>MUZC01000065.1:200994-222836 GCA_002072015.1 Radix auricularia
GCAGATACTAGACAAACGTGTTGAAGACTAAGCAGATACTAGACAAACGTGTTGAAGACTAAGCAGATACTAGACAAACGTGTTGAAGACTAAGCAGATACTAGACAAACGTTTTGAAGACTAAGCAGATACTAGACAAACGTGTTGAAGACTAAGCAGATACTAGACAAACGTGTTCCAGACTAAGCAGACACTACGCATTGAATCAAGATGTGGGGGTGTCGCGCGCACATCAGGGTGTCCAAAAATGTCAGGGTGACCCAAACGCATCCGCGTGTAGTGCAACTAGAAAATTTTTTAAAAAATAATTTATTTATTCTTAATTTAAAGGAGGTGTGCATGAAAAAATAAAGGATGTTTTCCAATAGCAAATAAAGTGCACTTTAAAAAAATTAATTCGATAAACTATATGAAACATACACCTCACGGGACAAAGAATTGTTTTCATAATCATTCCTCGCTTTGGCTTTGTCATTAAATGGCATATTATTAACTTAAGAACCGTGTATTTAGTTGGGCCATTTACGTTATTTTAACATATTAATCAAATATATTGTAATCTTGACGTATTTCAACAGGTCTTTGTTGAAACAACCTTAAAATAAATTAACAACAATACTCCCTCATACACAACGAACTTAAACAAAATTACACATGCACAACGATCTTAAACTAAATTAACAACAATATTCCCACATACACAACGATCTTAAACTAAATTAACAACAAATACTCATACATGCACAACGAACTTAAACTAAATTAACAACAATACTGACAAATACTCATCAACCTTAAACTAATTTAACAACAATACTCACTCAGACTTACCATATCACATTCACCAATGCAGTCAAAATACGTGAACATGTACACGCACAATTGTTAACACATACACATACGTTCATACAGCGTTACATGCACGAATAAGCACACAAGGACATGCGCAAAAAATACATGCACATGTAAAAAATGGGACATTCAAACACCCACGGGGATTCAAGTTTTACACAAACGAACATATATAACATACGCTACCACACACCAACGCAGGCACACATACACACATGCAAACACGCATATTCTCCCGCCTCTACGCGGACATACATACATACAAGCAGACGGACGTCCCCAAACCCCATACACAGATCCACCCGGACCAATGATTGTAAAGTTAGGCACTTCACTTCCTATCAGCCTACTCCACCCCACACTCTAGAAAATCAAACACTGGCCGCAGATAGGATCACTCCACAAAACACAGATAAGAGCCCATTTTAAAAAAAAGGTACTGTTTAATAATAAAATAATAAAACGAAATAAAAAAAGAAAGTAGGGATGAGGAAAAAGAATCTCGGCACGAGCCAAGTGAACGTTCCCGCCACGCGAGCTGTCAGATAGGATGTAAGTGGGGTGCGTTCAAGTAACGATTGTGCAGAATTCATCAACTGCTCTACAAGTACGTGGTGGCTCTTAACCCCGACTTTCGCCGCCAGTGCCCGCCTCATTAGGGCTAGACGCTTTCACTTTATCACTCAACTATCTTATCTGTGTGACACGTTTCATCATCTTAGGATTTTTAAAAAAAAAATAGTAATTTTTTTTTTACTCCACCAAAACATTTAGTTTCAGAAATGTGACTCCATAATTATATCAGAAAAAAGAAACAACTATTAATGCTGCAAGATATTGATTATAGATCCAAAGAAGTGATACGGGTGCGCAGCCTTGACGTTCATAGAATTACTCATTAATTTAAGTATATCGGATAAAGTATTAGATCTAGAATCTACTACTGAAATTGCGTTCTCAAAAAATAAATAAATAAATAAATAAATAAAAAATAATAACATAATGAAAGCTAAATATATTTAACTTCTAGGAAATTAATTTGATGGTAACTAGTGCAATGTTTTAGACTGCTCAGACTGCTGCAATTAGCATTTACTGAATTTACTGTTTCAATGAATGAAAATTGGCGTGTTTTGTATATTAACATTTAATGTTTACAACAGTGGTTCCCATACTTTTTTTTTTACCCATGGACCTTTTTATAATCAAAACTCGCCCCGCACGGACCCCCAAGTGAAAGCACTACATAAATGCATAGTACAAAAATTACCAATCCAAAAAGACTTAGATGAATTAATAAAATGGGAAACTAACTGGAGTATGTCCTTCCACCCAGAAAAATGTCAACTGCTAAGAGTAACAAAGAAAAAGAAACAAATAAATTCAAAATATTTCATTCATGGAAAAGAACTAACCCAAACTAAAGATTCAAAATACTTAGGAGTCATAATAAATGAGAAACTATCTTGGAATCCCCATGTCAATGAAATTATTTAAAACATCAAACAAAACCTTAGGTTTTATAAAAAGAAACTTTTACAAATGTAATAAAGTTATAAAACTAAAATGTCAAAATGTAATAAAGTTATAAAACTAAAATGCTACCTCACCTTGGTGAGACCTATACTAGAATATGCAACTTCTGTATGGGACCCTTCCATCAAAGGAAATATTGATAAACTAGAACAAATTCAAAAAAGAGCTGCCAGATTCATTACTGGAGAATATTCAAAACTGACAAGAGTAACACCATAAGTTACATCATTAAACCTTGAAACACTAGAGGATAGAAGAACCAAGAGTAAATTAGTAATTAACATAAAGCAATTAATTCTAATTTAGAAATACAAGACAAAGATAACTTAATATAACCATCAGATAGGCATAAAGATAAAAACACCTGTCTTATTCCGTATGCAAGAACAAACACATACACGTTTTCTTTCTTTCCGTCCGGTATTCGGGCGTGGAATGGGTTGCCTGAAGAAACCAGGAAAGCCAACTCTTTATCATCATTTAAAACTCTAATAAGAATTCAGGAATAAACACAAACCATAGAAATACGTAGGACGCAATAATCCTCTGTACATATAAGATAAAATAAGATAAGATAAGATTTTTGTCAGGGTATCATGTCGCAGCACATGACAGAACCATGCCATCTTACGTCTCTTAATTGTTGTTATAATGGTTTATTGACGACCTGCAATAGATTTTTTGTGTCCCAGACATGTTCATTGGTCTTGTGTTCTAAATAAGAGATTTGGAGAATGATCCTCATGCATTTGTTTTAAAATGCTTGCAGCTTGCTTTCAGTGGCTGCCAGTAGTGTCCAGGTCTCGCATCCATGAAGGACACGTTTTCTTGAGAACTCAGTAAAGTCTGAGCTTTTTTGGCAGGCTAATGTTTTGCTGCTCCATATTTTGGTTAACTTCGTCATTGTTGCCATAGCCAACCCAATTCTAGCTCGAATGATTGGATAAAAATTATTTAAATATAACTTCCCTAAAATTGAAAAATTACCCGACCTTGGAACTTATTGATTCGAGTTAAGGATTTTTTTCTCCTGATCTACTTATAGGAAGTCTGCATTTCTAAAGCATCAAATTTGACCGTTCAATAAACCAAGTATTTTGATTGGTTATAGCAGTAGAAATTAGTTCTAGTTTTTTTCTAGGTAAATCAACTTTGCATTTCATGACTGATAGCACCTCATATGGTATTTTCTTATCTTATCTCATATGTTACAGACACTACTTCTGCACAAAAGATTATTGTGTTATCTATGGTTTGTGTTTACTTTTAGTCTTGTATTCTTACTTGAGTTATAAATGATGATAAAGTGTTGAAAAAGCATTCAGATACTATTTTATTTAATGTTATTCATTTTTATTTCCATAATAAAAAAAATGGACTACACTTTTATTATTTCATATTAAAACTAGCGAGGACCGCCTAGCGTTGTTCAAAGACCCCCTAATCAATATTAGTTTTCCACGAACCCCCTGAATGGTACCGGGGACCTCTGGGGGTCCGTAGGAAACACTTTGGGGAACCCCTGGTGTACAATAATAGAGATGATTCTTATAGCAAACCTATATACTAGCATTTACTGTGTAAAATAATGTATAGCGTGTTTTGTACTAACCCAGTAACTAATTCTTACTGTGTACAATAGGCTCGGTTTAAAGTTTTTAAGAACCAAAGACGATTGGCCGTCAGACGTCCTTGTCATTGGAGTCGAGCTGGATACTATTTCGCCTGAAGTCTTTCAAGGATAGTCCGCTACAGTCTACAACAAAGATAGTCCGTCTAAAGTCTACATACAACAAAGATAATCGCCTATTGCCTATTGTCTACAATAATCTACAACAAGGATAGTACGTCTACAGTCTACAACAAGGATAGTCCGCCTACAGTCTACACCAGGGGTCTCCAAACTACGGCCCGCGGGCCAGATGCGGCCCGCGAGGCCCTCTCATCCGGCCCCTGGAGACCTTTTAATCTAAATTTTTAAAAACTATTTTTACTTTCTACTATTTCGTTCTTATTTGGACCTCTATTGTGTAGTAGGCACCCCAAATGATGTTTGACAGTTAATGCGGCCCTTCAGCAGAAAAGTTTGGAGATCCCTGGTCTACACCAGGATAGTCCGCCTACTGTCTACAACAAAGATAATCCGCCCACATTCGTTTTATAAGTCGGTTTAACTTCCAGCCTGCATATATCCTCAGATTTTTCAATTGATGAAGTTTATAGCTCAATAAAACTTAGCTGTCAGTTTGATTTGTTTCTTTTGATTTATTTAAAGACATTATAGGTTTTTTCTTGCTGAGATAACTATTTGAGCTGACATTTGCAGGTACCAACTGATATATTCATCTGTTAGTTGCAGGTACAAACTTTTTCACCTGTTAGTTGCAGGTATAAACTTTTCACCTGTTAGTTGCAGGTACAAACTTTTTCACCTGTTAGTTGCAGGTACAAAACGTGATATTCACCTGTTAGTTGCTGGCGCAAACTGAGATATTCACTTGTTAAATGCAGATACTAACTGAAAAATTCACCTGTAAGTTGTCTTTAGGTACAAACTGAGATATTCACGTGTTTGTAGCAGATACAATCTGAAGTACATACGCGCTTGTTCCAGGTATAAACTGACAAGAGTTCCCTATACGTTGCAGGTACAAAGGGTGACCTTGACTTTACGAAGTGGCGCGTGGCATTTTTAATGTATTCACGTGCGAAACTGGAGTTGCAGCTCCGATTGCATCCTGATTTATTTACTTTCCTTATGTACGGTAACACTGCCGCTGTCTTGAGACAACTCTGTCCACACGAGTTACTGTTCTTTAGGGATAAAATTATTCAAAAATTCTTTTATATCGGCGGCTAAATTCAGGCTCCCATTGGTGGTGGTTGGGAGGGGGGGGGGCGAATTCTGCGTGTTAACTAATAATCAAGCTGATGCATTTTTAATGGCAGCTTAATGCATACTAATGTCAAAGGGGAAACTTTATTTGAAAATAATGTGTGATCTGAACAGCTTTACCCGCCAGAAGAGACATTTATAAAGAATGCTGCTGATGCAGACATAAAATATTTATACGTGATTGTGCTAGTAGAGCGGGTCTATAACATAAGCAAGTTAATATTATACGGATCAATATTCTATAATTAGATACATTATTTGAAAGTATTAATTACAGAGTGTTTACCCACAGACATAAGTACAAACATGACGGTAACAGCTTCCACGTGTACTTAAATGACTGGTCTCATGTGTACATAAATGACTGCTCTTATGTGTACATAAATGACTGGCTGGTGTCATGTTACATAAATGGCTTAGACCTCAACTATGTGTACTTAAATTACTGTGAGTGATTCCATGCGTACATCAATAACTGCCACTGCTTCCATGCGTACATAAATGACTGTGACGGTCCTCTTACGTACATAAATGACTGGCGGCTCCCATGCGTATATAAGTGACTGGCGGCTCCCATGCGTACAAAAATGGCAGGGATCGCTCCCATGCGTATTAAATGACCGCCGATTCTCATGTGAGTTTAAAAACGACAGTCACTGCTCAGATGTGTACGGACGCGACAGTCGCTCCCCTCGAGTACCAACGCCATCTTAAGGGTCCTTAAATGTCACACTGGGGCCCGAGTTGATCATTCTCGCTGGAGTTGCGTGTGTCCGGGTTTGTCTCGACGGGAGGGGGGATATAACTTATCTCCTTATCGTCAACATGTCATTAACGCTTGGTCGTGCTGTAAACTGGGCTTGGGCGGTACAATATCTAAGACGGTCCTTGATCAAATTAGAGGCATGCCGAGAAGCGTCAACGATTTTTGAACGTGGTTTTTAGTTGTATACTGGAAGTCCTAATCAAAATTAAATTGCAGTAAACATTACATTTAAAAAAAAGAAAGAATTAGAAGCAGATTACTAAACGAGAAGTGTAATAAGTTTTTAAGACAATGAAACATCATACGGATTTCGATAATATACTTGACAGAAGCAACACCAAAATTTCTTGAGAAATAACCATATTAAAAAAAATGTTGTTTATAAGTTAGAGATAGCTTTTGTTTGGCGAAGATTTGCATAAATTATATGATTATTATTACATCTATCGAACGCGGGGCTCTTTTGTCTTTCTTCGCTGCTTGCTTTCTTAGGCCAAAGATGTGGATGAGAGGAATCTGAAAACAGTCATGGTTCGTTGAGGTAACTGCACAATAGCAGTGAAACAGTCATGAATATTTCCATGGAGCTCGGCACAAGTGCTGGCTGACAGCCTCGATATCCCCACAGCTGTATGTAAATGAGTTATGATGTTATGCTCCCCCCCTCNCCCCCGCGGCCCCGCCTCCCCCACCTCCCTTTACACGCGCTGCAAGCTTTGGTTGTCAGACTATAAAATGTAACGCCAGCCACCGTCCTGCAGACCCTACCCCCGACATCACTTCAACACCACGCGCCGTTCCTTCTTATAAAAATAGCTAAAACTGAACTCGTGGGTCCCCGTCTCTCTGACTAGCTCATGGCCTAGTGCACGCCACGTTTCTCTAATAAATAATATAATAAGTTCGTCATTCTCTGCTAAATAACACGTAATTCGACGTTGTTTTCTTCTTCAAAACCCACAATACGACCGTCTTCCCTGCATTAGTAACATTTAAAACGATAGCCTTCTCTACTGAAGAATGCATAAATCGTCCTTTCTCTATTATATAACATACGACCCTTTGTATAACACATAATTCGACAACCTTTTATTACGCAACATACGACCTTTTTTTTTTTTATAAAACATAATCTCGCTTTTGTGGGGCCGGGGGTTCATAAACGTTTTTTTCTTACTTATATGGGCTACATAAAAATTGAAAATCACCAATTCTTCTATTTCCCGTGTAGGTAGAAGCATGAAACTTAGGAAATCTTTGAGTACATGCTTTCGACGATAATTGGCACCAAAAATAAGTTAAATTTCCCACTCATGGGGGGTGGCGTTTTTTTCCTTATATGAGCTATATAAAAATTGAAAAACACTAATTCTTCTATTTCAAGTATAGGAAGAAGCATAACACTTTGGAAATATTTTGAGTACACGCTCCCAACAAAAACTGGCAAAAATTAATGTAAAATTCCCTCAAATATAGTTTTTCATATATTAAAAACCGACTCATAACTGATTCTCTAATTTTCAGTGTAGGTAAGAGCATGAAACTTTGGGATGTGGTTAAGTACCATCCCAGGACGAAAATTAGCGTAAAAGAATTTTGAAATTCAAACTCATGGGGGCCGGGGCCCCAAAAACTTTTTTTTCTAATATGAGCTATACAAAAATATCGACTCATCACTAATTCTCCAATTTACCGTGTAGGTAAAAACATGAAACTTTTGGAAATTGGTGGGTACCCTCTCACGATGAAAATTGGCATTAGCGAATTTTGAAATTCACACTCATGGGGGCCGGGGCCCAAAAGACGTGCTTTTCCCCTTATATGAGCTATATAAAAAAATTGAAATAACTACTTATCCTATTTCCCAAGTGATAATGCATGAATCGTTGGTGGGTGGTTAAATACACTTCCACGATGGTAGCAGGTGAAATAAAATTTGCAGTATCCCTTACTGGTGGCCGGGGGGCCCGAATGTAGCTTTTTCTTACTCACTCACTCAATCACTCATTACTAATTCTGCAGTTTCCCGTGTAGGAAGCAGTATGAAACTTTGGGAAGTTGTTGAGTACCCTCCCGCAAAAGGGAAAATACGAAAAAAATATTTAAATTATCAGCTCGATAGGATCACGGGAAGTATGTAATTTTTAACTTTTTGTTTTTTGTTTTTCCGTGGGCCACGACAGACAGACAATACGGTTTAAGTTAATATTTTTTAATATATCCATCTTGATTCAGATTAAAATCAATAGGTGTTTAGAATTGATGTTACGCTTGTTCTCAACGCTAACTAAAATACTAATTTACCGCTTCTAAGCGCGGGTAAATTGCTAGTTGAATATACGGCCGACTTCTCTAAAACATAATTCAACCGCCTTTTTAAATCCTTTATATTAACTTGTGGTGTCTGAGCCATGCGACCGACCCACCGACCATGCGACCTTGCCGAACAAACTTTCGATCGATTTTTAAACCCACTTTCTCGTATGCTAGTGAGTTGAAAATTTGTAGGCAGACTACAAAATTTTCCAATGATAAAAATGATTTTTCAAATTTTCAAATCGATCGAATGTAGAAATCTATATTAATTGTATTTTTAATTTTAAAATTATTTTATTTATCTCTTTATATCCTGTTAATTTTTTGAGATGGTATTGTAGTGCGTAATATGTTCAACAACCATTCATATCGCGCAATAAGGTGCGCATTACATTGACAGTACTTTTTAAATATATATTCACGATCGGTGTGCATTATATTAAACATGTTTTACGAGACATAACTAGAATTTTGTATTTTCGGATTGTTTTGCCCTGTGTATTATAATGAACATCCTTATAGATCTAGTTATGTCTCGTATACAAAGGATTATAGTGTAAAACTTGTTTTTTTTACGGGTTTTTTTAAATAACACATATTACGACCGTCTTAAATATCACATAATGCGACCGTCTTTTATAAAACATATTGAGAATGTATTTCTCAACTATGCTACATAAGGGAAGTTTAATTTATTGCTCAAACATATAGAATCTAGGATGATCTGCTAAACGAAAATATTTCTTTGATAAGTAACTGAAATCACATTGACATACAGAGTACGGTAATATTTTAGCCATTTAAACCTATGGGTTTCTCTAATTCAGATATTAGCTAGATTTTCAAAATTGAAATACCATTCAGTGGTCCTTTAATGCAGGGTTATCCAGATTTTGGCTAATGCGAAGAAACTCGAAGACCGTGACTTCACGACGCTACCGGTTGCTAGAAACGAGAGTTCTATAGATTCTAAAGCGTATTAAAAATGGAAGGATTTTGGGTTTGGGTTAGGTATAGCTTTAGAATTTTTGGAAAATTAAAGTTTTTAGGGTTTGGGTTAGGTATAGCTATAGAATTTTAATTTTAGCTTTTTTAAGGACGTGCCATAACAACAAAGATGGCCGCCGGTAATGACCGTGACGTCACGGTTGAGATTCTTTGAATTAACCCAGATTTTTTTGCAAATAGGCCCATACACCATGAAGTAAAAATATGCGACATATCACAGTGATGGCGAACCTTTTTGTTGCCGCGTGCCCACAATTCAATCAAAACCCACTTGTTTACAGCAAAGTGGATCGACTAAGGAAGTAATATTTTAGTATCGTGCCGGCGGATGAGGCTCAGCGTGCCGACTGTGGCACGGGTGCCATAGATTCGCCGTCACTGACCTATATAGTTTTAAATTCTAAGTCTATGTCCTTGTTTATTTTTGTTTTTCTTTTCTTTTCATTTTTTAAAATCACATAGACTCTAATATGTTTTAATTTTAAGATATATGTAAGTAAATGTTTTTGTACTGATGAAAGCATGAGCCAAAACGTTTAATATTTTTGGTATTAGTTAATAAATAAAGCTTCAATTTATTGTTTTCTTGTACAAATAGTTTGTGTAATTTGTTTTTTATGAAGTAATTTGACTGGTGTAACACCTATGAACATTTGTATATGTTTAAATGTTTTATTCCACAAGTTAAACATAGCAGCTATTTGATACCTACATAAATGTTACAAGTATAAGCCTTGTCATTTCATGCCGAAAATCTATTAATACAACATCCTGTTTTTTTCTTTGACTATATATATATATATACTCACTAAAAACCATTGTTTTGACAAAATCTTGTCTAATAATAGGCTAACCACTACGTAATGAGACTAGGTTGTGTGTTTTACCTGTGTCAAAAAAAACAACCACAAACAAACTATTGACTGGCGACGAGCCTATCTCGGACAAGTTGGGGCTGGTGTGTTCGAAGTCCGGCCCGCTGGCCTAATTCGACTTGCACATAAATTTTAACTGGCCCGCGGACTCATCTTAAATAATAAGTCAGTCTAGGAATTTTTCTGTAAAGAAATTATAGGTATTAGAAAAGTCGAAACTATAAGATGTTGTGGATGTAAAAATAATTTTGCCAAAAGATTACGGAGATTCATGACATTTTATTGTTTAGCAACGTGAGTACTCATTACAAAAAGCCAATGAAGTTATGCACTCTTATGTGCGAGATAAAATAATGACTTAGTATTGTTGTTTTTCCGTCTAAAATGAAATGAATGTATTATCAGTGTAATTAATTTTAAAAACGTTTTCTTTCTTTCATCAAAATGTTTGACTCAAGGAAACGTAAATAAATGACGTCATGCGGATTTGGCCGAGTTTTCCCCCCACCTCCGTATCTCTTCACAAAAACGTAGACGTCACAGAACTTTGATCATCTACCTCAAAAGCCGCTTTTCTAATAGAAAAATCATGCTGAAATTACTTTTCTAGTCATTTAAATGTGAATTTATTGTAAGTCTGCTCTCTAATATCGTAACACGTGAAAAGCCTTTGAAAACTTCATTAAAAATTGTAAACAATCGAATTTTATTTAAATTTGCTCGTTTTTCATGTGACGTCACATTTCTTAAAAAAAACCTCCCACTCGTCACACATCGTCACACATATGTGACCCCTCTCCCCCTCTCCCCGCTAGGCACGTAAAGTAATTTGTGAATGGGCCCCCATATATATATATATGCATAAATGTACGTCTCTTTTTATATTTGAACGTATCTATATTTTTTTAACCTACGAGGTAGAAAAATAAATATCTTTATTCAATAACGCCTTTTCTAAATCAAAATTTGTTTATTTCTAATGATTAAATAAGACAATTATAAAGTATAGAAAATGACGATAGCCTCTTCCCTTTTCCCCTACATAAACATTATCAACCTTAAGAATAACACACACACGAACAATAGTAATAAAATATTATATATAAAACAAATCATATGTTTTAAAAGCATGTATTCGGTATCAGCGTATGTCATTATTGTTCAGTACCTTAGTTCGTATGTCAGTGATGGCAAACCTATGGCACGCGTGCATCAGTCTGCCCGCAGAGCCTCATCAGCCGGCACGCGACTTAATTATTATTTCCTTCATCAAACCAGCTTAGCCAAACCCCCATTACTGGGTTTCCTCAGAGTATTGGCACTTTGCTATAAATAATTGGGTTTCGGTTTGAATTTTTGCCACGCGACCCCGACAAGGTTCGCCTCTAATGCCTTACATACACCAACACTTAGTTTAATGTTTTCTTCGTTGTAACAGTAAGTTTTACTATTGACTTCAGCACCCCCTTGTGGGCCAGAATTAAGAAATTGAATGACACTAGGAGGCATCTATCACTCGTCAAGCCAATGGCGTAGCTACGGGAGGGAGAGGGGATCCAAATTTGAAAGTCCCACCGGGCCCCCACTTGAGGGGGGACCTCCAAAATTGTCTGAATATATATTTTTTACATTAAATATTAATATATATAAAATACATTAAATATATATTACGCCATCGGTCAAAATGATGGGACACCCAAAGAAGCCAAGCCCCCGGGCCCCAAAAGAGGTCAAGCCCCCCCGGGTCACAAAACCCAAGCTACGCCGCTGAGTCAAGTTCACTTGTATTAAGTCCAAACTTCACATTAACCAAAGTTAACTTGAACAAAATCAACTTTAATGGTCTCAAACGGTAACATCCACCTCAGAGTTTTGGACAAGGGTTGGCGCAACCATTACTATGAACCAATGTCCAGTGGCGAGACTCGTGTGGTCATTTAACAAAAGATCGCCCATATCGTACGGGGAGGTTGACATCATGTAATGACCATTAACTTGCCCACCGTAAGGAATCACTCAGGACTCACCAAAACCTCACGCGGGATGGAAACAACAACTTGCTGGACATTTTAATGGACACGTCACTGCCCACGTGGGGGAGGCGGGACGTTGGCCAAATGGACGTTAGGTGGACATGGCTGGACGAAATAAGTGACCATCAGTACTAGTCACACGTGGCTGGGCGCAGCGTGCTGGTATTTAATGGTAGCGTGTGCTGTTGTCTGCAGGCGTCACGGGGACAACAAAACACTTGTTGGCTGCAGGGGAGACATCTCCGTAAGCTTGGCGGGATTACGTGCAGTGGGAAATAAATCAAATAATTGAAACAACAGTCGTCAGGTGAGATGTGCCATCAGAGAAATGCGTTTTAGAAATAAATATGGGGTCAGGGTGGGGTGGGTGGGGGGCTAAAACAGACAGAAGGAAAAATACTGCATTCCACGCATGTTGTGCAAGCTGGAAAATTGATTCAATTACAGTCGTGAATTAAATAGTTATTAAATTGCATTTTATTAATTAAATAATGCCAGCATCGGTAATAAAATACGAAGTATTGCCACCAGCTGCCAATTAAAATTGTATTATCTAAAAAGACAGTAACGATTAATTAGATTTTTTTTTTTAATTTAGAGTGTTACATTTCATTTCAAACACACACAATGACACACTTATTTTGTTTAAATTGTACAATAATAATGGTTTTATCAATGAACTAATGAACAAATGGGTAGCAGATCTAATTTTTTAAAACTTTATTTTTGTGTACTTATAATTGATTTTATCATTCGTAAAGAAAATGGGGCTCTAGAAAGTTGTCGTTTGAGGGGGGGCGCCTCTCTTGATCGAATTGTAGACCTACATATCTACCCACTCAATAAATATCCACCTACCTATCTACCCACTTAATAATTATCTACCTACCTATCTACCCACTCAACAAGTATCTACCTACCTATCTACCCACTTAATAATTATCTACCTACCTATCTACCCACTTAATAATTATCTACCTACCTATCTACCCACTTAATAATTATCTACCTACCTATCTACCCACTCAATAAGTATCTACCTACCTATCTACCCACTCAATAAATATCCACCTACATATCTACCCACTCAATAAGTATCTACCTACCTATCTACCCACTCAATAAATATCCACCTACATATCTACCCACTCAACAAGTATCTACCTACCTATCTACCCACTTAATAATTATCTACCTACCTATCTACCCACTCAATAAGTATCTACCTACCTATCTACCCACTCAATAAATATCCACCTACATATCTACCCACATAATAAGTACCTACTTATCTAACCACTTAATAAGTATCCATCTACCTATCTATCCCACTCAATAAATATCCACCTACCTACCAACCTACTACCGACGTAACTAAATTTACCTACCTACCTAGCTACCTGTCAACCTCCTACTTACTTTTTGATGTTGAACAGAGTTTTTATATCGTACTGATGTTTTACCGGTGTTTAAATTACGTTTTTCATTGGTGTATTTTAAATTACAGACGCTCCTTCTATATAGAAGACTACAGCGCACAACGGTTTTTGTTTTCGCTTTTCATGGGCAAGTGATGAACCTTTCACAGGCCACTACAAGCGAGGGCATTGTGTCGTACAGTGTCCAGCCGCCTTGATTTACCCCACCTAATGTCAGGTGTCCATCAGAGATGAGTGGACTCAGGGACACCGTTGAGCCATGCACGGGAACAAATCCATGATACCTTCACAGAGATTCGAACCCACGACTCTCGCTACGCCCGCCTTACGTTTTATTGATTGTCACATGATAGTATTTGATACATGAGTGGTAGAGAGAGATCACGTGATGGGTGACGTAGAGACCGGAAGGTTAGTTATTTCTAAGTGTGCACGAGAAAAGAGGGAGCAAGGTGCTCGACTGATTTATGTGATGTGAATATTGTAAATATGTTCGAGTATGGGATTAAAGTTTATTATCTTATAAAGGACTTATGTGTCTTAATGGATGTGTCAGCAATACACGCCTACAAGAGTGAAAGCGGCCCAACAGACAAATACGTTACACTGATATATTACCGATTCTTCAAATTTGAAACATTTTGCCCCAACACGACATTTATCAACCTTGTTACAGGTCATGATTACAAATAGAGGTCCACTCTGCACACCCGCATCACAAATCATTTCTATAATTTGACCTGGACACTCAATTTACCACGAGGCATTTATTTTATTTGACCTGGATACTCACGCCTCTTTTCTTTAATTTGACCCTGCCACCTACACCATAAGGGCATTTTCTTAGATTTTCCTTACTCTTTATTGCGTGCTCGCGTCTTCTCGCTTGCGTGTCTCCCCGGCTAAGTATTACCATATCCGTGTATGTAATACTACAACAGTGGCTGAAGGACGTGATATCGGGGAAGACGATCGCGGACTGAAATGTAGGCTTAACTAGCAGGTGGTGGTACGCAGCGTCAAGTTACGCACCGTGGCCAAAACGCACGCGCCGATGTGCTCGAGTGAACAACATTTTAAACAAAAAAAAAAAATAAAATAAAATAAAAGCTTTCGTTGGTTTGTTTTCTGAAGGGTTAAGACATGAGTGAAACTGTTTAAATATATTATAGTGGTAAGCAGTGTTCTCTGTAAAGTTCAGTGGTCCTTGTGCATAGAAAAAACAACTTGTGTGCAAAGTTGCTAAGCAACCAATACTTTACAAAATTTGCTGCAAGGTATTTCTAAACTGCTCCGGTCAGATGCGCAGCCGCGCAGCTTAAAGAGAAGCATGTGCATGAACCCTGCTTATGTATAAATAAGCATTGATGTATTGATGGGTACGTGTTGTAGTTTGTATAGTCAGTAAGCATTCATCTGACCGAGGCCGCGCAGCTGTTAAGAATGGGATATATAATATATGTGATTGTGGGTGTAAAATTATGCACATATGCAAAAAGGATGCCGTGCAAATTTGCACACGAGTTTTTTTTTTGTTAAAAAAATATAAAAAATTTAAACATATAGAATCTACGTGAACCAACGAACCTTACAGGGAACATTGCAAGCATTGCAAATTGACAAAAATTAGAATATAATTTCATCTCAAAATTTTAGATATTTTACATCAAATTATGAAAATAGCCCTGGCTGCTTATTTCATATCATTTTAATGTTTTCTTTCAAGCCAAAGCGTTGAAAGATTCAGATCAATTGTTGAACATTCCAAAAAATCAGAATCCTTTCTCTCTTACAGAATATATTTTGTTACTTTTGAGAAGCATTGCTGCAAGGCTTTAGCTGAGACAGACGATGGTCACCTTATACGTATCCACTGAATACTATCTGCTGCATAACACTCATCGAACAGCCCTGAACAACAAATGACAAGACAAGGTCCCAGACACCGTGGCACAGTCACGTCAAACGTGACTACTCAATTCCACATGCCGGGACATGCTGCCAGGATGTCGGATGACCGCTGCTTCTCTAGCACATAGGTTCTCAAACTGTGATCCGCGGTTTGAGAGACGACTACAGAATGCACCCGAAGGTTGTCCAAAACTTCATGATTAACACTTTTTTTTAAAAATGTATATATTTTATATAAAAAAACAAACAAAAAAACAAACAAAAAAAAACCCCGATCGACAATTTTCAGGTTTATCCGATTGGATCGATCAAATCTCCTATCATTACTTGTGATAATTTATAAACCACCGCTAACATTTTTACTCTTTATTGTTGAACTTTTAACACGGTGTTGCTTTGTCTTTTTATAAGTATTTACAGAGCCAGTATGCATATTTACAACAACAAGTAAGTACAATGTTTCACTCTGATCGGGTTAAATCTATTGATGTGAAAATGAAACAGTTTCCATAGTTATGGCTTTTTGTTCATTTTATATATGAATGATCATTTGATTGTATTTCACTGTTTATACTTCTTTTTCATTACATGACTAAGAATACTGTTTAAAAAAAATATAATTGTGATTTAAAAAATATGGGCTTAAATATTAGTAATCAATCACTGTGCGTCGTAACTGCGTGTTTCTTCGAATCGATAGGGTTGAACCGTCCGGAGTCGAAATGTCCTGCCAAATAACGAAACATAGTGCTCATTTTTATGTTCATATATTGAAAGGAAATTTTGAAGAAAAGAAAATAACATTAAAGTCTTTCTTTATTACTTATAATACAATTTCCAATAGTACTCTTGAGACTCATGGTTGATTAGAAAGGCTTAGAAGTGGACTGGTACAATAGCAAATTAACAATGTGTGTGGGTTGGATCCGGGAGTATAGTTTTATATTTTAGTTTCAATGGATGGTGTCAAATTTGTATGGTTTCAGGATTACGGAAAATCCTTCATCAACAGAAAAGTTTATCCTTTGGGCTTTATTTTAAACGCAATTTCACATGGAAAAAAAATGATTATATATATATTAAAATGTCTGTCCTGTCTGAGCTTGATCATGCAACTCCTCCTGAACCATAACTGATAGAGTCTTTGGGTCTTTTTGCAAATATGTTTAGGAGTTCCCAATGATGTGCATGGGCCAAAAAAAAAAATACCGAAAAGGTTTCCTGGAAAATCCACACATTTTTTTTTAAAAAATCAGAATTTTGTCAATTTCTCGCCATCCTTAACATCTATCGGGTTGAAACAAACGCCGAACAATAGCTAATAATATTGAAAACAATGTTGGAGAAGGATTTTTCGAAAAATCTCTTTTCGTTGGACTCCCTTAATTTTAGCAGTAATATGTAAATAGCAATTGTTCTGTTTAATTTCAGAATTATTGTTATGAAATGACTTTTAATGTAATCTAGAATGATTTCCTTGAATAAAATAATCGGAAATTATTTTTTGGAAATTGCCTTTAAATACTCATTCGAGTTTTTATTACTTGATTTAGTCTACGTTACATCATTATATAAGTCTATCTAAGTGTCCAATCAACTTAAACACTTTCCTTCTGGATATCTATTCCAGTGGTTCGCAAATTTTTTGGGTGGTGACTCCTTTTTCTAAAAGCCATGCGACCCGCGACCCCCATGAAATTTAAATAAGTCATTTTCATTTTTAAAAAAAAAGTTTTTAAATTACTAAACATTAAAGTGAATATTTTTTTAGTTGATAGTATGTGACCCCCAGAATACCCGTCGCGACCCACAGACCCGCAAGTTGGGAACCGCAGTACTATTCGATCAACATTTCAATGGACATTAACACTTTACTCTGGTGTCTACTAGGGCTGTCAATTTGTTGAAAAATGCTGCCCGGGTACCCGTCAAAATTTCGAACGGGTACCCGGGTTACCCGTTCGAAATTTCGCATAATTTTCCCCGTCATGACCGCTATACAATCATACCTAGATACCTCCCATTCACCTCATTTCAAACAGTACTCACACGGCCGTCGTTCGTAAATGACGTCACGAGATTTTGACCGATTTATAACCTCGCTCACTCCCCAATAGTCACAAAATCTTAGAACCCCCTCTTACATGTCATCACAAAGATTTGCAGCGCCCCCCACCCCCATTAAAAAGCCGTACTTCCGTTTTGAATATAAGCATGTGTCAATTAACTTTATTGTCACTTAAGTTTTATTTAATGGGAAGTTGAACTCTAAAATCGATACACGCTAAATCCACGTAAACGTCATTAAATAAATTGTAAGCATTCAAGTTTTTAAGTGGAACTTTCATTTTAAGTTGCATGTTTTGATGTGACGTCACATCTTTAAAACACACCACACCCTTCGTCACAAATGTGTGACCGCCTCCTCCCCTAGGTGCAAAACGTCATTTACTGATGGCTTTTTATCCGTATCTTAGACTTACTGTTAGTAACTAATTTATTGACTTAAAAAATGACGAATTTTGGTGTATCATTCTTTTTTAAATTTTGGACGAGCCACACGTTGCAACGAACACCCAAAACACAATCGAATGTAGGGAGGAGATGGGGTAGATAAACAACGTCTATAATCGGAAATCCTATGTCGGCGTATTTCAAAGTAACTTTAATGTCAAAGTCAAAGCAGGAATGTTTTTTATTTAGAAAACCAAACATGGCCTCATTTATCTCTATGCAGCCCGTCCCCGCGGCCGACGACTTACCCATTTGAAACGTTAGTAACTAATTAATTTTATAATTTTAAATGCTGACAACATTGCACGCATTATTAGCATCAGTTTATGTAGGTCAACACATATTAATAGACACAAGAACCACAAGCGAATGCAAGGGGTGTGGATTATGTGAGTGAAGGGTGGAAAGGGGGCTAGTTAAACAACTTTAGGTAGTATCAATGGGCGTATTTCAAAGTAAAGTTAGTGTCAAAGAAGGGATTTTTAGGGTCCTGAGCCTTGTGGGCCTGGGGAGGATTCCCGCTGTGCAGATAGATAAGGCTCAGTGAAAATTTTATCGTCATTCTATCCCTTTTGATAGGGATCGAAGTAAAGTGGCTTGCCAATTTAAAGAAAAATGTACTTTCAGTAAGGCATGAGATTATTAATGTTTAGGAAAGATATAGATTAAACTTAATATACCAATTTATAGTTTTAGTAAGTATTATATACTTGCAAAATTTAAAATGGTTTCTTTTTAAATTAATTTTGACTTGTAAACGAATGTTTAAGTTACTAAAAATATTTTTGTTTAGTAACACAAGTTTCTAATAATATGCCGCAGTGAATAAAAATAAAATTTCAAATTATTTCAAAAGAAATACACAATTCTTATCATGATACCTTACTTTTCTAAAGAACAACGCAACTGATAACATAAGTTTGTTCCGGTGCTTTATGGTGCGCAAAATAAAACAATAGTATTTCCCAAGTCACTCACTCACTAACTGGATTGAAGTATCCGTAACGCTATGACATCCTTGTTTGAGATTGTATTTTAACATAAATTGTGCTTTAAGAGGAGTGCAACATAACTATAAATTACAGATTATGCGGTAAAGAAAATAGTGCATGGCGTCATTGTACATTGTACGTCATTGTAGCCTACACTTTATTTTTGGAAACAACGATGTAAAAAGAGGATTTGATGATTTTTTAATTATAAAATACTTTGTGTACATATCAGGAAGTTAACTATTTCGTATTTATCAAACTAGAATAAGTTATTTGGGGATTTGGACCACACACAAAAAAAGGTTATTGCCACAGGCGCCCCTACAAGCCTTAGTTACTTCTAATGCACAAGTAGATTTTGCCAATAAAGATTTATTTTACGATAGAGTGTTCTTTGTCACTTACAAAATGTAATGTCTATTTGTATACATATGATGTAAAGTTTAAGTTGAAAAAAATTCGATAGAACATAGCTGCGTTTAATAGTATGGGGTGTTCCGATATCAGCATTATCCACACTTACAAAACAAAATTGATGTACGAATAGGGACACTTTAAAGTGATGCTAGATGAAGTTCTTTTTGCGAATCAATCTTCGCTTTTATTTATGTTTCTATTATTTAATTGTGAAGAAGTGTTAGACTCTGTTAGACGCACAGATACATTTTTTTCTATTTTTAAACGTATTTTGGTCCTCTCAGTACCAAATATAAATTGGGTTTCGCATCGAAAATCAAATAATTTATTGCCGTAAATATTTTTTAAAAAAAAATTTTGATAATGAAAAAGATTATTAATTATTTTTTTTATTTTATTAATATTATTATTATTATTTTTTAACATCACACAGGAGTGCTAGGCACAGAGGCTTTTAGTATTTATGAATGTATGCATGTATTTATGTATGCGCGAGTGTGTATTCATTTTTATATATTAGTGTGCATGTGTGTGTATTTGACTTACTTTTTACATCATTTTTTTACATAGGCAAAACCAGTCTCAACAACCCTCGGATGACTAGAGTGGTCCTCGTCGATTCGACGGACGAACAACACACACACACAACACATCATTTTTTCCTTGTCTTATCTCTTTTTTTCCCTTTACATGTACATTTAAATAGAACATCCGCAGATAAAGTGCACTACAGATGTAGTTTTAATCGTAAGAAATCAATATTATCTAATGAAAAGATATTAAAACTATTCATTTGGAAATATAGATTGACATCTGATCAAATGTATAAACTAGTTGTCTGGGAACGATAACATAAAATATTTGTGCTGCGTTCCTAGCATTTTAAGATTACTAAAACAGCCGCTTTGATCTCTAAGCAGTCCATCCTTAACTCTGACAGAGGACTTTTTTTTTCCTTATATGATTATTTAAAGCGCCAAAACCTTTTTGTGTTTGGAATTTGTGTTTGACGTAGAGAGAAAAAAGATGTATCAAAATATATTTCCCGTTGACAGATATTTCTCCTTAGATGTACTTCACAGCACATATTTCAAACACACATACACACATTTTCATTTGATAAATTGTTTCGCGAAACACAAGGTTTAAAAAAAAAAAAATTAAAAAAGGGCCGAATGGGAGCCATAGTTTGTTCTTCGTTAGTATTGATATTGAAGCTAAATTTTTACGGGTACCCGGGCGGATTTTTACTACCCGGGTAATCACATGACAACGGGTACCCGGGTCCCGGGTACCCGTTGACAGGCCTAGTGTCTACACACATACGATACAAAATCAACATGTTATTATGTCAGTATTTAGTCAATAGGCAAGTTATCCAGTCAATATTCAGTTGTTAATTAGTTATTATTATTTGATAATTTATATCGAACAGTACAGCGCTCCATATAAAAATAATAACACAAGTCGATTTTGGAGGGAAAATGAGTTACTGCCCTTTTCTGATTTAAATGGTAAGACTCTACATTATTATTGTGTAAGTATGAGTCACAGTCGAGAAGTTTTCGGGGTTTGTTTGTTGTTTAGCTCTTATGAGGCACGCTCGCCTCAGACAGGCCGGTCTGGATGTAGTATCGTCAATGTGTCTGTCTATCATCCAATTTTGAAAAAAAAAAATTGTTATTGTGGTTTGGTCATTTTAAATGTACTAAAAGCGCTGTATTTTATGGTTAAAACATGAAACACCTGCAAAATCTGCTAAGTCTCTCAAACATAAATGCCATTCTCTCAAAAACTCTACACAGTGACGTGGTAGGTTTTGCAAATGGAGTCCTCGACATAATTATAAATACATTCAATGTAAAACATTCATACACTTACTGTAACAAAATATCATGTCAGTATCAGCTATAATGGCGGCTGGCTAGCGAAGTCAACAGTGCGCTCCCCTCACAAGCTGGGGGGGGGGGGCGTTGGCTCGAGCCCACACAAAAAAACACAACAATAAGAATGATGAATGACTATCACAAAATGTCATTCACTGACCTGGAGTGGAGATGGGCACCGCCAAGGTCTACCAAGCCCCGAGAAAGCTCTAATGGAAACATTAGAAGCGTCTACGACTCTACGACCACAAGGTTATGGGACACACACATACAGTATTAAAAAATCAGCAAATCGGAAAGATACCATGTCAGTACTCAGAGCATTGGTTCATAACATATATAAGTATAAGTATTTTCTTTTATACCACTATTCGAAAACTATACATATATTTATATATATA
>MUZC01000065.1:248705-258866 GCA_002072015.1 Radix auricularia
CATGGAAAAGAACTAACCCAAACTAAAGATGCAAAATACTTAGGAGTCATAATAAATGAGAAACTATCTTGGAATCCCCATGTCAATGAAGTTATTAAAAAATGAAACAAAACCTTAGGCTTTATAAAAAGAAACTTTTACAAATGTAACAAAGATATAAAACTAAAATGCTACCTCACCCTGGTGAGACCTATACTAGAATATGCATCTTCTGTATGGGACCCATCCACCAAAGAAAATATTGATAAGTTAGAACAAATCCAAAAAAGAGCTGCCAGATTCATTACTGGAGAATATTCAAAACTGACAAGAGTAACACCATTAGTTAAATCATTAAACCTTGAAACACTAGAGGATAGAAGAACCAAGAGTAAATTAGTAATTATACATAAGGCTATTAATTCTAATTTAGAAATACAACACAAAGATAACTTAATACAACCCTCAGATAGACATAAAGATAAAACAAAACCTTTCTTATTCCATATGCAAGAACAAACACATACACTTTTTCTTTCTTTCCGTCCGGTATTCGGGGGTGGAATGGGTTGCCTGAAGAAACCAGGAAAGCCAACACTTTATCATCATTTAAAACTCTAGTAAGAATACAGGACTAAACACAAACCATAGAAATACGTAGGACGCAATAATCTTCTGTACAGAAGGAGCGTCTGTAACATATAAGATAAGATAACAAGAATGAATTTAATAGCCTTTACACAATATGATACCAAGTCACGGTTGTTTGTTAAGAGGAAATAATATAATAACATCCCAAGAAATTGTTTTACAATTTTACCAATTTTTTCAATGGTATAAAAGTTGGCAAATGCTTAAATTAAAATAATGATAATAATTTTAAAAAATCATGTTAAGCCTGGTCCCTATTGGAATTCAGGACGTGTTAGCGCATTTTCGTATTATGTATCAGTACTTATGTTAGATATCAGAATTATGTAGTTATCAGTAATTGTGTTTAGATTTTAGACATATTTTTATGAATTTTCTTGTGTAATGAATATACCTGACATTTTTTTAATTTAAAAGTCATTTCTTTACATTTAAAAAAAAATTATTTTCTCTTTAATCTAACTACAAGTCACCACAAATGATGAAGTAAAACTCTCTAAACTTTTACACATATTTTAATGACGTCAACTAAAAAAAACACTAATTAATTCTTTTGCACGATTTCACACCACTCTTGAATGCTTGAAAAACTATGTATTCGACTTCCGGCAATGGCGCCCGTTCCTTGTGCCAGTGTTAACTCTCGATTCGCAAAGTTTTTTGGTAGTTTTAACGGGGTTTTTTAACGGATCGAGTAACTGAGTGTTGATGCACCAATGGCAGGTCAGGACATACAAAAAACATATATACATCATGGGTCTAGGACTTATGGATCCTGTGATCATGGTGATGACAGACAGACGGACAAAACGGGGGCAATAGCGATTTCGACATCTCGAAAATGCGCTAAAAATGTTAATATTTGTTTAAAATGTAAACAATTTGTCTGGGGCCATTTTGTCGGCGCCATTTTGTCCGGCGCCATTTTGACGGGTCAAGGTAGTTGATGTTTGCCACGATGTCAGTAAAATTCTGTTTTTTTATTTATATATCAGTCTTTCTCTATTTCTAACTCTCTCTCTCTCTCTCTCTCTCTCTCTCTCTCTCTCTCTCTCTCTCTCTCTCTCTCTCTCTCTCTCTCTCTCTCTCTGTCTTTCTCGCGCTGTTAACTCTCTCTCTCTCTCTCTTTCTCGCGCTTTATCCCTCCCCCTCTCTCTCTCTCTTTCTTTCTGTCTTTCTCTCTATAAATCTATAATATATCTATCTTGCTCTCTTTAGAACTTTTAACCAGACATTTTCAATATCTATATATATATAGCTCTCTAGTTAGATTTTTCTCATTTTAGGTCGTTACAAGTCTCTCTCTCTCTCTAACTTTCTCCCGGTCTCTTTCTGTCCCAATAACTCTATCTCTTTCTTCCCGTCTCCCTCCGACTCTCTCACGTTTTATCTACCTTTTCTTTTAACTTTCTTTCCTTCCATCCGCATTTATTGGTGTTTTACTGACTTACTTTACTTTTTCCGTCGTTATTCCTCGCCATTACTTTGACCAATGCTTCTCACCTTTCGCTCTCTCTCTCTCTCTCTCTCTCTCTGTCTATCTCTTTCTGTACACCCTTCCTCCCCACCCCACCCTGTACCCGTGTCCTCCGCCCATCCCCCCCGCCCCGTTGTCCCACATAAAGCCGGCACTCACCCACGTCCTTTTGGGAAGGTCCACTTTGACGGACATACGAGGCACACAAAACGGACAATGCGGCCCCCTCCATCCTCGTCGATAGCTCATCACCACCCCACAATGGGCGCCATATTGTCGACGTCCCGAAATAATGGAGAGGGTGGAACCCTAGACTTCCGCTTGTCTTTTTGTCAATGGTCCCCGGAGTTGTGACCCAAAGTGACCTTTACCCCTCGAGCTTGTGGGAGCCGGGTCTTGTCTCCCTTCAAGACTTAAAACCCGAAGGGCGTGGGCGGCGTAGGCCGAGGGTTGCGGGCTTAAGGCCCAAAATTGAGGACGTGGGAGTAAGAGATGACCTAAAATATAATGTTTCAATGATTGGAATAAACATCCTCGTCTTTCAGTCGGCCAGTGGTGGGACCTCCTCGACCCACCTCGACCCACCTCGTCCCATAGAATCAGCTTGTTTTCGTATTACTTCTAGGGTTTCAATCCGAAATCAGTCTTTTCCTGTAACAAAGAAAGGTAACATTTAGTAACCATTTCCCTTTCTCACACTTGTAACATTTTTTTTATTGTTTTGATCGTCAACAACCAATCCAGTGAAGACTGAAGATTAGTGGCAATAACGTATTGTTATTACCTACCATTAGATCTTTGAATGGACATGGCTTTTAATGATGGAAATAGTTCAATGAATTTTATAATATTTATAAGATGCATTGATTAATCCAATAAGGGTGTAATTATGATAAAACAAAGTGATGATAGGTCCATCTCGTTTCTTTCAGGTAAACTTATCGTTATGTAGACATTCGCTGATCTTGATTAAGATGCGTGTTATGCGTCATAGAAATATCATTAGGTATTTACTAAACGTAGAGAAACACTAGAGGATATAAGAACAAAGAACAAAGTAATATCAATAAATTAGACATTAAATAATAACTTGGAGATTTTAAAATAACAACAAGCTTATACAACACTCCTATATACCTAGGGATTTTTAAAAAAAATAAACGTCTTTATGACTCTCACAAGACAAAACACAAAATAATCCTCCTTCTTCACTTTGGAATTAGAACAAACCAGGAAAACCAGCACGCTATCATCACTCAAACTAATAAAAATGGCAATATTAGACACAAACCATGGATAAGCTTAAAGCGCAATGTTCTTCGGTCTAGAAGGAGCATGATTACAGTGCCACTCAAAGTGGTGGTCCGTGGACCGGTATCGGCATGATTACAGTGCCACTCAAAGTGCTGGTCCGAGGACCGGTATCGGCATGATTACAGTGCCACTCAAAGTGCTGGTCCGAGGACCGGTATCGGCATGATTACAGTGTCACTCAAAGTAGTGGTCCGAGGACCGGTATCGGCATGATTACAGTGTCACTCAAAGTGCTGGTCCGAGGACCGGTATCGGCATGATTACAGTGCCACTCAAAGTAGTGGTCCGCGGACCATCAGCTGCCGTGCTGCAGAATTTATCAGGAAAGGAAATAACTATATAATTATAATCTTCCCTTTGCAGTTATTAATACTTTACCCTATAAATATGTTTCTAAAAAACCCCGCAATCGCTAAGACCACTCTAGTCATCCGAGGGTTGCTGGGACTGGTTTTGCCTATATGTGCGCAGATGGCTGACGAGACCGATCCTGGCACTGAAAGTTCGGGAACAGACATGGGACGAGTGGTTTGTCTCCTGGAGGGTTGGCAGCACGGGCCTTTCGGGTTTGCGTCTTCTTATCTGAGGCGTTGATCCTGTTTGCCTCGCATGTGCTGTCACCTTCATGGATGTATTGGTGCCAGGTGGACCAGTCCGTTGCAGCGTCTTCCCACGTGTCTGGGTTGATTGCAAACGCTTTCAGAGAGGCGTTCAAGGTGTTTTTGAAGCGTTTCTTTTGTCCACCACGGGACCAGTGGCCATGCTGGAGCTCGCCATAGAAGAGTCTCTTTGTAGTATCTCATTTGGCATTCGGGCTAGGTGCCCTGCACAGCGAAGCTGTGACTGCATCAGGAGGGTGAAGATGCAGGCCTTTTATTAGTATAGAGCAGGGGTCTCCAAACTACGGCCCGCCGGCCAGATGCGGCCAGCGAGCCCTTTCGTCTGGCCCCTGGAGACCCTTTAATTTCCGAAAAAGATACTATTTTTAAAGGGGCTGTTAACGATTAATTTAAATTTAATCATTAACTATCGAAAAAAAACTATTAATTAATCGTTAATTTCGATTAATTTTTTTTTTAAAAATATATGTCATAAGTAACACTTATTAGACGTTCTTCTTAAAATCTAAATATCACTGGGATGTCTCTTTATATGTCATCTTTTAACCAACTACACAAAAAGACAAGTGTGTTGTCATTATTTGGTTCAAATGATGAGCGGGTCTAATTGACAATATAGCAAGCCGATCTGAACAATCATTCACATGGAACTGAGGTAACAGGTATGCACAAAACGGACATTGGCAAGGAAAGACATTATCTGATATCGGTGTTCATTAAGTTTCTACCATTGTATATCGTTAATGGATTTAGGAAATTTCATTTCTATTTTGTAACGCAGTAACTCATCAGAAAAGCTGTCTTCATTTTCTGTCTCTGAGTCAGACTCGATTACTGCCATTAGCTTAATACGCTTTTCATTTGGTTTGATAAGTAGACGAAGTGTTAGAATCATGGTAGGCAAACTTTATTAACATTTAAAAAATTCTCGTCTGTCAATAGTTTAAAACCAAAATGTTCGTGTAAACGACAGGAAAATTATTATATTTGGTCGCTATTTCTTTCTTTCTTATTTTTTTTTTTACATTTTGTCTTCCAATAATTTGTAAGAAATTGGTCGATTAATCATTAAAATATTTTAATCGTTTATAATTTTTAACGATTAATCCAGAAATTAGTTGTTAATATCCGCGGCCCTAATTTGTACCTTTTGGTTTACCACAAAACTGTGTGTAGACGCCCCCCCCCCCAACTGTGCTGTTTGACATTTAATGCGGCCCTCTGGCAGAAAATTTGGAGCCCCTGATATAGAGGATGATAGATCAACATCTGATGTACATTACAATTTATTTGTGTCAACATCTGATGCACATTACAATTTATTTGCCCGTAATCACTGCACCACAAAGCACGGTACAAATATATTTTATCGATAGCTTTGTTCTTCGGGAAAATCAAGGTGCCAAGATAAGTATTTTTCATTTCTTTTTAAATCTTTTGAAATGTCATTTACAATAGTGTGAGACATTATTATTATTAACTTGTGTTACTAAAAGATTCTTTTAAGTAACTTAAACTTACATTTACAAAACATCAAATTCAAATAAAAATACTATTTAAATATTGCATTTATTTATAATGACAGAAGCTATGCAATTAATATATTAAGTTCTATTTAGATCAATTTCTAACTAAATGAAGATAAAATATCATTACAACCATTGTTACACTGTCAATGTAAGTGGCACGCCACTTGACTTCAGCCCCTTAATTTAGGGATACAATGAAAGACAATGAATCTTATAGCTATCGGTAAATCCCAAATTTGAAATAAATTTTATGCTTGTTTGTTTATTTCTAATGTTTCATAAGATTGGTAACTTGAACGCAGAAAAAATAATCAACATAATAAAAATTGACTTCGTTACTGACATAATCATAGAGGCAGTGGCGGATTTAGCTATAGGGCGGGGGCGGCTTGCCCCCCCCGCGCCCCTGTTGGATCTTAAATGGCACCCCCCTTAAAACGCCGTCGATGTCACTAGAGCAGAAAAAAAGATTGCTAAACACGAAACTTCAAATCAACACTAAACTTCAATAGGACAATATTGGCTTGCTAAATATCGTATTTCAAAACAGTAATATCTGGTTTGATCAGCCAGAAGCGTCGTCAAGTGGAAAAGAATAGAGAAGTATTGAAATGAATGATAGACGTGACGTTGTTCTTAGCAAAACATGGTTTGACATTTAGAGGACACAGAAAATTCTTGCTTTAGTGATGGTAATTTGTAGAAATAATGGAAATTGTCGTGAAATGTTATCTTGATTTGCCAAATATGATTTCACTTTAGACATTCATCTAAAGTTTGAAAAGAAAAATGAACTTTATTTAAGTCATAATGTGCAAATAGATTTAATTCAATCACTTGCATCTACATTATCGGCGATAATTGATAATGAAGTTAATTCATTTTCAATTCTTTTCTTTTGTTATTGATCAAACCGTTGATATATCTAAAATTGATCAGGTGTCAGTTTCTTTACGTTCAGTTTTAATATCTGAACATGTTGTGAAAAATTTATAGGCTTTTATATAGGCCTGAATTAACCATAATGCAAATACAGTACGCGCCTAGGGCACTTAGCGTTTGGGGGTACCACAAGTCCTCAATAAAAATGTGTATATTGTCTCAGAGGCCATGACTAATCGACATGACATTATCATTAGCCAATTGCAAATGTAAAATAGAGTCACAATATTCTTAAGTCTCATTCTAATATTATAAAAGCGTTATAATGTTTACAAGTTTAAAAGAAGACCGGTCAAAAAGGGAGACACCAGAAGAGAAGCAGAAAACATAGCAAAGAATATACAAGAATTATAATTTTCTCTTATGCTTGTCTTTTGGGAAGAAGCGTTACATTTTCACAGAGTCAGTCAAGATCTACAAAATGAGCACGTGAACTTGAATAAATGTGCTGATTTGTATTCTTCACTAGCAGATCACTTGCCTGAATCTAGGAATGAATTCGAAAGGTTTGAAGAAGCTGCAAAAGAAATAAAACCAGGTCAAATTTGACCCGTAATCGTAAAAGTAAAAGAAAGTGTTCATTGATGGTGAGGCCTCTGAGGTATCTTTTAATGTCAGAGAAGAATTTCATAAATCTACTTTCTATGCCATTGTTGACAAACTTGAGGTAGAGATGAGTAGACAAGGACGGGTATATAATGATATAGTTCGATTTTCTTGTCTGGTCGATGTACCATAAACATCTCAGTGTTGTTAAGTACTAAAAACTGTTTATCCTGTTTTTAGCATCAAAATCTTATTACAATACGTTTAGTCATGCTGAATTATAAAAAGTGAAAGAGACAACATCAAGTGTACTTTTCCAAATGTAAAAATCGCCTTACGCATAAAAAATAATGGTTACATTTGTTCAACTATAGGCTGAGGGATCCTTTTCAGTGGCGGATTTAGCTATAGGGCAGGGGGCGGCTTGCCTCCCACGCCCCTGTTGGGTCTAAAAATGGCGCCCCCCTTAAGACGCCCCCAGTGAACACTAAAAAGGTGTCACTAGAGCAGAAAAAAATATTGCTAAACAGGAAACTTCTAATGAACCCTTAACGTCAATACGACAGTATTTGCTTGCTAAATATCGTATTTCAAAACAGTAATATCTGGTTTGATCAGTCAGGAGCGTCGTCAAGTGGAAAAGAATAGAGAAGTATTGAAATGAATGATAGACGTGACGTTGTTCTAAGTAAAACAAAGTTTGCCATTCAGAGGACACAGAGAAAATTCCAGCTTTAGTGATGGTAGTTGTAGAAATACTTCAAATTTTCGTTCATTGTTAGCTTTATTATCTAAATTAATATGATTTCCATTTTAGACAGTCATCTAAAGTTTGAAAAGAAAAATGAACTTTATTTAAGATATGATAATTGATTTAATTCAATCACTTGCATCTGAATTATCGGCGATAAACAGAAAAAAAAGTTAATTCTGCACAATTCTTTTCTTCTGTCATTGATTAAACCGTTGATATATCTAACATTTATCCTTTGTCAGTTTCTTTACGTTCATTTTTAATATCAGGACATGTTGTGGAAAGATTTATAAGCTTTTATACAGGCCTGGATTAACCTATTAGGCAAACAAGGCACGTGCCCAGGGCACCAAGCGTTTGGGGGCACCACAAGTCCTCAAGAAAAATATGTATATTATATCAGTAGCCATACGTAATCGACATGACATTAGTCAGTTGCAAATGTAAAATCGAGTCACCCATTATTCTTCAGTCTCAACCTCAGATCATAAAAGCATTATAATTTTTACAAGTTTAAAAGAAGACCTGTCACAGAAGGGCGACACCAGAAGAGAAGCAGAAAACATAGCAAAGAATATACAAGAATTATAATTTTCTCTCATGCTTGTCTTTTGGGAAGAAGCGTTACATTTTCACAAAGTCAGTCAAGATCTACAAAATGAGCACGTGAACTTGAATAAATGTGCTGCTTTGTATTCTTCACTAGCAGATCACTTGCCTGAATCTAGGAATGAATTCGAAAGGTTTGAAGAATTTTAAGCTGCAAAAGAATTAACACCAGGTCAACTTTGACCTGTAATCGTAAAAGAAAGTCCTGAATGATGGCGATACCCCTGAGGTATCTCGGAATGTCATTGAAAAATTTCAGAAATCCACTTTCTATGCCATTGTTGACAAACTTGAGGTAGAGATGAGTAGACAAGGACGGGTATATAATGATATAGTTCGATTTTCTTGTCTGGTCGATGTACCATAAAAATCTCAGTGTTTTCAAGGACTAATAAATGCTTATCTTGAATATCTGTACAATAATTTACATACTGAATTACGAAAGTTCCACTCATATATTCGTAACAAGATTCTTGCATCAAAATCTTAATGCAACGCGCCCAGTCATGCTGAATTATACAAAGTGATAGAGACGATATCAAGTGTGATTTTCCAAATGTAAATATCGCCTTGTAAAATATCAAAGTAGATGAAACAAAAAATGGTTTCTTGTCTCTGCTGATGAATGATGCAGACTTGTGCACAATTAACGCTTATGATGTACTCAAAAACATTGCCAGATGTAATTCTGTGTGTGTGTATAATATTGACAATATCAGCAGTCATTGGAGAATCAGGGCCAGAGGCAGAAGGTGGCACCCATATGGGTTTGTCCCAGGGCAACAAGGAGGCTTAATCCAGTCATACTTTTATACTTTGGAAAACAGCAATGTTGCCGCATTTGCTGAGAAGATTTTAAAGGAACTCAAAATCACATAAGGGAAACATTGATATCACACTCTGTCGAGGACAGGCATACAATGACACATCTGTGATATCTGGAATTAAGAGTGGCCTTCAAACTCAAATAAAGAAACTTTCACCCAAAGCCATCTATGTTGATTGTTTTTCCCATGTTTTGAATTTGGTCACTATCGAAGCAATGTCTGTAAACAGTTGTTTTTCGGCACAACTGAAAGGTTGTATGCATTCTTTACGTCTACATACCCTTGAAGAGCATCATAAATCTCAATATGAATCAACAGTAGATCCTCTGAAATGACTTTCTGATACAAATGGGCAAGATGTAAGCATGCAGTTGATGCAGTTGATGGATCATTTTCTGCTGTTCTAACCACTCAAACAATAATAAACTCAATGGAATCAACAGAATATAAAGGAAGTGTAAGAGAATAGGCTAAAGGACTATCTGTTTTAATTTTTTAAAATATTCTTTCGTTTTTCTGATGCTATTTGTACAAAAGTTGTTGGATAATATTTTCGTGTTATAAAACTATCTTGCAGTGCAAGAGCATTGACATTGCATTTGTAAAACAATTGATCGATGTTGGAAGAAATCTGGATTGTTATTAATTTCAAATGAACGTAATCTAGAGGTGAAAGTTGACTTTGAATCAATGAAATCACGTTGATAGGAATTTAATTAGAGTCCAGGGCTCTCTATAAATTCGTATAAACTAAGTTTATTTCTTAGATTAAAAAAAATATACGATTGAAATAAATTTACGTTACCATTTTGAAAACATATCTGTTTATATTGTTGATTCTGCTTGACTTGTTTGATGTTTTGGAAAATTTACTAAATTAGTAAGCTAATAATTAGTGTTTGCGGAATGATAG
>MUZC01000065.1:258911-277908 GCA_002072015.1 Radix auricularia
CCCCCCCCCCCCCCCACGTAGACAAAGCTAAATCCGCCACTGATCCTTTTCTCAGCTGAAAGGTACAAAAATCCAAGAAGAGGAAACAAGATATGGTTCCTTATCTCTGCTGATGATTGAGTCAGATTTGTGCACAACTAACGCTGATGATGTACTCAAAAACTTGAGCAGATGTAAATCCAGAAAGAACAACTTTAAAATATGTATAAAAAAGTATAGTTTCTTCGCTCATTATTTTAAAAAAATAATCAACTATTAATTTAAATGCGTACATTGTGTCATTCATTTGAATGAAATTAGCACAAACATAAGTGTTAACAGCTGTTGTTAATTGTTAGTTTTTGTTTCTTTTTTTTCTTCTTCTTCTTTATTTTTGTGAGTGTGTGTGTATGTGTGTGTGTGTGTGTGTGTGTGTGTGTGTGTGTGTGTGTTTGTTTGTGTGTGTGTGTGTGTGTGTGTGTTTGTGTTTGTGCATACCATTGGTCAGTAGAGGATCGGGGCCAGAGACAGAAGGGGCCACCCATGTGGGTTTGTGCCTAGGTTAACAAGATGGCTTAATTTGGCCATGCTTTTATTCTTTGGAAAACAGCAATTTTGCCACATTTGCTGAGAAGATTTTAAAGGCACTACGAATTACAAAAGCGAAACGTTGATATCACACTCTGTCGAGGACAGGCATACGATGGCACATCTGTGATGTCTGGAATTAAGAGTGGTCTTCAAACTCATTTAAAGAAACTTTTACACAATGCCACTATGTTCATTGTTGTGCCCATGTTTTGAATTTGGTCAGTATAACACTGTGATGTACAGTTTTTTTTTTGACACAGCTGAAAGGTTGTATGCATTTACATATAGTTTACCACGTCTACAAATTCTTAAAGAGCATCATAAATGTCAATAGGAATCAACATAGCTACTCTGAAATAACGCTCTGATACAAGGTGGGCAAGCCGTAAGCATGCAGTTGCTGGATCATTCTAGCCACTCTAGACTCTAGCAGATATAAATTCAAGGGACTCAATAGAATATAAAGGAAGTGTCAGTGCAGAAGCTTTGGGGCTATCTGTTTTAATAACAAAATATTCTTTTGTTTTTAATCTAATGCTATTTGTACAAAAGTTATTGGATAATATCTTCGTGTTATCAAACTACTTGCAGCGCAAGAGCATTGACATTAAATTGGCAAAACAATTGATCAATGCTGGAAGAAATAATTTTTTTAAAATGAGAAGCTATAAAGCTTTTGAAATTCTGAAAGTAGATGTCAAATCATTTATTAATGAAAATGGTTGCAAACTAGATTTGAAAAACAAAATTTAAAGAAAAGAAAATTTCAAAAAAGAAAATTATGGCAGGCGAACCTAGCACTGATGATTCAACTACAAGCTTTAAATCTGAAACGTAATATCTTGGATACGCTTGTAAGAGAAATAGATGAACGATTTTTTAATTATTTTTTTTGGCGTATTTTTTACATAAGATATAAAGGGGAAATTATTAATCCGTCCTCAGAAAAAAAAATATGTCATTGACATATTATATATTTATTAACGTGTTTTACAAAAGAATTTTAACATTTCTTAATGATAAAATACATAAATAAAAAGAATCCAAGTGCAATAAATAAAGTTCAACTTATGGAGACGAGTAAAGTGCTTGCTAACATGGTGTTAAGAAGAAGATGTTATTTTTGTCTGGGAGGAAAGCCGTCTTCAAATAAATCAAGAGCATTACATTATGTTGGTTTGTTCTCATTTCTGCATATTTTCCTCATTGAACCATGGTTTGGGCTCACCAAGTTTGACTTTGACAACAAATCTGTCTCAAGAACTTTGCTTGTGCCGTCTCTTCAGGGTGTTTGGAAAAGGAGACATCGTCTAATCATGTTTTTTTTTTCTTTCTTTGGCTCCTTTCATTAATTAACTTTTTCAGAACGTATGTTTAGTGAATTTCCTTAAGGGGCCGTCCATAAAGTAAGTCACCCTCCAGAGGGGGGTGGGGTTTGTAAGAAAGTGAGACAGTTTGTGACGGGGGAGGGGGTGTCCGGCCATGTGTGGCGTCACGGTGTTTTATGTAAAATTTTAATTATTTTCTTAATAAAAAATATATTTTTGTACGAAAGTGTGACGTACTTTAGGAGGGGGGGGGTCCGAGATTTGTGACAGTTTGTGACAGGGGGAGTTAAAAATTGTCAAAAATAGTGTGACGTACCCTAAAATTTACTTTTTATTTCACGCATTGTATCAACTTAAGAACACACACACACGAGATTAGTACATTGACGTATCGTATTGTGAGTCCTCCAAGTTACGCATGCGCCTTGACACAAAAAAATTAAAATGTCAGTGTCAGTTTTATACAACTAATTCTATTTCTACACACGTCGGTAGTGTTCCAAACCAAAGGTCGTATACCGAGCAAACTGTTCGCGTCAACCCAGGACGTGCACCAAGTTAGACTTGTACTCAAGCAGACGTATAATACCGATGCTCCACTGTATAGTGTATGGAACAGATAAGGAAAATGATGACAGGATAACACATACACCGGTAATACTCTAACGCGGTAACGCAGGCAAATTATGTATATCTTTATTTCTGTGGTCGGACACTTCGATTTAAATTAGGCAATAACACTGTGACACCAAGAATATATTACTGTCTCACTATTTAGCCGCAGTAACAATCAAACAATATGTGACTGAGACATGCACTTATTAAACTAATACAACTTCAGCACTTTAACATGCGACTGACTGTGACACTATAATGCGTAAAAATAACAATATATACTCAGAGACTTTAGTTAAAGATTATAGAACTGTGACACTATAAGGCGTACTAATAACAATGTATACTCAAAAAAGACTATAGTTATAGATTATAGAACTGGGACACTTTTGAACACAAACCAATTTTTCTTGTTTCGTTTTAAAACTTTTTACCAAGCCAATCCTGTCAAATCATTTTAATCTTAAAACCAAAAATTTTACCTTAGACTCCAAATACTTTCGAATTAAGACACTAGTCACCAACCAGGCCCTATAGGCCAATGTCCGAGACCCTAGAACCTAGATTCTACGTCATGTTTTAAGCCTGGTGTGGCGCTCTTGATTAATGTGGTGATTTTGATTTATGTGGTGCATTTGATTGATGTGGTGCATTTGATTGATGTGGTGCATTTGATTAGTTTGGCACATTTGATTGATGTGGCGCACTTGATTACTGTGGTGTATTTGATTTATGGGGTGCATTTGATTGGTGTGGTGCATTTGATTAGTTTGGCACATTTGATTGTTGTGGTGCAGTTGATTATTTTGGCGCTTTTGATTGAGGTTGTGCACTTGATTGATGTGATGCATTTGATTGATGTGGTGCACTTGATTGATGTGGTCACTTGATTGATGTGATGCATTTGATTAAAGTGGAGCATTTGATTAGTGTGGTGCATTTGATTGATGTGGTGCATTTGATTAATGTGGTGCATTTGATTGGTGTGGTGCATTTGATTATTTTGGCGCATTTGATTGGTGTGGTGCATTTGATTATTTTGGCGCATTTGATTCATGTGGTGCATTTGATTGATGAGGTGCAATTGATTGATGTGATGCACTTGATTAGTGTGGCACATTTGATTAATGTGGTGCACTTGATTGATGTGGTCACTTGATTGATGTGATGCATTTTATTGATGTGGTGCACTTGATTGATGTGATGCACTTTATTGATGTGGTGCACTTGATTGATGTGGTGCACATAATTAGTGTGGCACATGTGATTGATGTGGCGCGATGTGGTGCACTTGATTAGTGTGGCGCATTTGATTGATGTGGTGCACTTGATTGATGTGGTGCACTTGATAAGTGTGACGCATATGATTGATGTGAAGCACTTGATTGATGTGGTTCACTTGATTGATATGGTACACTTGATTGATGTGATGCACTTTATTGATGTGGTGCATTGGATTTATGTGGCACATTTGATTGGTGTGGCGCATTTGATTGATGTGATGCACTTGATTGATGTGGTGCACTTTATTGATGTGGTGCATTTGATTGGTGTGGTGCATTTGATAGATGTGGTGCATTTGATTGATGTGGTGCATTTGATTGGTGTGGTGCACATGATTGGTGTGGCGCACTTGACTGAAGTGGTGCACTTGATGATGAATTGATCAAAACAAAAATATACACCTTTAATTGATTATTTCCTCACACTTGTGAAGTTGATAAGGAATTATCAATTATTGTATTATTTTAAAATTAAGTATGACTTTTGTACACACACACACACACCTATAGTCTACTACATATTTTTTGTATCTATGTTTTGTTCGATAACTTTTATTAGATTAAAAAGAAACAACTAGGGGCCAAGGCCAACCGGAAATCGCTCCGGACATTCGCCGCGGCTGGATATCGGGTTTTTTCCGGAACTGTTTGCTTTAAAACGGCCAGAGAAAACTGTTGGTTTGCCCTTCACCCCCACCCCCACCCACTCTGAGTCTAAGACTGAACGTTTTGTGGCGATGTGGTCAGAATCATAAAGCGACACATGCTACACGTGGCTAATAAGACAATAGAGATACACGTGCTTACAGACCTACACACTACAGGTTGCAAAGTATGAATAGGGTAGCAACTGTACGCTAAAATACTCACTTGGCATGCGAATGTTAGCATACACGTTAAAGATCTACAGGCATTATGTGTTGACAAGCAGAAGCAAGTTGAACGTCTGCAGTTCACTTGTAACATATCAGTTTATTACCTCGTGTTCTTCTTGTACATATCTAAGCTTGAAACGTGGGGCTGTATGTAGAAAAAAAAGGTAGAAGGCGTCACTAGGTGAGTTTGGGGGGTTTGCGGACCACACAGGGTGACACAATCACAAGGGGTTACACCAAAATGTAAAATTCTGTATATTTCCGTTATTTGGCTCTAACAGATTTGGAGCAGGTCTACTGGGAAAGTTGTGAGTGTGTGTAAGGGAAGGGGGGGGGTTGGGGACTGGGGCACCATGAGCTACGGCACTGGGTGACACCAACCCTAATGACGCCTCTGGAAAGAGTTCGGGGGGTAAGGTGGGCTGCATGTTAGTATTTCAACTTAATGTATCCACATTTGATCCCATACTCTTCTGTTGTATCTATGATTGTTAAACCTCCTCTATCTCCATCGGACACCGTGGGAGTCTAAGACTGGTATTATAGAGCCGGCCCCTGGTGTGTCAGCTACTGGGCCCTGTCACGTGACCATCCACTGTCAGGCCACGTCCGGTCTAATTGGCATTATGGGTGAAGTTTTGGGCTGACCCGACCACGCCCACCCGGCTGGTCATCTTTAGAGAGGATGTCTCGGTGCAGGATCCCTGGGTCCATTATTGTCCGCGGATTGGCACTAAAGGAGATAAATGGCCATGCATCTACTACGTCTGACACCCGGATGGTCTCAAACAAAATGATACCTGCACGCCTGTGGTCAGTACAGATATACTGGACATGTACACTGGGTGGTCATCATAGATATACTGGACGGGTACACTGAGTGGTCATTACAGATATGCTGGACATGTACACTGAGTGGTCATTACAGATATACTGGACATGTACACTGAGTGGTCATTACAGATATACTGGACATGTACACTGAGTGGTCATTACAGATATACTGCACATGTACACTGAGTGGTCATCTCAGATATACTGGACATGTACACTGAGTGGTCATTACAGATATACTGGACATGTACACTGAGTGGTCATTACAGATATACTGGACATGTACACTGAGTGGTCATTACAGATATACTGGACATGTACTCTGAGTGGTCATTACAGATATACTGGCTTGGACACTTAGTGGTCATCATAGATATGTACACCGAGTGGTCATCTAAGATAGCCTATACTGGCTTGGACACTTAGTGGTCATCAGATATACTGGACATGTACACCGAGTGGTCATCACAAATAAACAGGACATGTACACTTAGTGGTCATCTCAGATATAGTGGCTTAGACACTTAGTGGTCATCAGATATACTGGACACTTGACATGTACACCGAGTGGTCATCACAGATATACTGGATATGTACACTTAGTTTTCATCGAAGATATATTGGTTTGGAATTAGGTTCATGACAGTAAACTGTGTGTACATGTACATCTGTGCTTATACTGAGTAATCCAGGGCATCTCTTATAATGTGTACATAAAAATGTGACTTGTTATAAACTTTGTGCGTACATGTACATGTTGAGGTCAGGGTAAGGTAAGCCCTCCTGGTATCATCGTGTGTTGTGTCTTCATTGTTTGTTCACGAGATGTTTAATTGTCAGCTACAAAAAAATCATTGTAAATAAATATAAAAAAAGGTCAATTCATACATTGTATTTCCACATAAACCAGATACTAACATGTTAAAGCCACTTAAATTAGATACTAAAACACCATGACGTAAGAACCCAAACTAGGTTCTAACATAATATACGCACACACACTAACTTTTAACACATGCACATAAATATTAGACCCAATTTTGTCAAGTTACAATATTCGTACAAATACATATACGTATTTAAAATACACAAACACATAGACACATACACAAACACACATACACACACGTCTTTAAAATACACACACATATACACACACCTATACACACTCACATACATACACACACACATACACACACACAAACACATACACACACACACACAAAGACACCAAGGACATACACCCACTGATCACCAAGTAACCAGAACTTGACCGAAATGGCCATCTTTCAACTTGTGGCCATTGTTCAAGGGAGACAGAAAATCATTTAACAGCTGAGGAGTTCGCTCCCTTACAATCAATCAATGATTTTTTCTCCCCAAAAACATACGTTATTTTATTCTTTTATTTATCTACGAGCAACAAAGCCACCCAAAGACGTCCCGCGTCGTTTCGGTGGCATGTTGTCTAGGAGTTACAGTAGTGACTAGCAGGAATGATACACTTCAAGATGGGAACACAGTACTGAATGACAAAATAGTGCACCAAAAATAACTCGTATTGAACGTCCGCGTAAATTTGTTCAATATGGAAATGAGATTTAATTTTACTCCGCTACTCTAGTGATTGATTGGCTCTAGCCTACAGGAATTAGAGGGACCAACCGCTGTTGAGTACCGGACAGACAACTGCCTTTTAATGTATAGAACTTTATGTTTAATTTATCTCATATCACTGATCAACGTATTGCAACCATAACTATGTAAAAAAATAATAATAATAAGTATTAAAAAATTTTAAAATGCGCAAATTGATTCCATTTAGACCGATAAGAAGGCAAATAATTCAAAGTTTAGTTTTTAAGTTTATTAATTTTATTTTAACTTCAAATTAGTTTTAAAAATCTGTGACTATAGACAATACAGATCAGTTGAACAAGGGACTTGACTTTGTAGTTTTGACGGGATAAGTCAAAGAACGTCATACAACGGTGGATTTTTTGATGCAGTGGCGTAGCTAGAAACTTTTAAGGTTTGGGGGCCGGGGGGGCTTAACCTCTTTGGGGGCTCCACATCCATGGCGGTATCGTTATATTTAATGTAAAAAAATATTTCAGGCACTAATTTGGGGCCACCTCAAGTGGGGGTCCCGGGGACCTTTAAATTTTGCCACCTCATAGCTACGCCACTGGTTTGATGTCCTGACAAGATTGTAATATAGAGATGGTTTGTATGATGCCCTGTCTTGATTGTCATACAATGATGGTTTGTATAATGCCCTGTCCTGATTATCATACAATGATGGTTTATATGATGCCCTGTCCTGATTGTCATACAATGATGGTTTGTATAATACCCTTTCATGATTGTCATACAATGATTGTTTGTATGATGCCCTGTCATAATCGTCATTCAATGATGGATGGTATGAGGCCCTGTCATTATCGTCATACAATGATGGTTTGTATGATGCCCTGTCATGATCGTCATACAATGATGGTTTGTATGATGCCCTGTCATGATCGTCATATAATGATGGTTTGTACGATGCCCTGTCATGATCGTCATACAATGATGGTTTGTATGATGCCCTGTCATGATCGTCATACAATGATGGTTTGTATGATGCCCTGTCATGATCGTCATACAACGATGGTTTGTACGATGCCCTGTCATGATCGTCATATAATGATGGTTTGTACGATGCCCTGTCATGATCGTCATACAATGATGGTTTGTATGATGCCCTGTCATGATCGTCATACAATGATGGTTTGTATGATGCCCTGTCATGATCGTCATACAATGATGGTTTGTACGATGCCCTGTCATGATCGTCATATAATGATGGTTTGTACGATGCCCTGTCATGATCGTCATACAATGATGGTTTGTATGCTGATGTCCCCTAGACTCAGACACACAGGGAGCTATGTGTGACTGATCACAGCCGTATGACTAGGCGCTCAACACATTCCGTGTCTCATTGAATTTCCCTCACAGTGGCAGTAAACATATCAAGATTTAAGAGCAACTTTTTTGTTTGTGTTTCATACTCTCCTTCAATACTGAAAACGTATGCGTCCCACGCTTATCTAAGATTTATGACTAGTACTGCATTTTTATTAGATTTTAAAATGTTGATAGAATGTTCGTTTTCCATGTTTCGTGGGACTGGAAAAACGAGAATTTATTTGTTTGTTCTTGCTCATAGGGAATAAGAAGAGTATAGTTTTATCCCCAAGACTATCTGAAGCTTTTAAAAGATTACCTTTGTGTTGTATTTCCAAGTGAAAATATTTATTACTATACTCTGCTCTTTGTTCTTTTATCCTCTAGTGTGTCAAGGTTCCGTGATTTAAGTAATAATGTCACCCATTTTCAGTTTCATTAAAAAGTTGTCTCTTCAATGTTACTGCTAATATGTATCTCATCACAGCGCCTTTAAATCTGTAACAACTCTGCAATTTTATTAGCCTCAGTGTCTATGTCTTCATGCCGTCATCTGCCTTAAAATTTCATAGTCTACTCGGAGAATAAACTTTGAGATCTCGTCTGCCAGAAAGAAATTGACATAGAATTTAGCCGCAATGTTAGTTACATTAAGGCTAGAGGTGTATTCGGTATGTAATATACAGGAGGTGTATTCGGTATGTAATATACAGGAGGTGTATTCGGTATGTAATATACAGGAGGTGTATTCGGTATGTAATATACTGGAGGTGTATTCGGTATGTAATATACTGGAGGTGTATTCGGTATGTAATATACAGGTAAAATTAGTTCAACTGGGACGGTATAAGAGATGTTCTTCTTCGTTCTCAAAATCTTTAGAAAGAGGATCTAGACAGCAAGTCATATATGTGTGTGATGAACTGCGCTGTGGCTGTCAGTTGGTCGAGTCCACCATGCATATAGTTTGTCGTCGAAGAGATGTTCAAAATGTCACAAAGAAGCCGTTTATATAAAGAGAAACGTCCGCTCCGCATAGAATGTATGTAGTGTTACAGAAATAGTCTCTTTTTTTTCTAATTTTAGTCTAGAGATTTTAAAAAAAAAATAATTCAATGGCATTGTGAACAGACCAGGAAATAAATTATCACCATTACGTATGCCTCCAATATTGTCCTAAATATTCATGTTACATGCATCAAGTCCAGATCCCTCTTGCCTTTTCCATTGATATTTTATTATGAAATTATAAAAAAAATAATAATAATATTTCGTACTTCATACGAGACACATTAGCTTTTCACATTACAAAAAGTCAAACTTTAAATTAATACGAAATAATACGCGAACAAGTAACATCTCTATCGTTAATGCTAACAGTGCCTAACACTAACATTACTCTTTTGGTGTTGTTTTTTTCCTTCCTTGTTAATTTTATTATTTTTTCCGAGCTATACACTATATAAATAGTGCAACATTAACTTCTACTTTATTTCTCAGTTGGGGTGTGGATATAGCATCCGATGTTCCGTTACAATATGTGTTATCTCGCGCTCAATCCACTGACTGTCAACAACAGTACCTGGCCATTACGGTCGGAGACCTTCAAACTCGGCTAACGTTATGGCCCCTTTCAGTGGTGCTACAAGCAGCAGGTCGAGATTCGGCGTCACAGGTTCGTACACTGAGGCCTGCTGAGGAATGGTATGGGAGGAGGGAGTGAGGGGGTACATCAGGAGACATAAGTTGTCGTGAAAAGTCTCAGTAAACTAGACAACAACTAATGTCTCAACAGAGTATTTGAAGTTAGGTCAGGTAAGATGGAAGTAAGGCCTAATGTCCGCGAAAAATAAATAAGGTTAAATCAAATAATTAATTTGTTAGGTCGGGTAAGATGCATGCGTCAGAGACCTGTTAGGTCGGGTAAGATGCATGCGTCAGAGACCTGATAGGTTGGGTAAGATGCATGCGTCAGATACCTGTTAGGTCGGGTAAGATGCATGCGTCAGATACCTGTTAGGTCGGGTAAGATGCATGCGTCAGAGACCTGATAGGTCGGGTAAGATGCATGGCGTCAGAGACCTGATAGGTCGGGTAAGATGCATGGCGTCAGAGACCTGATAGGTCTGGTAAGATGCATGGCGTCAGAGACCTGTTAGGTCGGGTAAGATGCATGGCGTCAGAGACCTGATAGGTCGGATAAGATGCATGGCGTCAGAGACCTGATCGGTCGAGTAAGATACATGGCGTCAGAGACCTGATAGGTCGGGTAAGATGCATGGCGTCAGAGACCTGATAGGTCGGGTAAGATGCATGGCGTCAGAGACCTGATAGGTCGGGTAAGAGTAACACGGCCAGACATCAGGGAACTGGTTTATTTATTAGGGAAGGACTTTATTCATTTGGGAATGGCTTTATACATCAGGGAAATAGATTTTTCATCAGGGGATGGCTTTATTTATCAGGGAATTGCTTTTACATCAGACAATGACTTTATTTCACAGGAAATAGCTTTATAAGTCAGGGAATGGCTTTATTTATCAGGCAATAGCTTTATTCATCAGGGAATAGCTTTATTTATCAGGGAATAGCTTTATTCATCAGGTAATAGCTTTATTTATCAGGCAAGAAGACTGATAAACTTTTAGATCTGCTCAAAGTTTAAAGCTGCTAAAATCTTTGCCATACTTCAATTTCTTCTTCTTTCAGCGTTTCATTGTCACAGAAAGTCTTTGTTTGTTTCCGAATGGTTTAAAGTCACTGAAAATTTGAAAAACAAAGGAATTAAAAGTTAAATACAGTTCAGTACTAGTACGTTGAAAAAGTCCAAATGATAAAATTAAAGTAGTGCTTTCAAATTTGTTGATTTGATCAAAAATGCATTCATAAATGTAAAGCGCATCATTGAGATGGTTATTTTTTTTTATTTAATAAAATTTGATTTGGTGCAATTAACAGACTTGACCGAAAAAAAAATTAACAAATAATTAAATTTCTTGATAAACGAAAATCATTAGAAATTAATATAATACTTATTTTAGAAGTGAAATTTGAAGAATAAAAAAAAACACCTTAAGTCTTAGTAGGAATATAAAATTGAGATAATGCCATAGACTAAAATGCCTGGTTAGGAAAGAATCGTCTTTCTTGTTCAAAACTTTAGACATGTTTAAAGAGTTGCAAAGTATTTATTACGTAAGGCCAAAGAAAAATGTATCGCAATCTACATTATACTTACAAGGTCTTACAGTGGCTAATACAGAAGAGTTTGAAAAAGTACATGATATAGGAGTGCAAAGACCCTATTAAATAGCATATACCGTACCATTGCATAGTACTAACGTGGTGTAGTAAAAGTTCCCGACTCAGTACTAACAAATATGCGCCTAACCACCATAAGCGCACAGGCCACAAAAACTGGTGACTTGTACGAGATAACGTATAGCCGTAGCTTCTGGAGTGTTTGCTTTTATTTTCAAAATTTGAAATCTCTTCAGGATGTGAACTTTTATTTACCAGGCAAGGTACAAAATTCTCTGAGGGTGTAGGGAGCAGGGTGGGGGATGAAAAGTTGGGCTATGACATATTTTACAGAAAATTTAAATCTTGAAGGGGGGGGGGGCAATGTCCGCTTGAATCTTGAATCCTATGTTTGACACTAAGACACAACTTCTTACAGCAGACCCGAGGCTAAGGAACGTTTGCCACGCGTTCAGCACACGACATGGGCAAGGGTAAACTTTTTAAAAAGTTTGGACGGGGGAGTGGGGGTGCGAAAACTTATTTTGCATGGGGATTGTGGGGGGGGGAGAGGGGAAGAGAGGTGGTGTGGGGGACGTATTACCACAACTCAAGTAAAACTATCACTTTTATAGTTGAGGGATGGGGGTAGTCAAATTTTTTTAAAAAATATGTGGGGTGTTCACTATTATGAGTGACGTGGTCAGGAGACGGGGCCTTCTCGAATGAACACGCCCTCTCGCGGCGTTCCCTAATCGCTACTGGTTGAACAGAATGTTAGCTTTGCGCGGTGGCGAACGGTGGGGGACGGGAGGGGGGCACGCGACCCCAACACCCGGACGCCAGCCGCACGCGTATTGAGCGACGTCAGACTTGGGCTCGTGGCACACGCACTTGATGCTCCGGAAGGAGAGTGTTAACTTGTAGGAGTTTTGGCCCACAGAGAGGAAGAGCTTGGGACGAGAATAGGCTGGTTAGTAGTCGATAGTGACGTTTTTTATTACAGTACAGACTTTAAACCTTCTTTCTAATCACGTTTCGAACGGTTCTGAGGCAACCCGCTTAGTTTTGTTTTTTTTAAGCATCCAAAAAAAACCCCACTCATAGAGATTTAAAGCCGGTTCCAATTATGTAAATCTCCTGTTGCATAACTTGTTGAATATTCATTGTTTTCCTCCGCATCTCATCAAACAGGTAGTTGGAACTCTTCAGCAGCCACACCATGCCTGCAGCTATAGCGATGGCCTCATCAAAGCCGGTGCTGCCCTCCTTGTCGAAGACGCCGGCGGCCTCCCTGTCGTTTTCGACACCGTCCTCGTCATCGAACAATTCGTCGTCCGTGTCGACCATCAGCATCCCCGTCAGCGCCTTCCACGACCCCAGCAACAACGTCATCACCATCACGCCGTACATTTTCGTCAAGACGGCCACGGTCGCCGAACAGATGCAGGCATTGAGGCAGGACAAGAAGATCGGGAAAGCGCCCGAGCAGCCTGCTGGCGCCCTAAGAGTCAAACGACGGGCGGATCTGAGCAAACTCGGCCTGCCCGAAGCGAAACCGGCATCTGTGTCCAGGAGGAACGCCCGCGAGAGGAACCGGGTCAAGCAGGTGAATCTCGGGTTCGAGACCCTTCGCGAGCACGTCCCCAACGGGAAGAAGAACAAGAAGATGTCCAAGGTTCAGACCCTGAGATCCGCGGCGCAGTACATCAAAGACCTGTACATGATTCTACACGGGGAGCTCCCCGCCCTTGGCTCGCCCAGCAACGTGTTAGATGACAACGAGCCGGACAGTCCACTGGATAACAGCGTGTGCTCCATGAGCGACAACGACACCGACATGGGCGTTAGTAGTCCGGAGGCGAAGACCGTTCAGGTGGCTCGCTTCATGCAGCATTCGAGTCAAGACACGATAGAGTCGACCTCCCTGCCCCCGTCCCCGACGGTTGTGTTCACACAGCAGGTGACGCAGTCGTCACCGCAACCCGTCTTCCCCCAACCGTCGTCAGAGTCCTCACCAAACGTTGTGTTCAACCAGCAAGCGGCACAGTCATCCCCGGCATCCTCAACGCAGAGACAAAAGGTGCAGCCGCTGATTCTGAAAAAGGAAAACATCTCTGTCCTCCAGCAGCAGCTGACCCGTCAGCCAACAAGCGTCCTTAAACAACAGCTGCAGTCACAACATCCGCCTCAGCAGCAGCAGCAACAAATTCAACTACAGCTACGGAATAAACAACACGAGCAGATCAGAATGGCCTTGAATCAAGACCAGAAAGCTAACTTTGACTTGTCGCCCGTGCGCGGTGTCCATTTGGGCAGCCCTGCCAACATAGCTCTTTCTAATAACAACATCATCCAATCGTTTCTGAACGCGACCGACGTGACCCACGGTTACACCCAGCTTTCGCCCGTGTCGCTGGCCGAGGAGCAGTACGACAACGCCATGGACATGTCCCCGGACACGAAATACGACAACACCATCGACCTGTCCCCCGACACGACGGGATCCGAGCACGACTCCGACCCCAGCAGGTTCGTCGGCAACTCCAGCATGGACGTCCCGCCTTCACCCCCGATGCTAGACTCTTACAGCAACGACTTCAACATGAACCGCATCGAGAGTCAGGCAGATTTTAACCTCCTCCAGAGCTACTACAAATCAATACGGCACGAACATTTGAAGAGCATCGACCCGTTGTTCACCGAGTCCAGGAGTTTAAACCACATGGGCATGTTTCACGGCATCAGCGGACTTAACATGGTGCATTCCCCGGCCCCGAGTCTGTGCAGCACAACTTCCACGGGGAGCTCAGATACCGACGGGTCGGTTCATAGCTCGTATGACTACGACAATGTGGACAAAGAGGCGCTGCTCGATATTTCCAATTGGATCAGTGAGCTGTGCCAGGCGACACACGCAAACGGTGAGTTGGTCGACAAATTTTCTTCACTTTAAAAAAATATATATATATAGTTTTTTAATAATAGAACATAATTACGTTTATGGTAAATCTATTTTTAATAAACTGTTCATTTAATTTGGGCGCTGCCATTCTTTAACACCTACGCACACCACGTCAAAATGAAAACGTGATATCGGTCCGAAAATTATGCTGTTTTTTGTTTGCACTAATAGAGTGTTAGGAGTATGTTCCTGTGATTGCTTACGAACGCTTAAAAAACAGTAATCAAAGATAAACTTTGAGTCAACGTTTGGATTCTTTACATTCAGCATATTATATGGATATGTACCTGTCTTTACATTGTCCAAAAATAGTTATATTATGATCATACACCCAGGCGGAACTCATTAGGTCTCATGGATCCAAATAACGGAACTTGTCGTGTGATCACTAAAGAAGACCAAAACTAATCAAAATAACTAAGACCACCCACACTCCCAAGCCCATGGCCCATAGACTTAATTATTGAAATTCAGCATATAAATTATATATGAGCAATTAACTATCAGATAAACCTGAGAGTCGAAGTGTCACAAGAATAAATTTATAGATATGAACCGATTATTTGTAACAAGTGTATTCTTTACGTATCATTAACACCGTTTAAAAACGTATTTACACTGAGCAAATTAAATGGCTTCATAACGTTATGAACATTTAAATAATCATTATCAAAAACATTATTTTACGTTATTAAAACAAAACAATCCCTGCATTTCTCTATTCAAAATAGTTTCAAGGATTATTCTGAAAAAATAAATCATTATATTTTGAAATGATCAAATAGCTCCTCCAAAAGTCTCCTGTGCCCATCACTTTGGTTAGGGAACCACTCACCTTTAGTTACGATCCGTGCGATTTAGGGCACATGCCAAGAAACGTGTTATTTCAATCCTAGTTGTTACTCATTGTTACATTGTTATGTGCCATTTCAATGTTAATTATTACTCCATGTTACATTGCTATGTGCATGTTCTCTGGGGAACGGGCGGTAAAATCAAAGTTCCCACCAGGAGGGGTTGGGGAGGGGCTGAGGCACGCTGTGTCACTGCCACATGCCATCGATCTCGAGTTAACGATTGGAATCAGACATTTAATTAGAAACTGATAGCAAGGAAGGTGTTTCCAAAATAATATTAGAAATATGTACAAAAACTACGTCTGATGAATGTTCAGCCAGCCCTAGTTAGCCCTACAAGTGTACAGCTAGCCCTAGTTAGCCCTACAAGTGTACAGCTAGCCCTACATGTGTACAGCTAGCCCTAGTTAGCCCTACATGTGTACAGTTAGCCCTGCATGTGTACAGCTAACCCTAGTTAGCCATGCATGTGTCCAGCTAGCCCTAGTTAGCCATACATGTGTACAGTTAGCCCTGCATGTGTACAGCTAGCCCTGCATGTGTACAGCTAGCCCTAGTTAGCCCTGCATGTGTACAGCTTGCCCTGCATGTGTACAGCTAACCCTAGTTAGGCCTGCATGTGTACAGGTAGCCCTAGTTAGCCCTGCATGTGTACAGCTAGCCCTAGTTAGCCCTGCATGTGTACAGCTAGCCCTAGTTAGCCCTGCATGGCAGAGGTATCAACTCAAAGTCACCTATTCATGGCCTCCCGTCAACTCTGACCTCAAGAATACATGCCAGCTAAAATAGCGCGGTGACCCTTTCAGATTTCAACATTACAGGCTACCATAGCAGATAAAACGAACGCGTTTTACTGGTTCTGCCGCGTAACAATGGGTTTTGTACCATAGCATAAGAAAAAGGATCTTGCGTGGATTTTAAATTATTCTTTAAAGAAAAATAGCATTTTATTTTATTTGTGCAAATTTAGATGGAAGAAAAAATTAAGTTTCCTTTCTATTAGTAGATCTATCATTATTATTATCCTTTTTTTTTTGTTTGTTTAATGGCTACACACTGTGTGTGTGGGCAATGTAACAGTTGAAATGATATTTGTGCTTTGTTAGCGATGAGTTTTACATGAACTTTTTTAAAATGTGACTTCCTCTTTTAGTAGCGCAGTTAGGATTCAGTAGTTGAGTTATGATTTAGTCGTGGAGTTAGGAGTTAGTTGAGCGTTTAGGATTTACTAGAGGATATGGGATTTGTTAGTGGCGTTAGAATATAGTGCTGGATTTAGGATTTATCTAAAAATTTAGTCGTGGAGGTAGAATTCATTACAGGGTGTTTACTACACCATTGACAGGGGGTGTTTACTACACCATTGAGTCCATTGACATGGGCTATGGGGTGTAGCCGGGCTCAAATATAAGGTGGGCTTTGACATATTATATTTGCGCCGTAGGGGTATTTGGTATGACTATAATTTTAATTACGCTGTTCCAGGTTAAAGTTGAATTCGTTTGGCTACGAGAGAACAAGTGGTTTATTTGTGCAGAGATTGAGCATTTGTCACTATTTGTGAATATGTGCACTTTCTGTGCACTACCTTGGAGAGGCCCCATCTTCAGTGCACTAGATTTGATGGGGGGGGGGTTGCACAAGCGTGACACTTTAGTGCTAACAAATATAGTGTTGTAGATTTGTACACGTGTTCAATGCGCTCAATGATTGTCTGCTGTATTATATATGTCTATGTGACCTTAGGTAAGGCACGTGTGCATTAGCGTGATAGTGTTTTTTGTACAGTTACTTAAGTAGCACATAAGACATAACTGCCTTCTTTAAGAAAAATGTTTTTAAATATTAAATTTTTTTTTTTTTAAATTAGAAATGGGGTGGGGACCTTAAAAAACTAATTTTGTTAAATTGTTCAAGTCCCAAACAAAAAACAACAGTTTTATCCGCCCAGACAATACAATCATCAAAGACAAAACCCCGGTGGACCAGGTTAGGGTTCTACAAAGGGGTGTTGACTCAGCGCTGACTTGGGGTTCATTATGTCGCGATAGCAGCGCCACAGAGGTACGGTTCATTTCGCGGCAGCCAAACATGATTGTGTAATAAATCACCTGGTAGCCAGCACGCGAAAACTCTCCCCCCTGCCGGCAGTGTACGCCTACCTGTCACACACGCCCTGCTCTCTAATCTTACACGGTACTTGTCACACGCGTTACTCTCTTTCTCTCTCTCTGCTGACATTGCGCGTACCTGTCGCACGTTCTGCTTTCTAACATTACACCGTACCTGTCACTTCTTATCTCTAACATTACACCGTACCTGTCACGTGTTCTTATCTCTAACATTACACCGTATCTGTCACTTGTTCCTATCTCTAACATTACACCGTACCTGTCACATGTTCTTATCTCTAACATTACACCGTACTTGTCACATGTTCTTATCTCTAACATTACACCGTACCTGTCAAATGTTCTTATCTCTAACATTACATCTTACCTGTCACATGTTCTTATCTCTAACATTACGCCTTACCTGTCACGTGTTCTTATCTCTAACATTACACCGTTCCTGTCACATGTTCTTATCTCTAACATTACACCGTACCTGTCACGTGTCCTTATCTCTAACATTACACCGTACCTGTCACGTGTCCTTATCTCTAACATTACACCGTACCAGTCACGTGTCCTTATCTCTAACATTACACCGTACCTGTCACTTGTTCCTATCTCTAACATTACACCGTACCTGTCACGTGTCCTTATCTCTAACATTACACCGTACCTGTCACATGTTCTTATCTCTAACATTACACCGTATCTGTCACATGTTCTTATCTTTAACATTACACCGTACCTGTCACATGTTCTTATCTCTAACATTACATCTCACCTGTCACATGTTCTTATCTCTAACATTACACCGTACCTGTCACGTGTCCTTATCTCTAACATTACACCGTACCTGTCACGTGTCCTTATCTCTAACATTGCACCGTACCTGTCACGTGTCCTTATCTCTAACATTACACCGTACCTGTCACATGTTCCTATCTCTAACATTACACCGTTCCTGTCACGTGTCCTTATCTCTAACATTACACCGTACCTGTCACATGTTCTTATCTCTAACATTACACCGTACCTGTCACATGTTCTTATCTCTAGCATTACACCGTACCTGTCACATGTTCTTATCTCTAACATTACATCTTACCTGTCACATGCTCTTATCTCTAACATTACACCGTACCTGTCACATGTTCTTATCTCTAACATTACGCCGTACCTGTCACGTGTCCTTATCTCTAACATTACACCGTACCTGTCACATGTTCTTATCTCTAACATTACATCTTACCTGTCACATGTTCTTATATCTAACATTAAACCGTACCTGTCACATGTTCTTATCTCTAACATTACGCCGTACCTGTCACGTGTCCTTATCTCTAACATTACACCGTACCTGTCAC
>MUZC01000065.1:281648-292375 GCA_002072015.1 Radix auricularia
AAAAAAAAAAAAAGGTTCGCCATCACAGACCTAGGAGGGTGGAATATTGTAGTTATATATCTTTAATGGTATCAGTATGCTTGGGACCTACGTGTACTATGGTATATGGTGTAAGCTACTGTAAAAGAAATGCGGGGATCTATGGATTATTACTATAAATCTATTTGAGTGAAGATCATATGAGTTTAATTCACAACAGTAGCTGACATGCGTACTGTACCACTTGGTTTTTTAATACTTTTTTTTTCGGCAATAGAAATATTTCTACAGCATTGCTTTAATGATGTGGCTGCTGCTACCTATGTGTAAACCCATTCCCTACAACCAATTCTTCCCGACTGCTTTTTAAAAAGAAATTAAAAGGTAGTTTAAAAATTTATTTATTTTTTTTTATTTATTTTTTTATTTTTTTTGTTGTTATTTTTAAATTTCCCCAAAAAATTTAGTTTTAGCCACATAAAATGGATCAATCGTAGTTAAACTTTCACCGCCTTGTCTTTTTGTTTGTTGAGCCCAAAACGATCGGCGCATTGGTCGTCGGCCATTGAGATATACAACAACAAGAAGAAGAGAAGTGTTGTGGGAACTCTTCCTGTTCTCCTCACGTTGGAGATGTCAATTTGTCCTGGGGACAACCTGATACCTATGGGATTTCTGGACCCACTCTAGGGGATCTGGGTGTTGCAAGCTGAATCTTAGGATGAGTTCGTGAAACATGGCGTGGGGTGGGGGCCGAGGGTTGCGGGGCAGGGGGCAGGATGGCAGGCGGGGTGGCCTGATGCCTGGAGAAAAAAAAACCTGTCTAGTCGGACAGGCACATTTGGGGTTGTCGACAAAGGAAATGGTTTAGCTGTTTTACGCTACAAACATGAGACGATTGGGCGGCCGCCCTTGGTGAATACCTGGCCCACAGATTGGCTTAGTTGTGGAGATTATCGTTCTTACATACTGTCACTCTTCAGAATGGCTCGGAGACACTCGGTGATGCCCCCTTCTCCAAAAATTAAGGTTTCGTTCATTTATTTGATATAAAGACTTCCTTTAACTGTACACATAATATTAACAAACTGCCCGCAGACTAAAACAAACATTACAGCGTGGATGTACTTGAAACCCAAACATTCAAACTCTTTCAGGGGGGAGGGGTAGCTTTGAGCCTTGCTCTTTAATCAAATATCCAAAAATAATTTATTAAGCCAAGAAACAAATTACGTCTTTGGTCTATGGCATAAGTTTAAGTCATAACGAAAATAATTATTTCATAATTTTTTTAAAAAAAAACAACCAAACTATTTGATAACGTTTTTCATTATGGCCATCATTGAAACCTTTTTTTTTTTAAGAGAAAGAATTTTAAAAGAAGTTTTGTTAGGTCAATGCGATCCCTTATTTAATCCCTTCAACAAAATCCGAAAATGACAGTAGGGCGGCTTTGTGTTCCCGTGAGAGGATTATCTCCCCTGGTTCTCCCTTAGCATTGCCCCTGGCTGGACTTCCCCTTTCCTCAGCCCCCGCGTTTGAGCTGTCAGTGTTTGACACAGGCCCCATAACTTGCGACTTTTTACAAATATTTCATTTAAAAGATAGCTGTTATTACTAGGGCTCACCTTTGGATGATCCCAAAAACGATGTGTCTCCTGTCTTCGTTTATTTTTATAATTATTATTATGAGCTGATCTTTCAAATAACTTAACCAGATTAAAGAACCAAAGCGCAAAAAATTATTGTTTTAACATCAATATCAAGTTCAATTTTTCACTTGCATTTCTACAACTGGTTTTGTGACAGTTTTATAAAGAATTTTCTTTATTTCTCTTGTAATGTCTTTTACGTTTGACCTGTTTGTCTTCTGTTTCTATCTGATATTGTTTCTTTTCTTTCGTTAGCAATTGAATTACAGTTGCATTAACTCGTAAGTTTCGTTGTAACAACGTGAATTACATTTTTTAAAAAAATCAAATGTGTGATTCCTAAAGCGATATGGCATATAGTTTCATATAGTCCGACATAAAAACCCAAAGGAATCAACTAACTAGTGTTGCTTATATATTGTGTATAGAAGAAGGCTTCTTGGCAACGCATTCGTTGTTTTGTTGAGTCCAGATGATTGTGACCCTAAACCTTTTTTTAACCGGTGCATTTCCGCTTAAACCAATTACCAACTCCGCACTAACAATAACCGCCAGTTGATATTAAGAACCAACGGACATCGACGAAAACGCACCACACCAAATGCATCCATAATCCTTAATTTAATTCGCGCCCTTTCATGCCATCTTACTACCCCCCCCCCCAATCACCTTCTCCAATACCTCAACCCAACTGTCATGACAACAAGGTGTTAACTAAACAGGATGTTTGAATATTTCCATCCATCCCCCTCCCCCACCCCACACACACCCTTGTCAGACATCTAACCTCCCGGCGACCCATTTCCAACCCATCTGGCGTGCTCCCACGTCAACCAAAAGACGCTCTCCAATTGAGAAGTTTTCGTCTTTCAACAAGCCACGAGTTTGACGGACCAAGGAACAAGGGTGGGGAAAGGGGGGGGGGCGCCGCCGACCGACGACCAACTGTTACCCTGCTGCATGTCGGTGCACCAGTTGTTATTACTACAAACTGCCCCCGCGGTGACCATCTGTAAATGTCCACCCCACCCCGCCCCCTACACCCGTTATAGAGAAAGAAGGGTACGCAGTATTTGGACTGTTTGTTTATACATCGGCTCGGGGTCTCCTGTGAAAAGAACATCAATCAAACCTTGCAGGATGATTAAACTCATTATAATAGTTTTCTCTGCCACTTTGACGACATTGCAGTACACCGACTCGGTCGATATTAAAATATAACATGTGACTTTCATAAATGAAGAATACGGGGCTGTTGACATTTTAGAAGATCGAATTGCTTCAATTTTTTGTATAGCGAAACGCTCACTAAAATATCACAAGCCAACAAGGCCATAGTTATTTAACTTTCAAAAATAAATAAAATGTAATAAGTGTAAAAGAAGGCAGTGAAATTTTTTGTTCTTGAAGAAATATAACATTCCCCCCCCCCCCTAAAAGATCACAGCAGAACTGAGGGCTGAATTCTTGTTACTGAAAGTAAATACGAGCAATGCAAGCGATTTCACGTTAGAGAGAAAAGAAAAAAATTCGGTTTCTTTGTATTCGTCTACTAAAGGAAAACATTTTGTGAAAAGGTGTGGGGTAAGAGAGTATGAGAGGGAAGGGCGGGAGAAAGGGAGAGGTTAGAATTGCTTAAATTGAAATGACTTTTCTTGAACCGTTGCCTATGGTGTTAAATGGGAAATTAAATGGGCATTTCTCTATTGACTTTACCAGCGCGTGCGGCCGTGAACTGCGTCGTATGAACAAGTCCATTGAACGTCTTTGGATTCGAGGGATGCTGAGATTAATAGAAGGCCTTAATCGGAAAACGTTCAACCAGACCCGGGTCCGTAAGATTGTGCGGCTCCGGACCCCACCCCCACTCGTTTTCTATTTGATCTATTTATTGATTTTTTGCCCCCCCCCCCCCGAAAAATATTCTAAAAATAAAATAAAATAAAAGTTCGTGTGTTTTGCTGGGGGGTCAACCTCTGCGGTTTCACGAGACACGTGCTAGTGTTGATTCTGTTCTTACACCAAGACACGGCACAGAGACGCCATGGTACGAAATGTGTTAGTGGCCAGACAAGAAATGACTGCTTGGAAAAGGGTACCGGCGGCTTTAAGCAACAGCGTATGAGAAGCTAAACTAATGCGTGGAAGACGCCTGCATGGATGTAATAGTAATAGCTGTCCAATAAATAACCGTGATCGTATTTTCTAGCTATAAGGTCAAGGATATTTGGAAATATTATTTTGCACAAGTCCTTGTCATATCATGGCTGACATCTATTGTTAAAGTCATCCGGGGCAAAGATCAGGACAAATTCATTGAGGCATTAATCAAGTTTCCGGGTATTCTGGGATGACTTTATCTCAACAGATATTTGTTATCTCTACGTTAAACGCGTGTCAACTTAGTGGACTTTATACAACGTCACAAACTTGTTTACAGATTTATTATACTGAACAAATTTCCAAACGTTTTATTGCTTCTAATTTTTTATGCTGTGAAATATGTATAAAATTATAATAATAATAAAAATATGTTTTTTTAAACATGGCTAAAAATAATAGCATGCTCTAAATGCGATATGACGTTTTCCGGTCTGAGAAAGGAGAAACCCGATTGGACAACATATGTGCGATATGATTTTATAATGCTTCTGTGGCAGTGGTTCTTAACTTCGTAGGGTGTACTGAACCCGACCAGTTTCACGCGTGAATTCACGGAACCCTTCTAAAGCGGGGCGTGTCATCACGAATCATGCGAGTCGGGTGTGTGTCTTGACCCCCCACCCCGAAACCCCGAGACTGACTCTATTGAACCCAGGTTAAGAACCACTGCCTCAAGGCATCAGCCTTCTTCTGTCTTTTATGTTTAGTTTTGTATGATCAATAGCCCCATGTGCGGCAGGATTGAAGCCCTGCAGGTCGTTACCGCATTTCCTGAACAGGTTTTGACGACAGTATACATGTAGTTTTAATTACTCCTTTGGGTGAGGGGAATAAATTCTAGTGTCCTTCAGACGTGTTGCAAGAGAGCCGAGGAAGGTTCTAGAAGAGCCGGCCGCGTATAGAACATGACCCGTTAACGTCAGCCCCGGTGACAAGCTCTAAGCGCGCTCATGAAAACCGACGGGGACATAAACGTCCAATTTATTCACTGCTGAACCTACCATGTAAGACAATAATTCACTGCACTACATTCCTCGCCGTGGGTATATCATTGGGCGTGCGGATTCGTTGTAGGAAGATCCCCGATGTAGTCAATGCGAGAGATTTTTATACTCTACAAATAAAACTCGCTTTTTTAATATTTAAATCAATATGTTTTACTGCTTCAAAAGCAAAGTAAAGTAAAATAAAGATGTGTTTTGTTTTGTAATGAAGAAAAAAGAAACCAAATATATAATAGCGGAAATTTAATTTTAAAAAAGACATATACGAGAAGAAAGTTATGAGAAAAATACACTTTCTGTAGCATCTATAAGACTGTGTTCCTCTTTCGAAGTCTGTGAATTTCTCAAAGTCTGTACGTTTCTCTATATTTGTCTGTGTGTTCTTCTCTCTAAATCTTTGCGTCCTCTCCTCTAGGTGTGTACTCTCCTCTAAGCGTGTACTTTCCTTGACTCAGGCACCTACTCACTCACTCACTCACTCAATCACAGCTATTTCAATTCAAAGAACTGTAAAAACAGCCCCCCCCCCAACCACCTGAAATTCACGTGTCATGCACGTGGGCTCTCATTCTTTCCATTGATTTCGGACCGGTGCCTGACAATCAGCGCAATATTCCATTCCATTTCTCTCTCCCTCCCTCTCTCCCTCACACTCTCTCACTCCCTCTCCCTCCCTCTCTCTCTCTCTCACCCCTCTCTGTCGTCTTTTTTCTGTCTTCATATTTCGTCCTCTTATTTAACGGCCAGCTTATCGCCGTAAGTATTTGCTTTGTGTGGTCGGGTCCCTTGAGATAAAAGACAGAAAGCCTGCACTAATCGCGGGGTTAGTTCAAACCTCTATTGGGCCATTCATGAACTCGAGTCGAGGGCTTTGTGCCACCCAGCACACGTCACACGTACAATTGCACGTTTTATTATTATTTTTTTTTCTTATAGAAATGTTACGTCGAATTGAAGGCCTTCTATGGCCGGTGTCGGAAACAATAGAAGCCCCTTGTGGCTGGTGATAAGTTTTAGTGGAGTCAATATGGGCATTGTTGGCGGGACACGTGTTGCTGTTCATAAGTTTACAGCTATCTGCTAGTTTACGACCGTTGTGTGCCTGCCTGCAGTCTTCTGATTACCATATACTCGATGATTTATGGATTCAGACCCTTCTCAACCTTTTCAAGACAAACCTATCCCCTCCCCCAATTTTTACTTTGCAGCGATTGCGCATTATTTCTTTATTTATTTTGGGGGTCCTTTTCTTGATGTTAGCATTTTTTTCATGTCATTTCTTTAAATTTAGACGCTTTTTATTTAAGAAATACATTTTGTTATATAACACTAACGGATGGTCTTTGAATGTTTCAGATTTAGGCCAAAACTGACAGCTGGGAACAGCGTACCACGTGATCACTAGTCCAAACAAACAAAATCCAAGATCCGAAGATCCGAGATCTTCAACAAATAGGTGCAGTATGACGCAAAAGATCAGGTCCTTGTATTAAAGAAATCAACTCTTGGATCAGGTGAAACGTCCTACCAACATTACTGTCATCTGAAGTTTGCCCAGTCACAGTGGAACGGCACACACACACCAACGTCTTGTCTTCAACGTTTTATTTATTCCTAAAGTTGATCAATTTCTAAACCCAAACTTAATTTTTAATCAGTTCATGAAAGTCATTCAATGGTTTATTACAAAAACAAAAAAGATAAAAAGAAAAATATTTTGATGCTTGCTCCCAATCTAGTCTAAAGCCATGGAAATGGCCCTGTAGCTCTCCGACAGCTGCTGTTGGTCCGTCCCCCCCCCCCCGCCAAACATTTCGTCGGTCGTCGTAACCTCGTAACAGCTGTCGTCAGATCACCAACAAGTAGTCGTGGCGACAGATTGCGGTAACGTGGTGTCCGCAGGAATTCTCACGGGGGCTGGCGTGCGGTCAGTTCGACCTGTTACCTGGTGCCTGGAAGGATCACGGTCATTTAAAAAAAAAAAAAATTTAAATACCTTATTTTATTCCGTATGTCACAGCTTTTCAGCCCGCCCCTGTCCAAATGGCTGACGATGAATTAACTCCCAGCCCCCATGGAACACAACCTGTCACCTATCTTTTCTATAAGATCTTTTGTGGCTAGGATTACAGCCCCCAACCCCCCCCCATTTATTCCCCCACCTTGGCATTTTACATTTGGTATTATGGTCGACCCGCGCAACATCTGGCACCAAGTCAATAGCGACCCGTCGATGATTCCTTTAATATGTTACCTGTGGGTTAGTATACTTAGCAACTAGACTAGAGGAAGTGTGACCTACCTAGCCAGGTCATTTAAGTAGGGTGGGGGTGGGGNTGATTAATTATTTTTATATTTTATATTTATTTATTTAATTTTTTTTGTTTTGTTGTTGTTTTAAAGTCATTCAACTGATCAATTCAAAGTTTCTGGGGGTTATTTAATTTACTCACGGGGATCAAAAAATGTGAAATGGAAAACTATTCCTTTTCTTATTGTGGACGTGTTTTGACAATTTTGTTCTCTTTTTTTTAAAAAAAGGGAAATTCTGGGGATAAAATTTGTACACTATCTCATAATAAGTTATGATCTTAACTCAGCCCACCCCCACCCACAACCAGCTCCCTCCACTTTGATATATCTAGGTCAATACTACGACGTCACTTCCCCCGCCCGTTCCCCCAACCCTCTTCCCCTGTCCCCACAACTCGGCTCAAACTTAAGAATGTTTTTAAAAAACGAACGACTCTCTACCGACCCCGACTCCCAGCGGTGCCTGAAAGGGTGACAGATGGCCGACCAGGCGGAGAGGAGAAACACGGTTGAGATTTTTCTACTGTGACTTGACCTTGTTTTGAAAGGCGGGAATTGCGTTATCAATACCATGCATGAAATTAGTGGGTTTCTTTTTATGTTTTGGTGGGTTTTTTTTTTAAACTTGAAACTTTTATTTTTAAAAAAATAAAATAAAATACATGTTCTAAACTAAGAGGGGAATGGAACAAGTTTGAAATGAGATCTTGAAGTCAATTTATGATTCAGGAATGGAGTTTTGTAGCATGTGTCCCGTGTCACGTTAAGGTTATAGTTTAGAAAGATGGCTGATGTGTCGTCCCCTATTCGCCGCGCTCTTTATTCAAATACAATGACACTTATATCTTAAACCAATTGAAGAATTGCTAAGTTAAACAAACCAGTAATATTGTTATTATGATTTATTATTTGTTAATATTGTTATTCAAGTTTAACGAAACTGTAATTTTAAAACCCCCTGTATTTATTGTATTGTAAATAGATCTAGTCTTAACAGTTGGTTTAACATTCGTCCAGACCAAAAGTGTTCATCGACAGACATAATTTTTAGCCAGCATCCGATCCTGTTGCTAGCCAACTGCCATTATGTTACTGCTAGCCCCCTGCCGTTATGATATATAATTACTAGTATCCTGCCTTGTATCAGCCACATCGTGGTCAGTTATGTGCCTTTACAAACTGTTGTTTTTTTAATCTTTCATGATACAATTTTGTTCTTTATAGCGTGTAACACTAACTAAACTTATAAAAAGTTAGCTTCCCTCTCGATGTAATTGTGTTTGGTTTGACATGCATTTTACAATTTCCTTTTACAAAGCGCTGCCTTATAGTATACTATTTTATACACAAAAATCAAACTACATTTGTGTTGCTCAAATTGTGTTTCGAATCAAAGTTATTGGAGTGTTCTGAATTTATTATTTCCTAATGTTTTACTTTTACCTATTCAATACCACCGCGTGTGTTCAATTGTAGCATTTACTGATTATTATATCAGCGACAATATTGTCTTCCTTTTAATGTTTACAACTAATTGTTTAAAATTCCCCTTATAATGTTACCATTATTTGATAACGCCACATATTGATGACCATATCTTCCAAGTGTAAAATGGTTACGTATATATTGACTCACCTCTACAGTGAGTAAGTTTCTAGAATGTTTTTTGCGCGAAGTATCAAAAGTGCCTTTACAATAACTTTTAACATCGATAGTATTGCTGTTTTGTCATGAGTTTAAAAAAAAAAAATTAGCTTATATCCCTTTTGAAAATTAAATCAATGAACTATAGCACTTCGAAATTATGTTTAAAATATCCAAATTGATGTCTTTTGACGTTATAAAATGCATTCCAGAGTCTATACATATCAGAACGCAGTTTTTACTTGTATATTCCATTGTTATTATTTTTTTTATATAAAAGTTTATATATATCATTGTACAGTACTTAATTTTGCATAATGTTTATTACCCAAGCAGAGGAGCATTAAAATAAGGGCTTCGTGCGCTGATACCAAATGCATTTATATATACAAAAAGTTTTAAATATTACATTCCTTTATTACCCTATTTAAATCTTTAAGAAGCATTTTTTTCATCAGACGATTTGAATCTATTTACTACTTCCTTCTCTCAGCGTGTCTGAGGCGTGTCTGAGGCGTGTCTGAGGCATGTCTGAGGCATGTCTGAGGCGTGTCTGAGGCATGTCTGAGGCGCATGTAAATATTGTACATAGTAATATTATAACTTGTTCCTGAAGGTGATTTTGGTTTTTATCCAACAAAAGTAACAACAAACACAAAGAATTTATGACAGAAATATCGAATTATTCTTGTTGAAAATTATTCTTGAATTGTTTATGAAAAAAATAACGTTTTGTTCAAACACTGTGTTACCAAAAGTGATTCTAATTGATCTTAATTCAATATAAACAAAAATAAAATGAAATAAACTGTCGTTGTTTATTTGAGAACAGAAGCTCCTATAAAATTGTTGCTTCAATAAAACCTATAGTTCTAGACTTGTTCAAATATTTGCTTCATTTTTCTTGGAGATTTTTTTTACTTGAATGTTGACTTGTACTTAATATTACCTGCATATCTTCCACGTTCTATGCAGGGAGATTTTCTTTGTTGCGACTGTCTTCCAAAACAACAGAAATGAATCACAATTCCTGATTGTATATGTGTGTAAATTTGAAACTGAACATATTGGACCATAAATTATTTATGATTTTTACAAAAAAATGTTTGTGTTCTTGTTCATTCGGAGGAAAAGGGGGCTGAATTTTCGGTTTACCTTAGACTCTCTCTCTCTCTTTAAAAAAAAAATAACTTATTGCCTTATTCAACATTTTTTTAAAAAACTTTAAAAAGATTTATGTTGAAAATAATAAAAAAAAGTTTTGTAATGTGTATTTTATACTTACAGCTTTACATGAATAAAATTCATAAAATTAAAACCTTTGTCATTTTTTTATAGTTCAAATGATGTGTGTGTATTAAGTTAATGTTAAAGCTTTTTGACGATTTGGAAAAAAAGAGCTTCCAATCTTTGGTGTCGGAAAGAAAAGAAGTTTGTGTTGGCACTTAATGATGAGGTTGTGTGAGCACTTATTGGTGCCATGACTTGGACTCTTAGTGATGACATGGCATGGGCCCTTAAAATGGATTTGTGTGGGTCCTTAATGATGGCTTGGTGTGAGCATTGATTGATGTCACGATTGGGACCATTAATGATGACATGGCATAGGCTGCTAATGATGTCTTGGTGTGGGCTGCTAATGATGACATGGCATGGGCTGCTAATGATAGCTTGGTGTGGGCTGCTAATGATAGCTAGGTGTGGGCTGCTAATGATGGCTTGGTGTGGGTTGGTAAAAAGGGGTTGGTGTGGGCTGCTAATGATGGCTTGGTGTGGGCTCTAATGGCGACATGCTGAGGTATCTTAATGTTGGTATTTTGGATCTTTATGGTGTATTGGCCCTTCACTGGTGACAAGCTGTAGGTACCTAATGATGATATGGCGTGGGTCATTAATGATGTCTTGGTGTGGGCCATTAATGATGTCTTGGAATGGGCCATTAATGATGTCTTGGTATGGGCCATTAATGATG
>MUZC01000065.1:301703-314179 GCA_002072015.1 Radix auricularia
CTATCACTAAACCTAACCCAAACCCTAAAAACTATCTCTAAACCTAACCCAAACCCTAATAACTATCACTTAACGTAACCCTAAAGTCTAAACCTAACATCAAAACAAACCATTAAAAAAAAAAAATCTTATTCATTATCAATTCATGTAGTATTGTTTGAAAAAAAAAAAAAAATGGCATCAATGAGAAATCGAACCCCGGACCTGCGATGTAACGTACTATCATACTATCAATATGACCACACAGCCACACATTCACCGACGAAATTTTTAACCTTATAGAAAAATGTTACCAAGAATAGCAATAACCGGAAGTGAACGAGCGCGTATGCAGCCGCATATTGGGTCGTCCTGACGAGGCTATACTCACTACCTTCTTCAAAACATCTTCATACACCCACCATCTTTGTTCTCCCCCACAGCACATCCTGAAATCGAGATCATTAACCTCGTATCAGAATTGTGTACGGAAAAAAAAACAAATGAACACCAAACCAAGCAAGCTTGTCAAAAAACAACAACAAAATTATTTATAGTTTTAAAAAAGCAACTCGTATTCCAAGTGTTGCATCGCATGCCCTATTTTTTAGTGGGTGTTTATCAGTAAATGTAAACAAAAATAACCTTTTTAAGAAGCAAAATATTTATCGGAAATTAATAATAAAACAAAATTTGAATTATTTGTGTAATGTCGAGCACATGGAATTGAAGTGTCTAGTGGAATAAATTGAATCGGCGACTTTATGTCCTATTTGAATATGGACTGGAGAAATATTTGATATTGAAGATTTGACGATTGATCACCAAGATATTCCTGTTAAACGAATTCCCCTGCAGCAGACGTTGTCCTGTTTGGGAAATTTCAATGGAGCGTCCCCATGTTAAAACAGAGCGTCCCCATGTTAAAACAGAGCGTCCGTGCGACCCGAGGACTGAGCACAAACACAGCTCTGTGATCAAGTATTCTAATTTATGCCTTGAAGGTAGCCTCTCCTCTCTCGGTCTCATGGTCGCGCTCATTATTTGGCCTGGCATAAAATTAAACCTGGCTGATGAGTAGTCGGAGCACGTGGCCCTGGACATCCCCAAAAGGTTCCACTCCCGGGACTGACCGCGTGTGAACAGACTGAGAACAAATAGGATCATATTTCGACACGTCGTCTGGTGGTCCTATTGTTGGCTGTCCAGACTTCCCTCCTCCCCCTCTGCTGCCCCCTCCCATGGTTATCGGGCAGTTCAACTTGACAGTCGAAGGTTGGTGGTTAGGTATAGTTTTTTTACATATGCCCAGGTGTGTGTTCACTTGTACGTCCTGTTATACCAGGTTTAGATTTTTACATAATGGTTCTGCATAACTGTGCAGTGTACATTTGATATTCTGTCTGAATAGATTTATTAAATGGTTCTGTTTATCTGTACAGTGTACATTTGACATCCTGTCTAAATATATTTATTTAATGGTTCTGTTTATCGGTACATTAGACATCTCCTTTGCCTTTGAAAATATTTTACTGAATGGTTGAAAGTTATACATGTATAATCTTCAATTTAATCGTTGATAAAAATATGGAATCTATCCCCAGTAGCCTCAGTAGGGATTAAAACTAAAGTAGAAAAATTATTATCATACATGTCCATCGTTAATAGGTTAACGGTAATAGTTATTAGCATTTCCAGCTTTCACCTCTGTAACCATTATACTACTGAGAGTTGTTCTAATGTTTCGAGGTCGTATTCATGATGCTGTGGCCGTGTCTGTCATGAATAATTATTTCTTGAGATTTTTTTTTATAATTTCCGAAGTCTCAACTGTATTTATAAGTCAACGTTCACACAAACAAACAAAAAAAAAAAAAGCACAATTTAGAAAAAATTTAGTAGAAAGAAAGTGAGAAAAAAAACACTTTTTTTTTTGTTCGATGGACTTCAATGATTTGTTTTGATTGTAAGATCTAACTGGCTCTCTCTAGTTCACCAACAGGGACCAAGTTTTTCATCATCCGGTCCGCTCATCAAAACGAAGCCATTTATTTTCATAAGTCACGAGCTGTGGATCAGAACGAGGCTAGTTAAACTCATCACTGACAATAATCCCAAACTCATTTTGATGGCTGGCGTAAAAATGGGAAGGAAGGACCCGTCACTACAATAGAGGGGAGGGGGGCTATGAGGGCCAACGGGGCGTGGGGCTGGGGTTAGAAGGGGGATCACGCAGATACTGGTGGTTATGTTGAGGGTCTTCCAGTTGATGTTTTTTTTTTCTTTTTATATTTCCGTCGTAATGTTAAATGTGGGCACGGCGCTTGATGGTAGCAGCAACAATGCCAAGGGATGGCGGTGTCTCTCCATTGTTCTCTGGAGTCCTCGAACAGGTCGTTGAGTTGGTTGACAGTGGTCCCAGAGGAAGAGCTTGAGATTAATGTAAATATTCCGTGAAGAGCTTCTTTTCGGGGGGATGGGGGATGAGACATCGTTGAGAAAAGACCTTTTCAAACGTGAAATTATATTCTTTTCGTGTTAAGGGGGGGGGGGGGGGGGAGTTAAAATGACAAAGACTTGATCTTCTTTCTCCGGCGTTTGGTGAGTCGGATGTGTTGAAAGACTATCAACGATGTTGTTGATGAACGGTCTCAGTAACGTCATTTGTTGGCTGTTTTCTTTACTTTTTTCATCTCCTTCATGGTTTTTCATAATATTTTTTTAAAAGAAAGAAAAAAAACACAGTTTTTATTATTGTGTAGTTTAATCAAATGCTGTTACTTTTAGATAGCGTGTGTCCGCAGAGTATGGTTTGTGGTCACTGAATGATCTGACGTAAAATCTATAATAACTATAACACGCCCACGTTTCGCGTAATCGCCTCGGCTTCCTGAATGCTGTGAAAAACTAAAGAATACCTTGAGTGAGGAAAAAGGATTATAAATGTTTTAACGTTAAATGACAATAACATAGTCCATACCTTATAGCTAAATGTCTCAATTCTATTTCGGTACGACTTTAAAAACAACTTCCATCTTTATTATTGTTTTTTTTTTATTACAGTGGATAAGATTCAAAGCACAAACAAGAAAAAAAATAAATAAGGGTTCGTTTTAAATTTGATGTAGTAAATTGATGTTGTCAATGCCATACACGCCTATTGAACTCCCCAGTGTTGGCATCAGGCTCTTTTGATTAACACGTCGGTTGTAGCATCCACCTTTGATGGCAAGCCGCTCTGGTGGCACACTAATCTACTTTTATTATGAGAATACAATCTTGAATTTGATTCCATTTGTTATGAATCTTGATTGAACAAACTCTGTCAAGGTCTACATATACGGTCAGATAGTCTCCTTCAATTGGTACCATAAACAGGGCCCTTTAATTGGTACCATAAATAGTCTCCTTTAATTGGTACCATAAACGGTGCCCTTTAATTGGTACCATAAACAGTCCCCTTTAATTGGTACCATAAACAGTGCCCTTTAATTGGTACCATAAACAGTCCCCTTTAATTGGTACCATAAACAGTGCCCTTTAATTGGTACCATAAACAGTCCCCTGTAATTGGTACCATAAATAGTCCCCTTTAATTGGTACCATAAACAGTCCCCTTTAATTGGTACCATAAACAGTGCCCTTTAATTGGTACCATAAACGGTGCCCTTTAATTGGTACCATAAACGGTGCCCTTTAATTGGTACCATAAACGGTGCCCTTTAATTGGTACCATTAACGGTGCCCTTTAATTGGTACCATAAATAGTCTCCTTTAATTGGTACCATAAACAGGGCCCTTTAATTGGTACCATAAACGGTGCCCTTTAATTGGTACCATAAACGGTGCCCTTTAATTGGTACCATAAATAGTCTCCTGTAATTGGTACCATAAACAGGGCCCTTTAATTGGTACCATAAACGGTGCCCTTTAATTGGTACCATAAACGGTGCCCTTTAATTGGTACCATAAACGGTTCCCTTTCATTGGTACCATAAATAGTCTCCTTAAATTGGTACCATAAACAGGGCCCTTTAATTGGTACCATAAATAGTCCCCTTTAATTGGTACCATAAACGGTTCCCTTTAATTGGTACCATAAACGGTGCCCTTTAATTGGTACCATAAACGGTGCCCTTTAATTGGTACCATAAATAGTCCCCTTTAATTGGTACCATAAATAGTCTCCTTTAATTGGTACCATAAATAGTCTCCTTTAATTGGTACCATAAATAGTCCCCTTTAATTGTTACCATAAACAGGGCACTTTAATTGGTACCATAAATAGTCTCCTTTAATTGTTACCATAAACAGGGCACTTTAATTGGTATCATAGTCTCCTTTAATTGGTACCATTAATAGTCTCCTTTAATTGGTACCATAAACAGGGCCCTTTAATTGTACCATAAATAGTCCACTTTAATGGGTACCATAAACAGGGCACTTTAATTGTACCATAAATAGTCCACTTTAATGGGTACCATAAACAGGGCCCTTTAATTGTACCATAAATAGTCCACTTTATAGTCCACTTTAATGGGTACCATAAACAGGGCCCTTTAATTGTACCATAAATAGTCCACTTTAATGGGTACCATAAACAGGGCCCTCTAGCTTGGAAGAATAAACAATATGTTATGATTTAAAGTTAATTTTAAAAAGGCAGACTTGAAAAAGAAGTTATTTAAAAAAAAAAAAAACATTTTTTTTAGTATCATGTTAGTCATACAATTTTGCAATTAAAGTCCCCTTTCCCGTTCATATTAGTGTAAAACAATACACATTTTTGATAAAGAAAACTTTAGAGATAAACAAAAGGTTTAACTGTAAAAATAGGAAGTTAGAAAAAACAAGTGGTTATATTTGACATTGTCCTTATAAGTGGTCATTACTTTCAGACATAAAGAAATTGAAAATTGGTTCAAATTTGTTGGTACCCTTCCATGCCCCCTCCGTGCCCCTACAGACCTGAAGATCACCCCCTCCCTCCCTCACGCACACACACAATTTATTTCCCTAACTCCACAAGAGCATCACACTTTCTAAAAGAAAATGCAAAAAGAATCATTCCTCAAATTTTAACATAAAAAAAGCATATCGTCATTTTAATGTAATTCGTTATTCCTTCTGAATCAATCCGGTTTTACTTTATAGCTAGATATAAGTCTTCAAGATCTGCCACAAGATCTTTATTCCCGAAGGCATTTGAAGAAAAAAAAGTATTGAATTCACATTAAGCCATTTGTTGTGTAATTCATAGGTTAAAGTTTTTTTCTTCCATTTTTTTTTTACACGGCCTTGGAACAAAATGCATTCATTGTCGATATACCAAATAAAGAAAGAGGTTAGCTCACTTCTCCATTCACCCCCCCCCCCGTACCCCACTCACTTTCTCCACCCTTTCAGTACTGCCTGGTGTGTTTAAGGATTTTTAGGATGTTAACCTTTGACGTCGTCATGCATGAAGTCACACTGTGAATACACCCCTTCCCCTTCTCCCCATCTATTCAATTATTCCCTTTCTTGTGTACTTCGCAATCTAAGATTTCTCCCCACTTTCACTCATTTCCATGACAAGCGTATAGCTCCGACTTCGAGAGGGGGGGACATAAGACACTGGCGCCCTGCATGGGGGCGGGTGAGGCTCAACGGGGCGTTGTAATACTTGTCAGCGGCGCCCTCACCCCTCAAAGCAACGACGAATTTTGACGTTTTAGATTTGAGGCTTCCTAATAATGGCGGCCACCCTGTTGGGGCCGACTACTCATATCCTTGAATTGACTTTAATAAATAAATATTTTTTTTTAAAGCTGTAATATAGCAGCAATTTTAATTCCAGACTACCGTATAGGAAAATTTTTTAAACAATTCTCCACAGGAAATTTCTCCATTAATTGAATATTACTTCGTTACATTTACATATTAATTTTTAAGCTATCTGAAATCTGTATTTGGCCGCGCAATTATCTCTTCATTGGAATCTTTACTTTCACCTTTTAAAACAGCTTTGGAAATATGACAGTCAGCAACTCATGCTGAATATTATAAGTCATCAAGTGAATAATAGAGAAACTTGGTTTTGAAACAGATTTTAAAATAGTTTTGGTTGTAAAGCATCTTTAATATTATCACAGTCATTAAATTTTTCTTGAACACCCTACTAACTGTCCAACCTTTTTGGGTGCTCAATATTAAGTGTTTTATGCGCCTTTGAACATTGGATGTAGAATTCGTGTCAGTCTCATGTTGCTTGTATAATTTAAAAACTTGTATTTCTACTGGTAGTATAAATTGTATCCCAAAATCTTTGACCTGTCGTTACCCCCTTCTCTCAAAGTACAAATAAGAGAGTTTTCCTCTTATTATGCACGTAGGTTGAGTATGGATAACTTTTCTTGGTGCATCATAGCAATTTTAAACGTTATAATACATTTTTAAAAACTCAGTTTGGGCCTCATGTACCATTAGTAGTCAAGCTAGCCAACTGACTAGTCAGAAGTTTGAAGGCTCATAATTTTTTTAAATGAAGCAATCATAACAAGGAAAGTCTTGTCCAATTCTATTTCGGTTCATAAATAACCAAATTAATTATACTTATTTCGTTTTAATTGTTCGTTTTTTAAAATGTTTTGCACCTATTCTTTTTTCCCTATAAATATTCCAATTTTAAAAAATCTTATGTTATACAGTACTATACAGGAATCACAACACAGAATATCTCAGCTTACTCTCGAACCGTGTTTTGTTGTACACCAAGGTGACGGCCGACAACTAAGGTGGCCGAGACAGGAAGTTCGGTGTTAGAGTTGAGACCGTGGCCAGGATCGATCTGAGTTGCCATGTTGCGTGATGCTTGTCACAACCTATCAGAAATCAGCCGCACCACAGTAGACATCAGTGATCAGCTGGCGTTTTCTTTTTTTCTTCTTTTTCTTTCTTTTCCAAAAGCCTCAATACTAAATCGTGTTCCCTTTTCTCAAGCTTTCCATGGCTTCATGTGTACAACAATAAAAACAACAAAATTAAAATAAAAAGTAATCACAAAAATTTAATTGTAGAAAACAATCTAGAAAATAGGGCAGGTAAATATACCCAAATGTAAGTATTTCACTACAACCCTACACATCGCATGGCTCACTAATGGCCATTTCCTAGAATGACAGAGACCAACAAAGCATGAGCTTTTTTATTTACCATGTTTTATTAACTTGCCATCGTTCTTATGGTTTTTTTTTTATGTATGTCCGCAAAATTTCACACTTTCCAACGTTAAATTAGACCAGTTTTAATGGTCAAGGACAAGGGTCTCCAAACATTTCTGCCGGAGGGCCGCATTAACCGCCAAACAGCAGTTTGGGGGCTGATTACACACTAGAGGTCTAAATAGGAAAGAAATAGTAGAAATTAAAAATGGCTACTTTTTTTAAAAAAAAGATTAAAAGGTCTACAGGGGCCGGATGAGAGAACTGCGCATGCCGGATTTGGCCCACGGGCCCTAGTTTGGAGACCCCTGGTATTGGAGATCTCAAAATTTTACCACAGATATATATTGATCTTGGATGACAATGCATTGTTTCAAAACTTTCGGATCGATTGGATGTATCATAATTAAATTAATGCGGCCAAAAGACAAGTTACACATTTCTCAGACCGAATAACGTCATATCTCTTTAAGTAATGTTGCTATTTTTGGAAAGGTTAATATCGAAGTAACAGTTAGTTTGTATAATAAATAAGAAAAAACATCTTGAAATATAGTTTTTATTTTTGTAAAGTCCACTGAGCTGAATCAACGTAGAATTGACAAATATCTGTTGAGATAAGTGATGGGATAATACCCGGACATTTTGTTGTGATATTAATGGAATCTGTCCAACTAAATAGTAATCTATTAATAGATTTCTGCCACTATATGACAAGTCCTTATATTGTCTTTCCTTCTGTCCTCGTCCTATGGAGACTTTAGTTGGCACAAGGGAGGTCACCTTCCACTCACCCATAGTAATCTATTAATAGATTTCTGCTACGATACGACAAGTCCTTATATTGTCTTTTCTTCAGTCCTCGCTCTATGCAGACTTTAGTTGGCACACGGGAGGTCACCGTGTCCTGGCACTGGGGAAATAATTGGCAAAAAATATTTAATAAACGGGAATTATGGGGAACATGACAAGTCTAAAGCTCGGCTTTGGTACTGATCTCTTCCTAACTGAGGTAACCCCTCCTCAACGCCGCCACCCCCTTGTTCCAACCTTTTTCTTCTATGTTAATATTTTTTTATTTTTTTTTAAAGTAAACACCTATACCGAATATAGCTACTGGGTGGACAGAATTTATCTTATTTTTGTGTGGATCTCCCTGGCATATAATCCCGCTGAAAGTAATGAAACGGCGCCGAGCTCAACAATTAGACAATGAAATGTTAAGACAGAGGTACATAGTCTAGCAGTTTTCTATAACGCGACAGGGGAAATGACTCAAAGAGGACGACTAAAATCCCCCTCCCATTGTAAGCCCGGCCGGACCTCATATCAAATGTGTGTGCCCAAAAGATTTGGGTCCCCCTTAATAGCCCTCGGGTCCCTTGTTTCACCCCCGATGCACCAGGGTGTAGGGTGGCCGGATCCCGAACGGGTCGGTGACAGTTGGCGTATCGGACAGGGGAGATTAAACAAATTCTCCCCCTCCCACACCCGCAATAAAAAAATAAAATCGCTAAACGTATACCCATAAAATAGATAGGCTTTTCGGGGGGGGGGGAGGCCGGGGCGTGGAGAGAATTAACACGTAAAATCTGTGTTTACAAACAATAGCCATCGCCCAGTGCACGTCTGTCTGATTATAACTTTCTTAGGCAAACATTACAAAAATATACTGTGATTGAATGTCTAATAGTTTTACTTTATAAAACTAGTAATGATTTACCATTAAAAAATGTAAATGCTTAATATCAAAAAATGTGTAATTGCTTAATATCACAAAATGTGTAATTTTTAGCGCATTTTCGAGAAGTCGAATGCGCTATTGCACCCGTTTTGTCCGTCCATCCGTCTGTCATCACCCTAGATCTCAGCATCCATAAGTCCTAGACCCATGATGTATATATGTTTTTTGTATGTCCTGACCTGCCATTTGTGCATCAACACTCAGTTACTCGATCCGTTAAAAAACCCCGTTAAAACTACCAAAAAACATTGCGAATCGAGAGATAACACTGGCGCAGGCAACGGCCGCCATTGCCGGAAGTCTTAGTATTATCAAAAGTATTAGTTGTTTTTTTTTTTTTGACGTCATTAGAATATGTGTAAAAGTTTAGAGAGTTTTACGTCATCATTTGTGGTGACTTCAATCAAGATCTTAGCGGCCCAGGGGCAGAAATTGAAAACTTTTTCGAAACAAGCTTCAACATTCAACAACTTTCACCAAGATTGGCAACTACGATCTATCAAACAACAATTGACGGAGTATTTGGGCGATTAGCTGATTACAATTTAGAATGTTTCATTTATGAGTCCTATTTCAGTGACCACAAACCACTTGTAGTTAGATTAAAGAGAAAATAAAAAAAAATTAAAATGTAAAGAAATGACTTTTAAATAATTTTTTTTTCAGGAATATTCATTACACAAGAAAATTCATAAAAATATGTCTAAAATCTAAACACAATTACTGATAACTACATAATGCTGATATCTAACATAAGTACTGATACATAATACGAAAATGCGCTAACACGTCCTGAGTTCCAAAAGGGACCAGGCTTAACATGATTTTTTAACTTCACAAAATATGTCGTGTGATTGTTTATATTACAGAATATGTTCGACATCATAAAATATGTAGAAATCTAGAATGATTTACCATATATTTAATATTCAAATCGTGGCTGCTTACACTTCGTGAAGTATTATATCTGTCTGCTTACTTTTCTGCAGGTTACATCGTCAAGTAGTCTATCTGTCTGCTTACTTTTCTGTAGGTTCCATCGTCAAGTGCCTGCGTTCTTTTCTAAATCTTCCATCGATTTATCGATGTATTGTTTCAGCTCAAGTCATGTGTCCTAGATACAATACCGCACAAGAAGGTATATATAGGGATAGTTCCAATGTACTCCATAATTTTATCATGCTATGCTTCTTACAATACATTAGTTTGACTTGATGTTCTTTAAAAGGATTGTTTATATGCATACAATTGTATAGGTTTAACAATAACAATGACATTTTTCATTAGGTCCAATACAAGAAACAAGAAGAATTAACATACTAGATTTAAGACCCATGCAGGTATAGTGTAATCATACCATCAGAATTCTAAAACTTGCGATTCCTTCAAAGATAATATATTTCACAACGTCCAGTGTAATAAATATCACAGAAAAAAAGTATATATTATATACGCCATTCAAAATATTAAATGTCATACAATTCCATATGCAATACATATCATACTATCCAATATGCTAGATATCATGCCATCCAATATGCTATAGATATCATAACATCCAATATCCTAGATATCATAGCGTCCAATATCCTAGATGTCATAGCGTCCAATATCCTATATATCATAGGTTCCAGTATTCTAGATATCATACAGTCCGATGAAGTAGATACATTTCCTTGTGTCAATATCCTGAAACATTGATGCATTTATTGTTGTCGCCAAGTAAACATTTTAGGCGACTGTGCGTTTTGAAATGGTCTATGAACTTACATTCATTCTCATCTAATGAATATACAGATCAAGAGTAATATCAACAGTATTGGAAAATATTTGTTTAGTTGTGATAATGATAAAATAAAATTGTTGACGTTTTGAAAAAGCCATTACCAGTATGGTTTTAAAAAATACCTTAGTTGTATTGGTATACGATAGTATACATTAAATATTAACATATGAAATAAATATTTAATAGTTTCTACCAGTCTTCTAATTAACGTATGTCATCTTGAATCTTTTAATCCACGATAGCTATGGACGTACCCCATCCTCGGCTTAGGTGTTGACCAGACCAACGCCCACCCCAAATCCTTTCTTCTCCACGCCTCTGCCTATACCTTTGATCCCCCCGTCTCACACCCCCGCACAATGGCACTGCCAGGCAGTGATGGAGCCCTCGAGAGGGGTCAAGCTTATTAACACACGGACAAGCCTCGGGTTTTTAATTAAGATTGACCTCCGTGTCAGAGTGCTGTACTCCGGGACCGACCTGTAGTTGAGCGCGACAGCCGCGGCTACAAATGGCCGTGGTCCATTGAATGTAGAGCGTGAATGGTGACTCGGGGTTGGGGGGGGAGCTTTGGGGGCTAATTTTTCTACGTGGACATCTGTAGAATGGTCTAGTGGTAGACGAAGCGAGGGTTTAATATTAAAGGTTTATTGATGAGCCGTTTGGTTGAAACGAATGGTGTTACACGCAGAGGTTGTTTCCGTGTATAAAATGACTCGATCTGCCAACGTTGAAGATAAAATATTGAACAATTATCGGTACGAACACCGCTCCCCCTCACCCACACAGACAAACCATTGACAATGAGATGCCGTTAGACGCAACAGACGTGAAGGGGGAAGCCGCTGGAAGGTCACAAAATGGTCGTCTGGCTTTGTCTGCGCAGACGTGACAGAAGGTGGAATATTTTAATATTTAATGATTGAAACAAGGCCAATGTCAGGCTGGTGTCGTGTGTGTGAGTGGGAGTGGGAGTGTCTTTATGAAGTTAAACATTTTTTTTTAAAACATCACATAGAATAAGTAATTCCGTTACTTCACAAATAAGTAATAGTTCAAATTTACAGAAATGTTACAAATATAGCAGAAAGATCAAAGAAATGTAACTCAATATCAAAGGATAACATCGTTTAAAATCACAAAATGAGTAAAATTTTAATTTCCTAAGTATGTAACTTAATGTAAGTGCTTAACTTCCCAATTATGTAATTGCTTAACTTCCCAAATATGTAATTGTTTAGCTTTAAAAATGTGTAATTATTAATATCACAAAATATTTAATTGTTTAATATAACAGAATATATCATTGTTAAAGTTCACAAATATGTAATTTTGTAACTTCAGAATGTGTAATTGTTAAATATTTGACAAAATATACAACTTTTTAATTTCAAAGAATATGTGATCGTTTTATATCACCAAATATGTCACTGCTTAACTTCAGGAAATATGTGTTATGTGATTATTTTAATCTCAGAATTTGTAATAGTTTAATGTAATAAAATATGTAATTATTTACCATGGCGAAATATGTAACTGTTTAAGAACAACAACACACACACAGATTGAAAAAAACAAAACATAAATGTATCTACACGTTCGTATTTGTGAGTGATTTCACAGGACCAAAAATAATTATTTTGTTTACTTGTTTCTTCTCCTCCACGCTGTGTTGTAATGAATAGAAAGCTGAAAGAAAGAATTAGGGAACTGTATCTACCTCCCCCCCCCACCCATCAATCTCTTCGCCTCCCCACCCTACCCC
>MUZC01000065.1:329436-340008 GCA_002072015.1 Radix auricularia
TTTTGATACAGTCGCTGTTTTGATACAGTCGCTATTTTGACCATCGCTGTTTTGACCGTCGCTGTTTTGACACAGTCGCTGTTTTGAAGTCGCTGTTATGACCGTCGCTGTTTTGACTGTCGCTGTTTTGACCGGATGCGAAATATTAGCTATCGCTTTGCGTTTAATTCAACCCGATAGATATTATGGTTAGGGAGATATTGACAAAATACTTTTTTTTTCCTCAAGAAAATCAAGTATACCATTTTGGGAATTTTTTTTTGGCCCGTGCACATTCTTGGGACATCTTTAACATATGTTCAAAAGACCCAAACCCTCTATCTGGTATGGATCAGAAGAAGTTACTTGTGCAAGCTCGAACAGACAGGACCGACATTTCAAACTATATAAACGCAATATTTCCCATGGGGAAATTGCGTTTAAAAGTCATCTTAAACTTAAATAATCTTATTATTTAATTCATTTAACACATTTGCTATTATATTCATTAAATGTAATGCAGCTTTAAGCGTTTGGGGTGGGGTCGGGCTCAATAAACTATACAATGTCTTTCAAACTTTGAGTAGTTTCAGTGCATTGGGATAGTCTCTTCATACTGGGGCATTTTATATTTCAGGTGTGTTTGGTTCCTAACACGGAACACGAGGTAAGATTCGAAGTAACTCTAACGATTAAAGTTTCATCATCACATGAAGATTGAAAAAAAAGGGGAAGGGGGAGACACGTGATATTTGTAGTGATTGCATTGATGGTGTAGTGGATAAGTGGAAATTGCATTAACTCATATTTAAACTACCCTGAAGATTATTTTTGTCTACAATCATTATGGCTTAAAAGACGATTCCCGAGGACTTGAGTGTCTTCAAGGCGCTTCTCTGAGCACCAGCTGGCGTTTTAAGCAATTTTCTTTTTAAAAAATTCCTGTCAACATATACAGACCAGATATACAGACCAGATATACAGACCAGATATACTGACCATATATACTGACCAGATATACAGACCAGATATACTGACCAGATATACAGACCAGATATACAGACCAGATATACAGACCAGATATACTGACCAGATATACAGACCAGATATACTGACCAGATATACAGACCAGATATACTGACCAGATATACTGACCAGATATACAGACCAGATATACAGACCAGATATACTGACCAGATATACAGACCAGATATACAGACCAGATATACAGACCAGATATACAGACCAGATATACAGACCATATATACAGACCAGATATACAGACCAGGTATACTGACCAGTTATACTGACGTGGTAACCTGACCAGATATACTGACCAGGTATAAGAACCAGATATAATGTCCAGGTCAGGTATATTGATTAGATATACTGACCAGTTATGCTGACCTGGTAAACTGACCAGATATTCTGACCAGGTAAATTAACCAGATGTACAGACCAGGTACATTAACCAGATTTACAGACCAGATAAATTAACCAGGTATATTGACTAGTTAACCTGACCAGATATACAGACCAGGTATATTAACCGGATATACTGACCAGGTATATTGTATAACCTCGGGCAGCCTTTCTTACAATATCACGTTATATCCTCCACATAAAGCAATCCTGAAAATTGAGGTGGTGATTGGGGGGTGGGGGGAGGGCTCACTTTCTTCCCAGCGCTTAGACTCGGAAGATCCAAACCAATGATTCCTACTTACACGGCGCTTGAGACCACTTGAAGAGTTCCTCAAGGAAAGACGGGCCTCCTACTGGGTGTCAAGGGGAGGATAGGGGGCTCAATTCGTCTTCAGCTCAAACATATAATGTATTGACCCCCCCACCCCCATCCGCACGCCCTCGCCCCCTAAGCTCGACGTTGATGGATTTCCGACTGATACATCAGAACCGGAGACGAAAGAGATATCACGAGTGAGGTTAACATTGGATGAAATCAGGCGCACAATAGCAGATCATAATTGGATTCGTCGTAAACGTTTCCTTCAGAAAGAGAAAAACCCTGAAGAGTTCTGCGGCGAGAGAACGAAGGGAAAGCTTTGGGCTGATGAGGATTTGAGGCCGACAGTTTCGCTATCGTCTAACAAATTGTCGAAAAATTTAAAAAGGATTTTAAAAACGCAGGGCCGGCTAAGCTGTCACAACATTTATTCAAGGGTACGGGGGTTATGCCGCTTGGGTTTACTTTTCATTTGTAGCTCAAACCTAGGGAGCGGGTTAGGCGTCTAGTTTGATGGTCATTGTTCACTGAAATGATTCATGACTAAGGGAGATAATTCAGAAAAAAATATTATGCACGTCTGAAGTTCGTAGTAGACCGGATTTAAAGAAAACTTCCGCAAAGCAATAACAAATGGCAAAAAAACAAATAGATTGAAGACGGGTGTAAATAATAAAACAAAGAAGAGGACATTTGACATTTGTTAAATATATATCGAATCTAATACAAAACCGATAGTGCCATATAATTTAAATGAAACAAAGGATACGAAGCATTACGTTCATGCCTATTACAATTTGACATAGCTATAGATATTTGTATCTACATTAATAAAAACAGAATAATATTCTGTAATTGGAATCACTGTACCAGGGTACTCAAACATAGAAACTCTTTAGTCGATAACATTTACTACATTTGACTATTACATGTTTTTGGTTTTTTGTTTGCAATATTTGTATTTGTTGTGAGCGGGTGTTACAGAAATTTCAGCGAAAGATTCAATGAAAACTTGGAGTGGCTAATGCTTTCTGACTGAACAGAGAGGACAACAACTTAAAACTTGAGTTTCTCTATAAAGGACCCACATCCTGCTACACCAATTAGCTAAACAAATAATTGCCTAATATTCAATAGAAACTTTTAAAAAATATTTAAAAGCATGTCTATTTTGAATACCCATCCCATTCTTTCTACACACAGGCTTTAGATGAATATTTCAATAGGCAGCTGGTGTCATCTGAGAATAGCTCTTTTCTTTCCGTGTCGTTGAATTCACTCAGTGGTAGACAACGACTGATTCCTTCAGATTTTCTTAAAAATTTCTTCAATGCAAATATGTATTTATTTAATGGCTTTCGAGCTCACGGATCTGAGTTAAGTATCAGACGTAACTCGTGCCACAAGCAAAGGAGTATTTGGGGGGGGGGCAAGTCAGTAAAGATTGGTTAAGTGAATGGGGAACAAGTCATTTCGAGAAAAGGATGGATGGGAGAAGGTGAAACAAGTCATTTCGAGAAAAGGATGGATGGGAGAAGGGGAAACAAGTCATTTCGAGAAAAGGATGGATGGGAGAAGGGGAAACAAGTCATTTCAAGAAAAGGATGGATGGGAGAAGGTGGAACAAGTCATTTTGAGAAAAGGATGGATGGAAGAAGGGGAAACAGTGATTTCGAGAAAAGGATGGATGGGAGAAGGTGGAACAAGTCATTTAGAGAAATAGAAGTGTGGGAGAAAGTGGGACTAATCATTTCGAGAAAAGGAGGGGGAAGAAGGTGGAACAAGTCATTTCGAGAAAAGGATTGGGGGGAGGGAGGTGGAACATGTCATTTCGAGAAAAGGATGGGTGGAAGAAGGTGGAACAAGTCATTTCGAGAAAAGGATTGGGGGGAGGTGGAACATGTCATTTCGAGAAAAGGATGGGTGGGAGAAGGTGGAACAAGTCATTTCGAGAAAAGGATTGGGGGGGTGGAACATGTCATTTCGAGAAAAGGATGGGTGGGAGAAGGTGGAGCAAGTCATTTCGAGAAAAGGATGGGTGGAAGAAGGTGGAACAAGTCATTTCGAGAAAAGGATTGGGGGGGAGGTGGAACATGTCATTTCGAGAAAAGGATGGATGGGAGAAGGTGGAAAATGTCATTTCGAGAAAAAGATGCATGGGAGAAGGTGGAACAAGTCATTTCGAGAAAAGGATGGGTGAGAGAAGGTGGAACATGTCATTTCGAGAAACGGATGGGTGGGACAAGGTGGAACATGTCATTTCGAGAAAAAGATGGATGGGAGAAGGTGGAACAAGTCATTTCGAGAAAAGGATGGGTGAGAGAAGGTGGAACATGTTATTTCGAGAAAAGGATTGGGGGGAGGTGGAACATGTCATTTCGAGAAAAGGATGGATGGGAGAAGGGGGAACATGTCATTTCGAGAAAAGGATGGATGGGAGAAGGTGGAACAAGTCATTTCGAGAAAAGGATGGGTGGGAGAAGGTGGAACAAGTCATTTCGAGAAAAGGATGGGTGGGAGAAGGTGGAACAAGTCATTTCGAGAAAAGGATGGGTGAGAGAAGGTGGAACAAGTCATTTCGAGAAAAGGATGGGTGGGATAAGGTGGGACAAGTCATTTCGAGAAAAGGACGGGTCGGAGAAGGTGGGACAAGTCATTTCGAGAAAAGGATGGGTGGGAGAAGGTGGGACAAGTCATTTCGAGAAAAGGATGGGTGGGAGAAGGTGGAACAAGTCATTTCGAGAAAAGGACGGGTCGGAGAAGGTGGGACAAGTCATTTCGAGAAAAGGATGGGTGGGAGAAGGTGGGACAAGTCATTTCGATTGAAGGATGCTTGGAACAAGGGTGAACTTGTCAGGTTGAGTAAAGGTTGGTTGCAGAAGAAGAAACAATCATGTACGATTAAAGGTTAGGTGGGAGAAATGGAAGCTATACATAAACGCCAGAAAAACCCATTTATAGAAAGCTCTGGGTAGACCTGTACGGTTAGATTATTTAATTTTGTGATGGCACAGACAGCTGTTGAGAGCCACTACCGTTTGCCATTATGTCATTCCTTCATTTTAATGACGTCAACACATGACCCAATTTTGAACAACTGGGATTCCGATTCGTGTTATTTGACCCTTTAGAATGATGTTTGGAGAAGGGTTGCTGGAGCCCCCGGACCCATGATTAGGTTCGTTAAACATCGTTAGTTTCCGGTAATGCACACGACTTGGAAACAGCAAACCGAACAGTGGATTCCCCATTAACTGTTTTTTAAAGGTGGGGGGGGGGAGGAAATCAACTTTGTGGATGAATGGCTTTCAAATTAAGTTTTAGTCACGGTCACTGGCCCGCTAACAAAGATACGTCACGGTCACTGGAGTGATATACTATCTCCATTAGTCTCTGGTGGATCCCGCATCACGTCCTAAAGAAGTTCTTTTCGTCATCGTGTGTAAGCCAAACAGCATTCTCCACCTGCAAATCAAATCCAAAATATGCTACTGTAGTGAATTCGAAAAGCCGACCAAAGTTTTTTTTTTTTAATTCTTCAAATATGGTTTATATAATTGATAAATTGTTATATATTTTTATATATTCAAAGCATCGCCCTTTTCCACGCCAAAAAATAAATTAATAAAATAATAATAATAATTCTTTATCAACTGTTAAAAAGACACTCCCCATCTTGATCAATATTACAGTCTTTAATATCTTCCTTCTTCCCCAATGCTACAAATATAATTTTAACTCAATATTAAAATGGGATGCAATCCAATAAAAATAATCTTCATCTGTTAAAAGTAAAAATATCAGACATCTTTTCCTATATTAAAATATACGCCACCCCAACATGATACTACAGTATATTCTATGTCGCCGCTTTAGAGAATTAATAACCCTCTTTGAATTTGCCAATCTATCCTTTCAATTAAAAAACTAAAAATACATAGAAAATAAATCAAAAATGAAAATGAAATGAAAACGCTTACCATTGTTATAATAAAGCATGGACTTATAATAATATTTATCTAGTCCCTTAATAAAAGACCTCATATTACAACGAATCCGTTTGATCTTCCATATCGTTAAGTTAAACTTCGTCGTGAGTCACGACCCTTTATTTGAAGCCGTTGTTACGGGAGAACATTCAAAATTGACAAATTAACATCATTAGTTAAATAACTAAAACCCCGAACAATAGAGGATAGAGGAATAAAGAGAAAAGTAGCAATAACACTTTGACATTAAATTCTAACTGAAAAAAATACAACACAGCAATAATCGTATACAATATTCAGACATATTTCAGAGATAAAACACTTCTCCTTTTCGTTAAGCAAGAACATACAGTGGCATATTCTCCTTCTTCCCATATTCGGGCGTGAAACCAACACACTATTAACATCATGTATTAAAACTGCAAGTCTCGACATAAACCATGTTTGGGCGTAGGACGCAATGCTCCCCTGTATAGGAATAACATCTGTAATATTGTAGGTAATATTAGATAAGTTAGTTCGATAAACAAAAATCAAGATCTGACTGACATGCTTCCATCCTCTTTCTTTCCAACTTTATTATTCTATTTTTTCATTTAAAAATCGACCAGTTCAATCAAATGTTCTTGACCCCCGCCATTCCCTCGGACAGCACGGGGTCATGTTTGGATGCCAACTTTTGACCCCCTGGGGCCGTCCTCTGTTTAGGGCACAATGGGAAACCATATGGCTCTCCTCCTTAATGGAGCCCCTATGAAATGAAGGATGGCCGAAATGATCGCCGGCCGAGGTCCCCCCTTGTCTCCCCATGGGGCTTTACTGTCCGGTGATCACCCCATAGTTCACCCGGAACCCTAACGTTTTACACAGGCCACTCGTAGCCGCGTCCTCCAGAGCCCGAGCCGCTGGGCGTGTATAATTTCCTGAAAGGCTGGCCGCGGCAGAAATAGATTTAAGCTAGTATCTGGGGGTTCATCTGTTTTATGTGATATTTCAAAAGTGACCCGGTGACTATATTTATATAGAGATTTTTTATATATCAAAGGGGGACCCGGCTGTCGTTGGTCATTTTCCAAAGCTACCATTGAAGTAGTTAAATGGATAGTATTTTTAAGAGCTCAATGCTGTATGGAAGAGAAAAAGAAGAAAAATAAAGTGTGTGNGGGGGGGGGGGGGCATAAATTGCTTCAATGGTACTTTTAATCTTTAAATTTAAATATAAATATATATATATATATTACATTTAAAAAAAATATTATTGGGTCACCTTTTTAATAAGAAAAAAAAGGTAATAAAACACGTATGGGATGTCAAGTAAGCGTTTCAGAAACAAAAATAATGCATTATTATTGGGTGTTCAATATTTACTTCTCAATATTTAGCAGACGCACTGGTAAATAATACATTGCTCACCAAAACACAAAATATGTTTCCAAAATTTTCCTAATTCCTGATTTCTGTCCCGCTCAACATAATCCTCTTTTATTTCCCTACCCAGACCCCTCCTCCTTATCATCATCTAAGGCAGTGCTTCTCAAACTTTTGAGCATGGCGGACCGGCAGGAATTGTTGAATTGCACAAGGTGTCCGGGGCATTATTTTCTCTGTACTGTCATCGCAAGGTATTGTCATTTATTTTATTTTATTTGTTTTATCTGATGTGATTGTTGTAGAAAACTTGACATACATTAGATTTTTCGGCGGTGAATGTTACACGGACCTGCAGCGGTCCACGGACCACCACTTTGAGAAGCGCTGATCTATGGCACTACATCCCACGAAGGGCCTTGGCCTGCTCCACCACATCCTTCCATTCGGATCAATCCATGGCTTTCCTTCTCCATGTCCGAACCCCCAGTTGGTGTATGTCCATTTCCACATCATCGATCCACCTCAGTATTGGGCCACCAGTGAGTCGTCTGCCCCTCGGCTTCTGCTTGTAAATAACTTTCGCTGCTCTACATTCTGGCATCCTTTCAACATGTCCTGCCCAGCGTAGTCTTCCCTTTTTAATCATTATGACTATCGGTGGGTCTTTGTACAAATGGTCAAGTTATTTATAGGTTTGTACGAATTCTCCAGTTATCATTTTCGATCACAGGGCCATATATTTTCCGGGGGATTTTGAGCAGGTTCTCTGCTTTTCTGGTCAGGGTCCGAGTCTCACTAAAAATAAGTTACTACCTGTATTATAATTAAGCATATACCAAATTTCGGCTCCGGCTACGGTAAATCCAGAATCAGGCCATTTTTACAAATCAGCCTTCGGCTAAGGAAGAAATTCACCTTATAAATCCGGCTAAATCCGGCTGGCCAGTAGAGCCATAAAATAACTATTTAAAAGTTTCGGCTCTGGCAAAACCGGAAGCCGGCCATTTTTACAAATCAATCTCCGGAGCCGGATCCGGCCAGATTTCACTTCACAAAAAAATTGAACCAAGTAAAACCCTCCTTATAATAGTGGTGTATTGTTGTCTTCTTTGTTCCCCTTGAGAAGTTTTTGCTTTCTAGAAGTTTTTGTAAGCCGAAGTCAGAACGGTTGCCTGCTGTTAACCTTTCTTTCACTTCTGATGTTATCTCATTGTGCTCGTTTATAGTTGCCCCTAGATCTGTGAAGGTAGCAACTCTCTCAAATGTGGTGCTCGTTTATAGTTGCCCCTAGATCTTTGAAGGTAGCAACTCTCTCAAATGTGGTGGTTGTTAATATTGATGCTATCTTCGGTCTGTTTTGTTTTGTTTTTTGTTTTTGTTTTTTTTTGTTGTTTTTTGTTGTTGTTGTTGTTGTTTTTTTTTTGACATTATCGTAGATTTTGTCTCTGGTTCATTTATATCAAGATCAGTTTTGGCAGAGGCATTTTCAAGTTTCTGAATGATTTGATAATGTCAGATCCTTCCTACCGAATCAAATAAAAATAAATAATAAAGGTATGGCCTGCTGTTATGTCATCCTCTTTAGCCTCCATTTTTGCTTATTTACTTTCTAGTCAATAAGGACTTTGAAATGCACCTTACGAGTGTGACCACCACGCTCTGGTGTTTTGACATTGTACCCACACAGGCACCCGGCTATTCACCTTCCTCCATCACAACAACGTGTGATACATACCCTACACATACTTCACAACTGTACGTGAGTAATATACACCCCTGACATTAACCCGAAACATACCCCGGGGAGACTTATGGCGCGATATACCAGCAGCAATTTGTTAAGACCAATAACTTTCTAGGCTCGTGTTCCCCCAACAAACTTCGAATGTGGGATTCCTGCCGTAAGGGGCAGTAATTCACCAGCTATGACATGTACTAATGGTAATTCTTCATCTTCTAGAGTTACAAACAAATGTCGTACGGGGTCGGTACTAAAGGATTAAATGAACGACTTAGGTTGCCACGACGAATGAATCTCTGCCTAGGGACCTCCTCCGGGAACTCGTTTTGGAGATGTATTGCGAGATAATTTTATTGTTCATATTTTACGTGTTTTTGGTAAAAGAGAATTTTTATGCGTGCAGTAACCCTTAACTATAGTTACTTAAGTAAACATCTATGCGTATAGATGTGTATTGTATCGTTTAAATGTGATATCCCAGAAAGCGTCAACAATAGTTAAAAATCTAAAAAATAACTTTTTGAGACTTGATATTTTTAATAGCAGCTTACAGAGCAGTACGTTCTTTAGTGGGACAAAGCAAAAATATATCAAATTAAAATTTAAGATCTATTACTTTTCATTCATAACAAATTGCAATACATAATTAATATCATCAATATACATAACTGGGGTTTGTAGGGCGCCTACGTAACTTATCCTTGTTTGATAAATACGAAATATTGAGCTTTATGAAATGTACACAAAGTATTTTATAAATATAAATGATCAAATCCCCTTTTTACATCGTTCCCTTTTCAAAAATTAAAATATAATCTCAAACAATGACGTCATAAAATATTTAACAACGAGAAACACCACACGCTTTTTTAACTGCTATTGACTGTTGTACTATGTCCCTCAGCGTTACGTAGACAGTGACTTGAACTTTTATATTGTTTATATTATGTATATAAATAATATATACATTTGCAATGCATGTTCGTAACGCTACTAACTTTATAGGAGCGCATCGCTGATAAAAATTTTTTTTAAAAAGCCTCGAAAAATCAATTACCAAAAATAAGTCTTTTCAAACGTCATAATATTGATTAGTATGAATGTGAGAATTGATTTTTCTCTCTATGACTCTTTTTCTCAATATTTTCTGATTATTTAATTAATTGATTTCAGCACAATTGTTTTGAACAATTCTGTAATTTTGACGGGTATTACACTAGTTATTGTTATCTATGGTTTGTGTTTAGTCCTGCATTCTGATTAGAGTTTTAAATGTTGAATAAGTGTTGGTTTTCCTGGTTTCTTCAGACAACCCATGCCATGCTTGAATCCCGGACGGGAAGAACGAAAATGTGTATGTGTTTGTTCTTCTTGCATACGGAATAAGAAAGGTGTTTTTATCCTTATGTCTACTAGACTACTATTTTATTAAATTTAAAGCCATACTTCACTCAAATTTTTGTGTTTGTTCTGTTAACGTTTTCTGTAAAAGTATTTCTTTAATTTAATAATAATTTAGCTTTATTTTACTATAAAAGCTGTGTATTGAAAAGCTAGTCATTACTCGTATACTTTGGTTAAAGGTGGAAAACGCTACCTCAGATCCCTGTTCTTGTATTCATAAATTGAGTAATATTGACACTACTGAGGTTTGTTTGTTTGTTTGTTTTTGTTTGTTTGTTTGTTTTTTTTTGTTTTTTTTGTTGTTGTTGTTTTTGTTTGTTTGTTGTTGTTGTTTTTTTTTTTTT
>MUZC01000065.1:368305-384381 GCA_002072015.1 Radix auricularia
AAGTTGTGAGTGGTTAAACTTCGGTCTGCTGTGTCATGATTACCCATAGAATCAGGTAATCAATACACTCAAGTAATCAATAGAATCAGGTAATCAATACACTCAAGTGATCAATAGAATCAGATGATCAATACACTTAAGCGATCAATAGAATCAGGTAATCAATACACTCAAGTAATCAATAGAATCAGGTAATCAATACACTCAAGTGATCAATAGAATCAGATGATCAATACACTTAAGCGATCAATACACTGATGTTGACCACTCGTGAAGCGAGCACTGCATCCTTTGATTTTCACTTGCTTTTTTGTACTTGATTTCCAGGTCCTTAGTCTGCTGCACGCTCTACAGATTGTGATCCTTGTGCATAAAAATGCCTTGGCGATCACCAGTGGTGTAGTATTATTTAAAAAAAAGAGATGGGAGGGCTCTCTTTTTTCATATTTTTCACGCGGCGTAATTTTCTCAAAGGTACAAGTTTTACATTTAACACATCCCAAAAGTCAAATTGTCGAACAAATTGAAACACCAATTATAATATAACAATATCTTTAGTAATTGCATGCCCTCCATGCAGGGTGGTTGCGCCCTTCCTGTCAAAAATTAGTGGGATGGTGAAGCCCTCCCGCGCCCACCCTCACTACACCACTGGTGGCCACACTTCAGACAGCTGAACTTAAGGGATACCTTACGATAAACTTTCAGTTAGAAGTTTAATTTCTCATAAAAAAACATGACGTCACAGCTGGATATGTTCTTGTTTTTGTTGTTGTTGCTGTACCTGGGGCGCCCAAGCCTCTAACAGATCATATCACAGTGTCACATCCATCAAACTTGTGTTGACGTCATAGTTTCATCGGAGCACGACGAACACATGCAGCCTTTTACAAAGTTATACAGCATGTGAAGGAAGGTCTCTCAAAGACGTCCCCATGCGTCACCATTGACTACAAATGGACGCATCTCAGAGACACAATCTATACATCCCCAATACAAACATTTGGCAAAAAAAATCACAAAAACACGGACTGGTTTGATGAACACTGGGACGAGATGAAACCTGTCACTGAAGCAAAAAGAAAAGCTCGTATGGCTTACAAGCAAAAGCCTACACCTGACAAGTTGCATGCCTTGAAAACAGCCAAGTCACTTTCCCAAAAAGTTGCACGTAAATGTGTCAATACCTACTGGCTTAACTTCTGTTCCAGTATACAATCAGCTGTTGACATGGGCAATGCAAAAGTCATGTACAAAAACATCAAAAAGGCAACTGGCCCCTTGACGTCCAAAGTTGCTCCTCTAAAGTCCAAAAGTGGTGAAATTATCCAAGAGCAGGCAGGACAGCTAAAACGTTGAGTTGAGAATTATCTGGAATTGTATTCAACAGTTACCACAGTATCCAGCATCGCTCTAGATGACATCCCAGATATGCCACTCATGAAAGAACTTGATGTCGTGCCCACACAGGAAGAGCTGAGCTAAGCAATAGACAGCTTAGCTTGTGGAAAAGCGCCTGGGAATGATGGTATACCACCAGAGGCTCTAAAGAGGAGCAAGACAGCTTTACTCTAACCGTATGCATGAGATTCTGTCCCTCTGCTTGGAGCAGGGCTACATCCCCCAAGACTTAAAGGATGCAAATATAGTGACACTATATAAAAACAAAGGTGATAGGAGTGATTGCAATAATTATCGCGACATTTCCCTCCTTAGTATTGTAGGAAAGCCCTTTGCCCGTGTCACACTAACACGTTTACAGAGCCTAGCATCCCGTGTCTATCCAAAATCTCAGTGAGGTTTCCGGTCTGGTCGGTCTAGCATAGACATGGTGTTCTCCATATGACAGCCCCAGGAAAATGCAGAGAGCAGCAGATATCAATATTGATTTCGTCAGTCACAAGGGCTATTCCAAATACTGGTAAAAATCGGCTGTCCTCTACACCTACTTGCCATCATCAGACAGTTCCATAAAAATATGCAGGGCACAGTGCAGTTCGATGGAGCTAAGTTAGAAGCCTTCCAGTCAGTGGTGGAGTTAAACAAGGTTGTGTACTTGCGCCAACACTGTTCGCAATATTCTTCTCTGTACTTCTTCGATACGCATTCAAGGATAGCCGTGAGGGAATTTGGTTACATACCAGAGCTGATGGAGGACTTTTCAACACTGCCCGCCTCCGAGCCAAGACCTAAACGACGGATGTCCTCATTCGAGAGCTACTATTTGCGGATGATGCGGCACTAACAGCACACACAGAAACTGGTTTGCAATAACTCGTGTCAAGCTTCTCCAATGCCTGCAAAGAATTCGTTCTGTAAATCAGCTTGAAAAAGACAAACATCATGGCCCAAGACACTCGACCTCCTCCTACCATAAATATCGATAATGAAAACTTGGAGGTTGTGGACAGCTTCACCTACTTGGGGTCCAAGGTCTCCAATACACTGTCCATTGAAGAAGAAATAAACAGCAGAATTGGCAAGGCAGCTGCAACAATGGCTAAACTAAATAAGCGGGTCTGGCAAAACACCAAGCTAACTGAGAAAACCAAACTGTGCGTCTATCGAGCCTGTGTCATCAGTACATTACTATACGGGAGCGAGACATGGACCACTTATACATTCCAAGTGCGCAAGCTTAATAGCTTCCATTTCAGATGCCTGCGTCGCATCCTCGGTATTAAATGGCAAGACAAAGTTCCTAATAGTGAGTTTCTAATGCGTGCCAATACCCAAAGCATGTTCTCAATCCTTAGTGAAAGACGCCTGAGATGGCTAGGACATGTTAAAAGAATGAGCCCTGGCCACATCCCGAAGGATCTCCTATATGGTGAACTTGCTTCGGGAAAGAGGAAGACAGGTCGCCAACGCATGCATTTAAAAATTTCTGTCAAAGGGAATTGAAAGAAACCAAAATACACGCAAGTGACTTGGAGTGTAAGGCAGAAGACCGATCTACGTGGCACACAGTTGTCAAAGAGGGCGTCATAGTAGCCGAGGAGCGAAGAATGGAGGAGGCTGCAGACAGAAGAGCTAGGAGAAAGGCCAAAACATTTGGAAGCACGGAACTCGTGTGTAAAAACTGTGGTAAAGACTGTCACTCATGGATAGGACTGCACAGTCCCTCGATAAAATGCAACCCAACCCAACGGTGATGCACCATCGTCTTGCGAGACGGAAGGATGCCGAATATACAGCATGTAGTTAATTTTATTGTCAGGCACTTTCATGTATAGATTATTTCATCGATTGAATCAGAAAAATAAACGAAACATTATGCCAACTGCACCAATATTTAACAAAGCAACAAAAGGAAAATAGATGTTGCATTATTTAGTAAAGCTTAAGTTGTGAGTGGTTAAACTTCGGTCTGCTGTGTCATGATTACCCATGATTCAGTATCAGTTCCTGGGACGAGGAGCGCTCGGCAAGTGGTTGGAAAGATTGTACGGAAACCTTATCCAAGAGAGATAACACGCGATATTGCAATGTTAAAATGTCCAAGGTAGTTATCTCCTCGTGAAGAATCAATTTAGCAGTAATAGAAAATGTCAGAATTTCTACTTTATAGCAATCCTCTGCTCTCCCCGCTGCAAGCAAACTTGAATCACTTCGAAATTTCCGGGACACTACAATGAAACCATAAAACAAATTGTTAACTGATTATTTATTCGCATAATATAACACTTCATTACAAGCGTCCACTATGATTTTTATTTAATAAAAATCTTCCAAGAATATTTTCTCAACCCCAACCAGTGCAATATGGGGTTAGAAACTTTTCTTGTAATTGTTGTTGTTGTTTTTGGTGAGTATTTCCTTGTGAAAGGGTCTATAAAGTATAGGTAATTCATGAAATAACAAGAATTTTATAATATTACTAGCACACACAACTACTCGATTGAATGCAAAATCGGAGAACATACTACCTCGGAAAACATGTGAAATTGTTTGTGTTTGTTTTGTTTGTTTTTTTTTAATTTTAAGAATATATATGCATGCACTCAATGCTTTTTAAAAAAATATGTCTCAGCGTATTTCTAATTAGTAAATTGTTTCTCTTCTGAAAATTTTAAGGGCCATTCAAAAAGATTATGTTTTTCCATTATTATTAAATTCTATATTTTTCATACTGACTCTAGTAGGGTTGGAATTCATATCGCTTATCCAATATGAATCCAATTCCCAGCCACTTGCATTCCTTTCAATTACTTCGGTCAAAAAAGGATCGTAGGTGCTTAAAACTCAATGGGGGGGGGGGGCATTGTGGCTTTAAAATCGACACAGCACAAATAACATTGACAAAAGCCACAATGCCCCCCAACTCAGGACCCACTAAATAAATTTCTTTTTTTTTTCAAATTCGAAAATGCCCCCCAACCACACAGTTTTGGAAAGATTTGTAAAGGTTTAGCAAGAATGTTAGTAAATACATGTGTAGCGTCAAAGGTCAAAAACCAATCTTTTCTTTTACCCAAAAACAAAAACATCGCGATATTAAAAGTTGTAAAGGTTACTTGCGAGCGCTTCCAAAAAGATTAAAAATACACACAAGGCGATTTTCCTTTGTATATCAGGAGGGACAATGATTGTCATTCTTAAGAGCTGTCTTATTTTAAAGGAATTAAGTACAGAACACCTAAGTGTTTCATACAGTCAGATTTTGCTCTACCGAGGTAACAGTTTATAAATTTTAAACCACACAGTTTTGGAAAGATTTGTAAAAGTTTAGCACGCATGTTAGTAAATTCATTTGTAGTGTCAAAAGTCAAATACCAATCTTTTCTTTTACAGATACTCCTTTTATACCGAAGTTTAACATCGTTGTTAAAATATCAGTTCTAGGCATAGTTATATTGTCGAGAGAAATTGTAACCTTTCCTATTATTCTATGTAAGCTATTAAAGAGGATAATAAACCAAAGGCAATGGTTATGCAAAGAACTGGGGCTATCTTTCCAGTGACTTGACGAGTAGGGAGGCAAATAGAAATGAAAAAACTACATTAAAACACGTGAAAGTTTCTAATGCCAAAATTTCAAACTCCATAATAAATCTAGTCTGCTGATACAAATGCTACTCAGCTTAAAAAAAAACACAGGAGCTAAGGTATAAAGTGTACAAACATGACACTCATGTGATGATAGATAGGCCTATAATTGATTCTAGTTTGGTTTCAACGTAAGTAAACTACCGGGGGAAAACTGTTGAAGTGCTTAAATGAGTTATTCTTCCAATTGCAAAGCATCATTTTCTTAATTTGTAGGTCTTTTTCACATAAGGATCAAGCAAGTCTAGTTGTGTTATGTGGTAAAGATTGAAAAAAAAAGTAGTCATTGTAGAATATTTCAAAGATGTCAATGAAGCAAAATTGAATTTGCCTACGACATATCTGAAATGACTTCAAATAAATGATGTTCTTAATATATTGGACTGCAGAGACTCAGCGTGTGTTAATAATTCTTCGTGGCTGTAAAGTATACATGAATTAAATAAAGATGAAAAAAACAAAATCTCAATATCATATCTCGCTCAAACAATTCATAAACCCTAATTTATGTACATGATGCTCCAACTGAAACGAACTATTTTATTACACTTGCACGTTGTTACGCATTCTTTTCCATGATTATACACCTTTGGGAATATCTAGATTCTAATTGCTTCTACAAGCAAATGATTAAACAGGGTTCAGGATACAAAATGGAGCCATTTCTAGAAACCCATAGAAAAATGATAGAGGCAGGCGAATAGCTCAACACATGAGCAGATTAAGGAAATTTATTAGTCACAATTAAATCTATTTATTTTTTACATTTGGAAACATGTACTTCATGAAGCCAATGTTTCCCGAAATTATTTACAAACGTATAGTACTAAAATGCTTTGCAGAGGCTACTCACAGAGAAACTAAAATGCTACTTGAAGGATGCTTTGACATTTGCTAAAATTATATATGGAGACTTCATCCTTTTAATCCAACATTGCAATCTAAGAACAATAGAGCAAATATTTGGTGATCTATTTAAATCCCTTATATTAACTTCACAGTCTTGTCTGTCTCTCGTTATCTCTTGGTCCCGCTGAAACACAAAAGTAAAAAGTGACCCACTTCCCATGATCATATCGAGCTGAAATTTTGCAAATTAACTTGTGTCACCTAACAGTGCATTCTCTAAAAATTACAGATCGATCGAATATACCATAATTAAATTAATGAATTTTTAGTTCATCTCTATATAGCATGTGTAGCCGCCTGCTATAATTGACCTCCACCGTTCCACGGGTCACTGGAGTTTCACTCCCACCCTCCATGTCACAGGGGTCTGTCCCTGTCTGCATCGCGGTGCGTATTATATTGTACATAATTAAAACTTTTAGTTTTGTCTCATATATAAGGGATTTACAGTCAAAAACATTGTTTTTACGGAATGTTTATTTCTTTTTTTTTTTTTAAACTTTTGTTTTCATGGGGTAACGAAATTTTTTTCTCTATTTGAAAAACTTTTTTATGTCATTAACTGCTTTTATGTTTCGGGCGTGCGGCGGAAAAAATAGGCTTTGTTGTGTTGTAGGGTGAGGAATATGCTTAGTCTTGACACATCTCTCTCTCTCTCTCTCTCTCTCTCTCTCACACACACACACTATCTCTCTCACACTCTCTTTATCCTCTCTCTCTCTCTCTCTCTCTCTCTCTCACATACTTATTCTCTCCCTCTCTCTCACACACTCTCTCACACACACTCTCTCACACACACTCTCTCTCTCCCTCTCTCTCCCTCTCTCTCTCTCTCTCTCTCTCTCTCCTGTTGATCTTTTTACTACTTTTTTTTCCATTTTATACAGAATTGTTTTCTTTTTGAAAATACTTCACTAGAGGGGAACGAGGGGTGCTGACCGAACCGGGTGACAAAAAATGTAAAATTCTGATGTTCCTTTTATTTGGCACTGGAAGAATGGGAGACGTTCTATGGATTAGGGACCATGCATAAATTACGTCACGTGCCTAGGGGGGAGGGGGTCACGCATCTGTGACGATGTGTGTCGATGAGGAGGAATGTGTTTTAAAAATGTGACGTCACATCAAAAGCGCCCAACTTAAAATAAAAGCTCCACTTAAATATTTCATTGTTTACCATTTATTAATGACGCTTTCAATGGCTTCACGTGTGTGACGATATTAGGGTGAAGACTTACACTAAATGCATATTTAAATGACAAAAAATAATTTGCAACATGCAAATTTTCATTTACAAAATACGGGGGGGGGGGGTCAAAGCACTGTGATGTCATATCGGAAATAAAAAAGGGGGGTCTAAGTTTTTGTGACAAAGTATGACGTGGGGGGGTCAATTTTAAACGGCTCCGTTAAGTCTTGAAAGGGTAACACCATGAACTACCGCCCCGAATGACACCAACCATAGCGACGCCCCTGTTCTATCTGTTTCAGAAATAGCTAGGTTATTTATGGGTTTTCGTAACTATAAAGAATGTCAAATTTACTGCTTTGTTATTTTAAAAAGTTTGAAATCCATAAATAGGAATACAAAAAATCTTGTGTTAAAAGCTCGTTATTTTTTCATTGCACTGTTTTCTATCAGCAATGATTTGCTTTATTTAAACTGGTTGTGCTTGAATTAAATTTATAATTACATAGTCTCCATTATTCTAAATTTGTAACTTTTCTTTAACTATCAAAAGATTTGTTTTCTGTGTATGCAGATAATTCTCTGTTACTTAAAAAGTACTGCTATTGCACTGAATTAACGCAGTAAACAAAACATGTAATATATTGCAAAAAATATATCAGAATTTAAAACTAAATCTTTGTTAAGTAACTTTTCCAAAATAAGGCAAAATCTGTAGCATTTTTTAAAAAATCAAATTTTATTTTAAAACTGAACAACAATCTCCTTCACGATAATTAGATTTAAAAACCCACACTAGATGGACTCTAAAAATCCGAACCATGTGCACCTCGTGATCACCGGATAATGCTCTAATGAATGGACTGAGCTAAGTAACTATTTGCCGAACGACCCAAGATTTAATATCGGCAATATCGCGCTTTTAAATTTATTCGGCGCAGAGGTCATTTGAAAGGCCGCCCGGCAGATTATAGCAACCCCTCTATCTCTCCGGTCGTCGGACATGTAGATACTTCGTAAATGAAATAATTACTTTATCCTGAGTGTGTATCGGAAATCAAATTACCAGAAAAGAATTTTGCTGAAAAGTGAATTAATGCAATGTAAATCGCTTCAAAAGCATGCTATATACTAAATAAGTGACTCAAAATAATGTTTGAGTTCAGAGAATTTATAGATTTTTAGTCCCTTCTACTATTTGTATTTTTAGATTTAGATTCAAAAGTTTCCTTTAAATTAAAAAAAAAATTAAATAAAATAATAAGAATAATATAATTTTAAAAAAAGAATTGAAAAAAATTAAAATAAGAATTTTTTTTTAATTCAAGGGAAATTACTCCGACAAAATTTTAAATAAAAATGTGTTTTGAATCAGACGTAGTCCTAGTCCTAGGTCTGTTTGCTCAATTTAATATTAGTTAAATCGATACTAAGCCTAAGCTTATACTTTAATCGTAGTTGAAAGTGATATGTACTGGTTAAGTTTTGAAATGCGGTCATAAAATTTTTATATTGTATTTTTTTTTAACGCCCACATTTATTAATTTGCTCTATTCCGGGAATGAGATACAGATATTGATAATCATTGATATTGATATATTGATATTCAGACTCAGATATGATATTCTGATATTGATATGCCTTGCCTTGCCTTGGGCTGCTTGGGCCTTCGACTTAGACTTAGAGTTAGAGTAACTTAGACTAACTTAACTTAAGTGACTAACTTACAATACGATACCTATTTTAAATTTAATATTTTGTTATTAAGCCAATTTTGAAATTTGTTTCTGGCCGTATAGCAGTATATCAGTATAGTATCAGTATAGTGTATAGTAGTATAGTCTTATACTTATAGTTATAGTACTTATAGTTATAGTCCTATGCCCTTGCCCTTAAGCCTTAATTTTTTAAAAGAAGGAAAATAGGTTTGCATAGATCAAGTGTAAAGTTTAGTATTGAATTCTGTATTTGCCTAGTAGCCTAGTATTAATACTATTAATAGTAACGCAAAAAAAAAAAAGCAATAATATAAATAAATATTTATTAAATAGAAACTGTATGAGTCACCACCATTTTATAAATAAGAAAATTTTATTTTATTAATGAAATTAATAATATTTTTATCATTGATTCATTCATATAAATAAAGTCGGACCTCTCTAAATCGAACTCAAAGGGACCGAGCAAAAAATTAGACTTACAGAGTTTTCGAGTTAGGGAAAGTGACGTAAATAGTAGGATGTGGCTAGCGCTACGACAATTTTGTCATAGCAGTAGACGACCCGGTCGGATGTTGCTAGCGTTACGACATGTCGTAGTGCTAGTCAGGAAACTAGTACTATGAAATGTCGTAACAGCAGACGATCTGGCAGGATGTTGCTAGCGTTACGACAAGTTTGTCATAACAGCAGACGACCCGGTCGGATGTTGCTAGCGTTACGACATGTCGTAGCGCTAGTCAGGAAACTAGTGCTACGACATACGCAACTTCTGCTACAACTAGTTTTAGTCGCTCTTTGCAGTAGACACCTGGAAAGAATTAAATCTTAACAAACTCTTCTTTATATTGTATACGAATATAAATTATAATACGACATTATTTGTGTGTGTATTAAATTTATTTAAATAAATTATTTAAATAGATTTAATATTGGTCTACCGATTATAAATATATCAGCCGATTTTGCTATACTATAGTATACTTGTGTAAGTGATGCCGATGCATTAAATTTTAGTATACCGTAAAGCCTAAAGCCGTTAATGAAAATCCTCAAGCAACGATTCGCGCACAATCGCAAGAATGTAAAATAATTCGTTTCGTGTAGAATAATAAAATGTGCCGTGTGCATACTTGTCACAGGAAACCATTCCATTCATCCTTCTACCTCATTTTCACTCTATTACTACTATTACTAATACTATTACTATTGAGGAGGGGGGGCAGGTAATAACAACTGCACAGGACTCTTTGTTTACTCGCCTTTTTTTCTCCCCCATTACTTCGTGCTGCTGTTTGTGTTCGTTTTCTCAGCCCCCCCCCACCCGCCTCTCTTTGCACTATTTATGACGAGCAAGTCTGCGGCGCATGATGCACTATGCCTCCTTCGTCTGACAATGGCTTCAAATCCTGCTTCCCTGTCCCCCGCTTGCGTTCAGCACTTCTTCGCGATGCATTCAATTCAGAGAATTTTTCAAAAATATCTTCCAAACAATTAAGTAACAGTGATAGTTTATAGTCATTTTTTAAACTCACGCCTCACCTTTTTCGTTGGTGATGCCGACTGAGTGTCAACTCGCGAATCAAAAGAAGAAAAAAAATTAGTAGTATTAGCATAATTAAATACAGCTTTAGTCGTAACTGTAAGTAAGCACATATCACATTTTTAAGACTGTCGTAGCAGCAGACGACCCGACCAAGCATATGTGGATTGGCTAGTGTTACGACTAGTCTAAAATCTAAATATTTTTATTTTAACAGATTTATTCAACGTATCTGCTTTTCAGAATAATAACTAAAATTATCAGCATACTCATGGTGATTTTTTAAAAAATAATAATAATAAATGAAATTTAAGAAAAAATTTTTTTAAAAACATGACGGCAGCGGGATTCGATCCCGCTATCAATAGTGTCATATCATTTTAGATCCAACCTGACTATCACTTGATCAAGCGAAGCTGCTGAGAATATGTAATTTTTTTAATTTATGACTGTTTTTCATTTAAATGGCTCAATCTAGATTTTTTTTTTAACCTTTAAAATTCATTAATAAGCTTATTTAGTGATCATGATATTTCATTATGAGAACTATAGTTTAGTATATAAGTATTAGTAATAGCATAATTGAAATACAGAAAATTGTTTACGACATGTCATAACTTGTCGTAACGGCAGACAACCCGGGCGGATGTTGCTGGCGTTACGACATGTCGTAGCACCAGCCACATCCGCGCGGGTTGTCTGCCGTTACTTTGTCGTAGCAGTAGACACTCCGTAAATAGTAATAGGCGCAGAATTTGGCCGAGACCTAACAGTTTTCAACTGTATAATCTTTATCAATTAATTCAGTTGAATTGTCGTCAGCATATCTTGAAAACCCCAGACCAATAATTTATAAACAATTTAAATACTTTGACTCTGTAACTCTGCATAAGTCTAAAAGTAAAATCTCTAACTCTTTAAAATATATGCCTAACCATGCCAATAATTAATAGTGACTCTAATAGCCTAATAGCTTTAGGCATATTAAATTACTTTTACCAATTATTAGCATCTCAAATAGGGTTGTTAGCGGTTAACCGGTTAATCGTTTAGCCGGTCCTCAGACTAGGACCGGTCATCTTTATTCAGGACCGCGTAACAAAAATAAGAAAAAAACATTAGCAGAAACGTAGTGAAAAAACAGAACAAGCCATAACACGCCTCTCCCTCTTGCTTTGTCACAGTGAGTAAAAGCGATACCATGATCCAGCTGACAAGTAGGTTGGCATTCAAGTAAGCGTGGGTTCATGACGCGTCATAGCCTTGCTTCACTAAAGTTCACAATTAATAGTACTAGCTACAGCTAAGGAATTATTTTTTTTTTTAATTTAATTTGCTTAGTTGTCGAGGCGCTGTGACTGTACGAGGCTAACACAGTGCGCGTTTGATGCCAACAACGGTCAAGGTGATCTCAACAACGGTCAAGGCCGAGGCTGTTTCTATTTATATTAATTATAGTCTGTGTCTTATAAAGTATAAAGACAAAGAAAGCATATGACCCTGTGACCTATCAGGATTTTCTGATCACCGGTTTGTAGTCTGTTTCAGGCATTCAAAAAACTTATCGGCGCACGTCGCTTAGTGAAGTACATGTACCTATATTACGATAGGTATTTGAATGACGTAGCAAAGATACCGGGTAATTAATCGGCCCACAAATTTGAGGTCGGTCTTTTGGTGACAGTTTTCCTGCTAGTCAAAGGTATTTGATTACCACATTAATAGTACGGCGAGCGTGGCTCAAACCCTGTTTGAACAGAAAAAACGGGGAGGGGAAACGTGTGCGCCGCAAAATTCAATTATTCTGGCGAGTTGGCGATTGAAAAATAATGTTTTTTAAAAATAAATTCCATTTTATCATCATTGTTTACTCCGTAGCTTTATAATTTTATTATTATTATTAATTTTAAAACGCGATTTGACTGAGCTGACCGGCATCACACACAAGAGAGGTAAACATGACGTCATAACGGACGGGGCGAGGCGTTTGGTTTTTTAAGCTAATGAAAAATGCCTCGCTAACTTTAACGAACAATTGAACCGGTCCTCATATTTAGACAGGTGAACTACGAGTCCTCAAAATAAAATATTAAAAAAGACAATTAACCATCACTGTTTAATTAATTCTTTGGAATTTTTTTTTTGTTTAAATGCGTTGAATTGAGGGCAATGCGGAAAGAGCTGAATGCAAGCGGGGGAAGCGGGCTTTCATGCCATCAGACGACGCCAGGCGACAACATTCTCTTGCTAGTTCTCAAAACACAAGGGATATAAGGACAAGCGGTTAACCGATTAACCGGTCTTTTTTTGAGCGGTTAGCCGGTCCTCAAAAACGAGCGGTCTTAACAACCTTAATCTCAAATATAGTTTTTGAATCTGACAGGCCACAGACCATAATCTAAAGTACAGAAGTAGAATAATTGAAATCCAGGTTCTGCAAGACAAGAACAATGACAATGGAATCTATTGAAGATATCATGAAAATGGACAAGGAGAAGCTCGCTGCACCAATAAAAACTATAGAGGTATTTTTATGTGATATTTTTATAAGGATAATCATGTCAATATGATTTAAAATAGTAAATATTAGCAATTTTGTTGTTGAAAATGTATTTTGCAAAAATAGCATTAAAAATAATTGTGCAATGTCAGTCATTATAAAAAAAAATACATTTTTAATTAGAAAATTTTAATGACTAAAGTAATGAAGGTAAATAATATCAGAATTCTATACTGCCACTAAATATGAAAGTCTAAATTTTTTCTTCTTTTTGCAACATGTTCAAAATGTTTGCACATACAAGTATTGAAAAGTACCCATTTTCAATTTTCTTTTTCAATTTTATTGTAATAACAGTCTAAGCTGTGTCTTTCATTTTATAATAAATAAAGCATTTCTGTATGATTTTTGATGATTTTTTTTAAATTTTAAAGAACTCCAAGTCTTATTAATAGCAAAAAAGAGTATATGGCTTACAATAAAGATTGATTTCTTTTTATTCGTATACCTTCAAATTTAGATCCTGAACAAAACTATTACTATTATTCTAAATCCTAATAAATTTAATCAGAAATGCTTGTTGCGCGATGAATTTCAACTCACAGTATAATTTTATGGTCAAATTACTATATTACTTATTTAAAATATGTATTGATAACCAGAGGAATGTTTATCATAAATGATTGATTGTCCTTTAATATTTTTTTTTTTTATTACCATAATTAAGCATGAATTAAATGTTTTATTTTTTTAAGGAAAAATGGAGGCTTTTACCGGCTTTCCTAAAGACTAAAGGCCTTGTCAAACAGCATATAGACTCCTTCAATTATTTCATTAATGTTGAGGTGAGGAAAATAGTTTATTGAAGAAAATAGAGTAACAAATTAAGTCTGCAAATAAAAACTTATCAGAAATATTTTAGAAATTTTAATCTATTTCACTGAATGCTTTAAATAAACTTAAATAATAATTTTGTTTCAGATTAAAAAAATTATGAAGGCTAATGACAAGGTTTTGAGTGATGCTGATCCCAATTTTTATCTTAAGTAAGTTACTTTGACCCATAAAATAAGAAGCACATATTAACTTTAATCCTACATGCAAATTTAAACTGGATAACTTTTGATCTTAAAATTCTAAACTTTAATCTCCTGCAATATTTCTATGACTATTAAGGTATCTCAATATATATGTGGGCATGCCAAATGTTCAAGAAAGCCTTGGAATAGCTCAATCTATTTCACCACATGAGGTAAAAGATTTCAAAGAATTACTAAAAATTATACATTGACATGTCAAATTTTATCTAAGATGTTGTCTTACAAAACTTAAGAATAATGCAATGAAATTATTTTTACTCAATCCCTTCATGTTGATGTTATTTTATTCTTGGTACTCAATGGTAAAATTAAATTATAAATATGGCAGACAAATATTATGCTTTCATCTTATGATTACCCACTTGTCCCTGAAAATATAATTGTTCTTTTCCCAGTGTCGATTGAGGGATATAACATATTCAGCACCTATTACTGTTGACATTGAATTTGTCAGAGGCAAACAACCTTACATAAAAAAGAATGTAGAGATAGGGAGGTTAGTAATATTCAGTGTGCCTTACTTAGTATCAGTAGGCATGGTTACATGAAATTGTGGTTTTTATTCAAAAATAGTTTTAAAAATTTAACTTTTTAGAAACAAGGCATCCTGAATACATTAATTTGTTTATTTTACACAAAAATGTTTAGAATCCCATTTTTATAAAAAAAACGAATAAAGTAAACAATCATCTTAATCCAGGATGCCCATAATGTTAAGAAGCTCAAACTGTATTTTGACTGGAAAGACTGCGGCAGAAATGGCTCAGCTCAATGAATGTCCCATGGATCCCGGAGGGTATTTCATTGTGCGGGGAGCAGAGAAAGTAATTCTTATTCAAGAACAGTTGTCAAAAAACAGAATGATTGTTGATAGGGACAGCAAGGGGAATATTGAGTGTTCAGTTACTAGGTAAGTCATTAAATGGTGTTTTATTTTGCTGTCAAAAAGTTAATTTTTGAGATGCAATTAAATTTTCTTAGTAAAATGAACAGAAAATCAGTTTTATAAAAAGTAATGTTTCATCTGATTTTCTTGGCGTTATGAATTTCAGTTCCACCCATGAGCGTAAGAGTAAAACATATGTGTATCAAAAAAAAGGGAATTTCTATTTAAAACACAACATTTTCTCAGAGGTAAGTTGGTGTTTTTGTTTCTAATTTTTTTTTAAATTTGACACAATGTATTTCTTAAAAAATAATTGACCTACTGATATGAAAATAATATATTATACTTTTAGATTTTTGATGTCTTAACTTAATTTAGTGAAAAAGTGTGGTGAGCTTGTGTATATATATGTGTATTGGATATAGACATTATGTGATATGGGTTTTTTAAACCTTTTTTTTATTTTTAGATTAATGCCAATTGTCATGTTATTAAATGATTTAAACAATAACTTTTATAGGATATACCTGTAGCCATAGCATTTAAAGGCATGGGGGTGGCTTGTGATCAAGATATAATTCAACTTGTTGGCAATGAAGAGGAAGCATTCGATGCCATGTCACCTTGCCTGGAAGAATGTCACAGAGCACAGGTCTTTACACCGCTACAGGTAAAATGGTTTTTCCTTATTGTCATTTTCATCATGATTTTTAAATGAGTTGCTTTCAATATTCTCTCCGTGTGCCACTGACAGATGAGGATCTAATGAATTCAGTGTCTTTCTTGACATTCCTCTTTGTTCAAAGATTTTAGCCATTAAACGTTTTTGCTGCTCATAATTTTATGGTAATCTATTTTCTTATTTATATTTTTTATTTTTTCACATTTTGTTGTTTTTTTTTTTTTAATGTTTTTTCTTCTTTCCACAGGCTCTTGAGTACATTTTCTCAAAAATTCGTCAAAGAATGTATGGAACCAAGAAAAGTAAAGCTGATGAAGCAAGGGATGTTCTCAAAAATGTTATTTTAGCCCATGTGCCTGTATGTTATTATTTTGTTTTATTTCAATTTTTAGATTTGCAAATGACAATGGTTATCAATACATTATTTTTGCCTGTAAGCACACTGAAAAACAGAAACCAATCATCCTTTAATCATCTCAGTGTTCAAGATAACCCCCCCC
>MUZC01000065.1:385676-407372 GCA_002072015.1 Radix auricularia
GGTCAATGTCATAGCCACTGTAAGTTTGACAGATTTCATTACATTTGTTCTGGTCAATGTCATAGCCACTGTAAGTTTACACATCCCATTACATTCGGTCTGGTCAATGTCATAGCCACTGTAAGTTTACACATCCCATTACATTCGGTCTGGTCAATGTCATAGCCACTGTAAGTTTACACATCCCATTACATTCGGTCTGGTCAATGCCATAGCCACTGTAAGTTTGATGCATCCCATTACATTTGTTTTGGTCAATGTCATAGCCACTGTAAGTTTACACATTCCATTACATTCAGTCCGGTCAATGGCATAGCCACTGTAAGTTTATGCATCCCATTACATTCGGTCTGGTCAATGTCATAGCCACTGTAAATTTACACATCCCATTACATTCAGTCTGGTCAATGTCATAGCCACTGTAATTTTACACATCCCATTACATTCTGTCTGGTCAATGTCATAGCCACTGTAAGTTTGACAGATTTCATTACATTCAGTCTGGTCAATGTCATAGCCACTGTAATTTTACACATCCCATTACATTCTGTCTGGTCAATGTCATAGCCCCTGTAAGGTTACACATCCCATTGCATTCGGTCTGCTCTGTGCCATAAATACTAATATGTTACCATTTTCACAATCAAGTATTGCAAATTAGTAGACATGTGAGCATGGTTCAAAAGTCACTTAACTAGCACTTTTTTCATTTGGATTGTTTTCTTTAAAATATTTTCCTGAATAGTTTTGAATTTGAAATTCTCCTGGATTTTTTAAAATAAATATTTTTTTTAAAATACTTAATTGATTATAAGAATAACTCATAAAATTTCATCACATACACAAAGCTGTATGAAAGGATTTGCATCAGAGACTTTGCAAGAACTTATATCAATACATACATCTGTAAAGGGGCTGTATTCTTCCTCCCAGTCCCTTCTGACAGTTCCTTGTGTGGATGGACACAGTTCTCTCCTTTGAACCAGTTGCCCCGAAATTATTGAGTAATATACCTGTCTTTGAGGATTTTTAAAAAATGACATAGAAGTGTTTAAGAGGAAGCTAAATATAGTGTTTTAAGCAGATTTAAGAGCCCATTTAGCATTCTAGATTGCCGTGCTTGGAAAACAGTGCTATGTAAGACATCAAATCAGTGCCAAGTTTTTAATCTTTGCTGACTTAAAGTTAACATATTGTTGATCCTATCCCAACTGTGGGGTCATTTAAAAAACAAAACATTTTGTCTTCCTTCCAGGGGAACTGGACAATTAAGCGTTTCAAAATGGATCGAGGCGGCGTGACTCAAGTTTTGTCTCGGTTAAGTTACATTTCAGCTCTAGGTATGATGACCAGAATAAACAGTCAGGTGAGAAATTCATTTTTTAGCTCTAAAATTACCGTTTATACTCGTTCTAGAACTGACCTTTTTTTCTACAAAAACAAGGTGAAAATTTTGGGGGGGTCGGCTTACAAGAGGGTCATTGATGATTTCTGCATGTAAATTGAATATCGGTGTTGTTATTGTAGATTATCAAGGTCCTTTTGTACATTATACAATATTTGACTGCTCTACCAGAAGCTATCAATTATTATTAAATATCTGCACTTGCCTTATTTAATCATTTTTTAAATTTTTGTCAATGTTATCATAAATTGTTTCACAAATTCTGTTTTCAACAATGAAAAAATTTAATGTACGAGCTTTCGCAACTATTGACAAAGAAAAAACAAACCATTAACTCTTGTCTAACAAAGAGAACAAAGACAAAGATCGGTAGTACAAAGTAAACAAACTTAATGACAGATTTTGCTTGTAGTTTTAAAAAAATATGTACCATTTTGTTTACACTGTCCTCGTATTTTTTTATGTTGGCTTATGAGCGGGTTAAACACTTTTACTAATATTTTTTTCCAAAAGAGGTGGGGTCGGCTTATAAAAAGAACGGACGATAGAAGGAGTATATATGGTACCTACTATATATAGTACTTAATTTGTATTTAATAGATTTCAACAAAAACACATTTTTTATCTATATCTGTTATGGAACATTTCTAACTCCTGTTTCTCAGTTTGAAAAAACTCGTAAAGTGAGTGGTCCAAGGTCACTTCAGCCTTCTCAGTGGGGACTTCTGTGTCCATCTGATACACCTGAAGGAGAGGTCAGTAGTAATTTAGCTAATGTCATCAATGTTAAAATTCTTTATAAATTTTCATAGCAAAATACTGTTTAAATTTTAAATTAATTTTTATAGCAAAATACACTTAGGGAAATTGCTTAGGGAAATTGAATCAAATTATATGCAGGGGAGACAAATCGCCTTGGCAACTATTTTAGAGAACACCAGATCAGCATATAAAAAAAAGTTCCATTACATTGTTGCCAAACATGATGGAACATTGTACATTACAGTCAATGACATATGTGTGTTAGTAGTACACAAGATAGAAATTAACAAAATACATTTTGAATTTGTCTCCAAATGGTATGAACCTAATGAATAATTTTGCATAGCTTAATGTCTTTTTCCATTTTTGGATTTAAAATTGCAATGTCATACATTGTCATTCTGTACTTGGAAGCTTTGCTTTTGTTAGGGACTTTTTCCCATTCGTTTTATTTTTTTAAAATTTTTAGTCTATAAGGTAGGGTAGATGATATCATATAAATTTAATTAAAAACATTTTTTGTTATTTGTACTGTAGAAGGGATTAGCTTGAATTTTAACTCTTGTTTTTCACCAATAACGAAAGCTTATTTTTAAATTAAGCAATAAAAGTTAAAACCAAATGTGAAAGTTAAACTCTTAATGTGCCATAAGGTTTTAGGAAAACTTCCACCTCAGTCCCATAAGAATTTCCTGAATGGCAATCAACTGGTTATGAAATATTAAAAATTGCGTAAAATCCATTTATATTATTATTGTCATACTGACTTCAATTTTAGGATAAGAGTGGTTATTTTATGTATCCAAAAGACTGTATTGAGTTTAATACTATTTTCACCTGTAGTTTAGTACTATTATTTTAATAATAAAGTATAGAAAAATCACATCTTCAAAAAAAAACCTTAAAAACTTCCCAAAAAAAATAGCGAACCGAGCGATTACACTAGCAAGGTAAACAACCGCCATTGTCAGAAGTCGAATACACCTTTTTTCATGCACTGAAGAGTTTTTATTTTCTGTAATTTCGTTTCCAAGGAGAGTTCTATCGTGGCGCACTTAACTGCACTTTGGTAATAACAATGAGGGGCGCATTATCGCGCTTTAACACATTAAGAGTAAAGCAAATTCCTTCTGCAGTACCAATAACAAATTTCATTGATTAGTTTAAACACATTTTTGGTGCATCTTATAACTCTTTGAAAATATTTGTTGGGCTTTTTAATTATACCTGAGTTATAATTCTCTTGAACTTCAGGCCTGCGGTCTTGTGAAGAACCTGGCCCTTATGACGCACATAACGGTTGATGTTGATGAAGGGCCTATAGCAAGGATAGCTGTCAGTCTTGGTGTTGAAGACATTGAGACACTTAGTAGAGATGAAGTCAGCAGTCCTAATTTTTATACAGTCTTTCTCAATGGTAACAGACTACTAGGATTTCTTCTTGTCTTTTAATATTTTGTTGCTTCAATGATGTTGAAGTTGGTTTGATGATGACATCATTTTAACATTACCAGTACTTGACATTTATATTATGAACACATTTTAATTGATAAAATCATAGTCACTTAGTTTGTTCTTTTATTTTAAAAAAATTAATATTTCTTTAGTGAATTTAAAAAAGGTTTACTCAGCCTTCCTTCTCTCTATGAATTACATTTAACTGTTCTGTATCACATACTTTTTAACTTATATTTATCTTATTTTGTATAATTATAAAGTTTGTTTAAATTGTATAACTTTATTCATTGGAGGGGGGTGGTCTAGAATTTAACGCACATGGTAGATTTTGAAAGGCTGTACAAACACTTTTTATTTTACAGGTAATATCTTAGGTATGACAAATCATTGCAAGAGGATGGTAACAATATTCAGGAAGTTGCGGCGTGCTGGATACATCAACGCCTTTGTTTCCATCTTTCCCAACCATTCACACAAATGTATTTACATTGCTTCTGATGGAGGTAGAGTTTGCAGGTAATTTTATATTTATCATTGCAGTAATAAGAAATCTTTTAAGAATTCTGTAAAGTTACTAATACCCCATTTAATAAAATAATCTACTAAACAATAGCGGATTGTAATATCTTTATTTTTCTAAAATTTTCAACCATTGATTACTATTTTTTTTTGTTTCCATGTTATCCTTCAACCAAATCTTTTAGATTATTTTAGGAAATACATTCAATGTATTAGGCTGCCTTTGTTGTTAAATTAAGATAATGCAATTTCAAAGGGTATGTACTATAACTTATTTTTGCCATGTACCTTTTTTTCAGACCCTACATTATAGTAAGCAATAAAAAAACACTTGTTACAAAGAAGCACATTGAGGACCTGTCCAGAGAATTCAGGTCAATATTTTTAACAGGATTTTTTTGTTATTGTTGTTGCTTCCTCTTGGGATTCAGAATCAATGGATAAATATAAATATTTTAGGAATGATGGACTTTTAGAAAATGTGTGTAGCTAACACAATATAAAGTACCATTTTTATTATTTTATTTACCCTGATGAGACTAGAGAAATATAGTAACTAGGCTATTTGGTATTTGAGTCTCTGTTGTTGTGAAATTTTAAAGAACTCAAAATAGCTATAGTCAATTTTAAAATTCATTTTCTTCAACATTTTCTGCATAACACGCATTCAAATTATTAATTTTTTTTTTGTTTGTTTTGTTTAAAGATGTTTTGAAGATTTTCTTCATGAAGGACTTGTGGAGTACCTTGATGTCAATGAAGAGAATGATGCAATGATTGCATTATATGAGTCTCATATTACAGAGTAAGAATTGATATGAAATGATATTTTATAAAGGATACTTACATGGAGAATTGTTTAAATAAATTAATCATCATTTCTGGTTAAAAGGCCCCTTGTCTTGTATGATTAAAATGATCTAAGATTTTGATTAAACACATTATTTTGGTTTGTTTATCAGGATAGTAAGATATAACTTATTGGGTAGAAGATTTAGTCCCCAGTCAAATTTACAAAAATTTACTTAGTGTGGAAAGGGAAACATCTCGTTAATAAAGCAACAACAAATTTGGTAAAGTTTTAATTTAAAATTATAAGTTTGTTTATGTACAAATAAAAGCTCCTATAAAACCATCATTTTTTGCAGGGACACTACTCACTTAGAGATAGAGCCTTTCACAATACTGGGTGTGTGTGCAGGATTGATTCCATACCCTCATCACAACCAGTCTCCCAGGAACACCTATCAGTGTGCTATGGGCAAGCAAGCAATGGGTTAGTTTCTAGTAAATCAAATTCATGATGCAAACAAAAAAATGTGTGATTGAAACAATAACCTACAGCTTTATTAAAAGACAAATACATTTGTAAACATTTTGGGAAATGACTTCCTCTGTATAAATAAATAAACATAAGTATTTAAATTTAACGTAATACATTACCTACTACCCCATGAAAAAAAATAATTAAGAAAAACCTGTGCCCATCTTTCTTCTTTTCACTTCTCTATTTTAAAAAAAAATCTTCACTTAGTTATTCATAGCATCTAATTTTCAAAGTATTTTTAAAGATATTTTGGTAGTTATGTTTCGGGCTTGTCTGGATGTCCTTGCATGTGTCAAAATTTTATTGACGTCACATGAATTTTCATTTAATGAGTTCAATATACTTGGGCCACTGCGTTAACAAGATCTTGTCACTGGGGGAGTAGGGGGAGTGGGAATAAGGGTTAGGCTTCAGTCATTTGGGAAATGGGAACTTAAAAAACTAAAAATTATAAAATCTAAAAATACATCAATCTTTTTCAACGATTTATGGGTGCTTTTTTTTTGTTGTTGTTGCTGTTTCCTCCAGCTGACCATCTCATAGTTTGAATTCATGACAAATTTTGGTCAAAGATGATTTAAAAAGCTTTTTTAAAAAATTAGAAGGAATAATGTAAACATTTTTAAGACTTTCTTTCTTTACTTGAATTTAAGATTAAGATTATTTGCACACAAAAAAAAATTTGAATAGTATAAAACAAAATGAATCATTCTCTGAGTAGTCACCATGTAGCAAAATTTATAATTTTTAGTCAATGTTTGGTCAATTTCTTTTAACAAATTGTCTTTAGCAAACTTTATTATAAATAATTAAAGCTTCGAAATTATTGAAATATATACAAATTACATTAGTTTAAAATTTCTAAAAATAATATACATAATTTATAGCTGAGCTCAAGGTTCCATATTTTCAACATATATATATTTTTTTTCACTAGGCACAATAGGGTACAACCAGCGCAATAGAATTGACACACTTCTCTACTTGCTGGCCTACCCACAGGCACCACTGGTCAAATCAAAGGTGAGATACCTGTAATTTTAGGAGCAACCAGGTTCAGTTTTATTATTTTTTTTAAATTTTGCAGCAACATCTCATGAGATCTCAACAAATCTTACCCAACTAGCCTGAAGATAATTTGTTTTAGATAATAGTAGGGGGCCGCGGTGGTCGAGTGGCAAGCACGCTCGACTGTCGTTCCGATGGTCACGAGTTCGAATCCATGGGAAGCCATGGACTTTTCCCCGAGTTCCACCCAGCTCCAAATGGGTGAAAAGCGGCGGGGTAATGCGTGGAACCCTTAGCTTTGGCATGTGAACACTGCATCACTGCATCACTTGCCAAAATAACAACTGCTGCCTTGCAGATGGTCTTGGCTGACCAAAGGCTATGGAAGCAAATCCAGAAAATACAGCAGGCTGAAGTTGGAGACCACGGGCCAATTGGCGCAAAACTCGTGGCACGCAAAACTCAATATTCAATATTGAGAACGAAGAAGAAGAAGAAGACAATAGTAGGTTTTTCTGTTATGCTTTCTGATATAGGCTGAAGCCTATATGAGGATAGAAAATTCACTTTCTCAGACATAAATTATATCTTGAATAGCTAAGAATTCTTTAAGCAAATAATAAACATCATTCTGAATTCAGAACTCAAATAACATACTTAATTTGCATGTATTTTTTTTTCTTAAACACTCAGACCTACTAAATTTCAAACTTTGATCAATTAGACTCCACAGATGAATTTCTAAATTGCTTGAATTCATCAATAATTTCTTTATTCAGACCATAGAATTGATTCACTTTGACAAGCTTCCAGCCGGCCAGAATGCTACCGTTGCCGTCATGAGCTACAGTGGCTATGATATTGAAGATGCCCTTGTATTGAATAAAGCTTCATTGGACAGAGGTAAGAGGATTGTTTCTCAATATTATTCAAGATTTTTTATTGTATAAATCAATGCAATAGGGCAGACCAGGATTAACTCTTAAAGTCGCAGAAGGGTTTGCAATAAACTTCCGCCTCAGTCCCGTAAGGATTTCCCGCATTACGATCAACCGGTTATGAAATTTAAAAATTTGCATAAAATCCATTTATAATATTATTGTCATACTGACTTCATTTTTTAGGCTAAGAATGGTTATTTTATGCATCCAAAAGACCGTATTGAGTTTAAAACAATATTTACCTGTAGTTTAGTACTATTATTTTAGTATTAAAGTATAGCAAAAACGTATCTTCGAAAAAAAAAACCTTTAAATCTACCAAAAAACATCGCGAATTGAGCGATAACATAAGTGCGGGCAATGGCCGCCATTGCCGGAAGTCGAATACATCATTTTTCAAGCATTGAAGAGTTTATACTTTCTGAGATCTCATTTCTAACGAGATTGGTATCTAGGGACGCATTACGACGCTTTACGGATAGCGGGAAGAGACGCATTACGACGCTTTGCGACTTTAAGAGTTAATTTATGGTCCAATTCTAAAAGTGTTTGGGAAACTTTTTTGTAGGGAATATTTTTTTTTTTTGTGTGTCTCAGGTTTCGGAAGATGTCTGGTGTACAGGAAACAAACGTGTGCAGTCAAACGATATGCTAATCAGACCTTTGATAGGATAATGGGGCCTAAAGTTGACAGGGAAACATTCAAGCCCATTTGGAAACACCAGCCTTTGGACCATGATGGTATAGCAGCACCAGGTGAAGTTCTCATTTTTATAAACATGTATTTTAGAGCTATGCAGTTGTGTAACAGGCTCACGCTAACCGCAACCTAAAATCTAGAGGCTTTAGCTACATCCCTTCTTCGGTTTATCACTTCCTTAAAGTTCAAAGTGGGATTCATTTCTAAAAAAAGAAAATTTGTTGAAAAATTGACTTGAAATGTTTGAATTTTCCTCAAAGAAATTATCATTCATTAAGTAGCCTAAAAATATATGTCCTTGCCAACCTTAAGAACAGACTTTACTTCTGTTTTATTTAATTTTTCTGGTAGGAATGCGTATAGAAAATCGGCAGGTGATGGTAAACAAAGAAATGCCAACAATCACATCTCCATCTCTGCAACCTCAGATGGGACAGATCAAGCAAACTGAGTACAAGGAAACACCTGTAACGTAAGTGTTATAGAACAGTAACATTGTATCAGCAATAGAACAGTAACATTTTGTCAGCAATAGAACAGTAACATTGTATCAGCAATAGAACAGTAACATTGTGCCAGCAATAGAACAGTAACATTGTATCAGCAATAGATCAGTAACATTGTATCAGCAATAGAACAGTAACATTGTATCAGCAATAGATCAGTAACATTGTATCAGCAATAGAACAGTAACATTGTGCCAGCAATAGAACAGTAACATTGTGCCAGCAATAGAACAGTAACATTGTATCAGCAATAGAACAGTAACATTGTGTCAGTAAGTGCAATAGAGAAAGGAAACTACAGAGACAGTGTCAGATCAATGTAAGAACACAGAAATATGAATTCATGTCAGTAAACCACAGCACAGATGTGCGTGCAATGTAAGTGTAATAAAACAGAAAACAAGGCATGGCAGTGAAATTGAACACAAGTACCAGTCTTGTATGGACAATGGACCAGGCATGTATCTAGGCATGTATGGACGATGGACCAGGCATGTATAGACAATGGACCAGGCATATATGGTTAATGGACCAGGCATGTATGGACAATGGACCAGGCATGTATGGACAATGGACCAGGCATGTATGGACCAGACATGTCACAAACAGGAATTGAGACCTAGTAATACTTTAAAATAAAAATGTTTGTTTTGAAAGCTTATTTATAAAGATAACCAAAATTTATATTTTCTTCAGATACAAAGGCTCTGAGCCCTCATATGTTGAGCGTGTCCTTATTACTTCAAATCAAGAGGAATCATTTCTTGTCAAAATGTTGATGCGTCAGACACGTAGACCAGAAGTTGGTGACAAATTCAGTAGTCGACATGGACAAAAAGGGTAAGCCCATTAATATTATAATATTATAGTATGGTGACAAATTCAGTAGTCGACATGGACAAAAAGGGTAAGCCTATTAATATTATAATATTATAGTATGGTGACAAATTCAGTAGTCGACATGGACAAAAAGGGTAAGCCTATTAATATTAATTTTATGTTGTTAGGAAGTGGATTTTGTGTTTGAAATAAATTACCTCAATACAACATTAAAATATTTAATTTATCTTTCTATCTTATCTAAAAATTTTAGTGTCTGTGGTTTGATTGTTCCACAAGAAGATATGCCATTTACAGATCTTGTAAGTAATTGAGTACACAAAAATACAATTACTTTCAAAAGTATATATTAAAATATTTTTTAGTAAATAAATCTTAAATGTCCCTTGCTTCGTAATCAAAATTGTTTTAATCGTAAAATTAGTAGAATTTTATTATAAAAAATTATTTATTTAAAATTGTATTTGCTATTATATATTTAAAATCAATTTTATACTGGACAAACAATATATATATAGATAAATTTATGTTTTAACAAATTAAATTTAATTTTTACATGTGCAGATTAAACAATACATTTTTTTTACTTTTTCAAAATTCTAATTAACATGTGAATAACAGAACAAATTTATTTCTTTCCACATTTAGGGAATATGTCCTGATATTGTAAGTACATTTGTTTTGTTGATGAAAATTGTTGAGAATTTAATATAAACATTATGCTGAAGTAAAATTGTCACTTTGTTATGTTAAATGATTAAATGTACTAATTTGAGCTAAGTTTTATTTGCTGACCTGCTTTAGACCTGTAGCTGACGCTGATAGTTGAGCTGAAAATGTTTCCTTTGCATTCTCAGATCATGAACCCACACGGCTATCCCTCTCGCATGACTGTGGGTAAACTCATTGAACTGCTTGGAAGTAAAGCTGGAGTATTAGAGGGGAAATTTCACTACGGAACAGGTCAGCGTCATTTAAAATGTTCTAGTTTTAAAAAGAGGGAAATTTTATTTTAAATTTTGTCTCATGGCATCTTTGTGGAAATAGTAATAGATTAGCTTGAGTACTAGACTTTTCAGATTCACCATTAGCAAGAGTGCTAGACTTTTCAGATTCACCATTAGCAAGAGTGCTGGACTTTTCAGATTTACCATTAGCAAGAGTGCTGGACTTTTCTGATTTACCATTAGCAAGAGTGCTGGACTTTTCTGATTTACCATTAGCAAGAGTGCTGGACTTTTCTGATTTACCATATGTGGTCCTGACTATCTGATAAGATGATGTCTTGACTGGGTATTTTTCCTAACATATGTAACTAAAAGTAACTGTTCTTTATCTTTTCTGAGGGCAAATACATGATGAAATGGATTGTTATCAAAATATCTTTTCATCAGGAGACAAAAAGTTAAAACAAGTAATAAAAACTCTAATAACGAGTATCGCAACTTCCAACAAAGAATTCCGATTTTTTTTTATGGAAGTGAAATCATTCTAGATTACATTAAAAGTCATTTGAAATCAGTAATTCTGAAGCTAAACAAAATATGACTTCATATCCCATCAGCTGTATCACACCAAGAATGTGTCAACATAATGCACACCGGGCAACAATCTAACATTAGCATTCACAAAGCGGGAAAACCTCATTAACTATCGTTCTAGATTACATTAAACCTTCTTAACATATTTGCAAAAGACCCGAACCCTCTATCTGGTATGGTTAAGGAGGAGTTGCTGTTCAAAGCTCGAACAGACTGGCCAGACATTTCAAATATTTTTCCCCAAGGGAAATTGCGTTAAAAATGAATCATCAAATTTATAATTAAGTTGCCTGCAATGAAATTTTGTCACCACAAAATTTATTTTTTTTACAATCCGCAATTGATTTTTTTCCAATCCGCAATTGATTTTTTCCAATCCGCAATTGATTTTTTTCCAATCCGCAATTGATTTTTTCAATTGTTTTGTTGTACCAGTCACAACCAACATTGATTTCCTTTCCACAGCTTTTGGTGGCTGTAAAGTAGCAGATTTATCTGAGACTCTTATAGAGCATGGATTCAACTACCTGGGAAAGGACTTTGTAACATCAGGGGTCACTGGGTGAGTTGTGCCTTCTTTGTAACATCAGGGGTCATAGGGTGAGTTGTGCCTTCTTTGTAACATCAGGGGTCACTGGGTGAGTTGTGCCTTCTTTGTAACATCAAGGGTCATAGGGTGAGTTGTGCCTTCTTTGTAACATCAGGGGTCATAGGGTGAGTTGTGCCTTCTTTGTAACATCGGGGGTCATAGGGTGAGTTGTGCCTTCTTTGTAACATCAGGGGTCATAGGGTGAGTTGTGCCTTCTTTGTAACATCAGGGGTCATAGGGTGAGTTGTGCCTTCTTTGTAACATCAAGGGTCATAGGGTGAGTTGTGCCTACCAGTGTTGTGTATATTTGATCTATCATTCAATTAAACTGTTTCTTAACACATCAATACTGTTTTTGTAATAATCAAATAAAACTGGTTTTGAGATAAGAATGCCATTAAGTACTATATAATGTGACCACAAAAAAAATTCTAAAGACTTTAAATCCTGATTACCGGTATGAGTCTATTTTATTAAATTTTTTCATACATTTTCAACTTGACAATAATAGTGGACAATCTTTCCAGAGAGCCGTTGTCTGCCTATATCTACTTTGGACCAATCTACTATCAAAAGCTGAAGCACATGGTGGTTGACAAAATGCATGCTCGGGCCAAAGGCCCCAGGGCAGTCCTGACCAGACAGCCAACAGAGGGTAGATCACGAGATGGTGGCCTCAGGCTTGGTGAGATGGAGAGAGATTGTTTGATTGGATATGGTGCCAGGTGAGAGGGATTTTAATTAAGCTTGTTAACCGGTTAGCCGGTTAACCGGTCCTCAGATCAGGATCGGACATCTTTATTCAGGACCGCAGGACCATGTAACCGAAAAGAAAACAACAACAACAAACAAAAAAAGAAAAAAAAACACTAGCGGTAACGTAGTGAAAAAAAACAACACAAGCCGTAACGTGCCTCTCCCTCTCGCTTTGTCACGGTGAGTAAAAGCAATGCCACGATCCAGCTGACAAGTAGCCTAGGTTGGCATTCAAACTAATCAAACCTTCAGTCTCCAAGCTGTAAGCGTGCGTACATGACGCGTTATAGCCTTGCTTCACTGAAGTTCACAACTAATAGTACTAGTTACTAACAGTGCGTGTTTGATGTCAACAACGGGCAAGGCCGAGGCTGTTTCTATTTATATTTATTATAGTCTGTTTCTTATAAAGACAACGAAAGCTATAAAAGCATATGACCCCGTGACCTATCTGCATTTTCTGATCATCGGTTTATTCAGGCATTCAAAAAACGTATTGGCGCACGCCGCTTAGTGAAGTGCAAGTACCTATATTACGAGAGGTATTTGAAAGCCGTAGCAAAAATACCGGGCGATTAATCGGCCCACAAATTCGAGTTCGGTCTTTTAGTGACAGTTTTCCTGCCTATCAAAGGCATTTGTTTACCACATTAACAGTACGGCGAGTGTAGCTCAAACCCTATTTGAACAGAAAAAAACGGGGAGGGTGAACGTGTGAATCGCAAAATTCAATTATTCTGGCGAGTTGACGATTGAAAAATATTATTTTTTTTTTAAAAAAAATAAATTCCATTTTATCATCACTGTTTATTCCGTAGCTTTATAATTTTATTATATTATTAATTTTAATACGCGAGTTGACTGGCATCACACACAAGAGAGGTAAACATGACGTCAAAACGGACGGGGCGAGGCGTTGGTTTTTTAAACTAATGAAAAATACCTCGCTAACTTTAACGAACGATTGAACCTGTCCTCTTATTTAGACCNGGGGGGGGAGCGGGCTTTGATGCCATCAGATGACGCGAGGCGACAACATTCTCTTGTTAGTTCTCAAAACATTAGGGATATAAGGACGAGCTGTTAACCGGTCTTTTTTTGAATGGTTAGCCGGTCCTCAAAAACGAGCGGTCTTAACAACCTTAATTTTAATCTTACTATTAACTCTTAATGTGCCAAAGCACGATTATCCGCAATTTACCGTATTTTACCAAAGCGCGATAATGCACGAATCTATAGAACTCTCTTTAGAAACGAAATTACAGAAAATAAAAACTCTTCAGTGCTTGAAAAACAATGTTTTCAACTTCCGGCAATGGGGGCTGTTTCCCTCGCTAGTGTTATCGCTCGATTCGCGAATTTTTTTGGAAGTTTTTACTTTTTTTGAAGATGCGATTTTGCTATACTTTATTACTAAAATAATAGTACTAAACTACAGGTAAAAATAGTTTTAAACTCAAAACGGTATTTCAGATACATAAAATAACCATTCTTATCCTAAAAGATGACATCAGTATGACATATAATATTATAAATGGATTTTACGCAATTTTTGTATTTCATAACCAGTTGATCGCAATTGGGGAAATTCTTACGGCACTGAGGTGGAAGTTTTCCGAAAACCTTATGGCACATTAAGAGTTAATGCTATTTGTCTTTTCACATTATGATGGTGATGCCCGCTTGATGGGGCTGGCATGCGATAAAATGAAACAGGGTCCTAAGAGCCTAACGGCCAAAAGAGAATGTAGATTCACATTATTAATTTTTTTTTAGTAATGTTGATTTAACTTTGAAAAAAAAAAAACACACACGTTTAAAGAATCTTTAGGAAAATATTTACTTTTTTTTTTATTAACTATTAAAATAAATTTTTGTCTGTGCAGTATGCTGCTGCTGGAGCGCCTTATGATCTCTAGTGATGAATTTGAAGTTGATGTTTGTGGACAATGCGGACTTATTGGTTACTCTGGCTGGTCATTATCTCAATTTATTGAATTTTATTGTTTTTTTTTAAATTTGTATAATTTCCTTTAATAGATTACCTATATAATATCAATTACATTATTTTAATTCGCCATATGTCATGATTAGTCAAAGTTAAATTATTAGCCAGTTAGTCCAGTATTTTAAATTTAAACCAAGTAAATCCTATGTAAACTAATTTGTGTTATTGTTATTATACTGTTTCAACTAACTTGTGTTATGATGCAAATTGTACTAATTTTTAAACAAATATTTTATACCAGGTGCCAATATTGCAAGTCCTCTAAAGATGTTTCAACTCTCAAGATGCCATATGCTTGCAAATTATTATTCCAAGAGCTTCAGTCTATGAACATTGTGCCTAGATTGTCACTGAAACGTTATAATGAGTTGTAGCAGTTTGGGGCTGTCTGGCATTCTGAGTTCATCCAAGAAAATCTGTGTTGTTTTTTTTAACAAATATACATTGTAGGAATGAGGTGAAATGGAGTCTTTCTTTTAAAAAATAAGTTGTATGTAAAAAAAATAATTTAATCTGTGAAAAAGAAATTGGTCAGCAAATTTTATTGTTTATTACAATGTCCAATTGTAAATTATTAAAACTAAAATACACACCAAAACAAATTAAAATCATTTGTTTAAAAAAACATTTTCATTAAAAGTAAATCTACCATTTACATTTAAATACACAGCATTGTAAACAAACTACAAAACCAAAAAAATATGAAACTTCTCTTGAAGCTTTTAAGATTCTCAATGATGTTAATTTTTTATATTAATGTAAGTTTTTCAGTTTGCTCACATGGGTTTTTTTATCAAGGCAATTGAAGTAGTAAGAGATTGTTATTATGCCAATGTGTCCAGATTTTAAATATTGGCTTCGAGAATAAATAACTTGCTGGTTTTTAAATATAAAAATGAAATAAATCTAACCCTAAAGTTAGAGTTAAAAATAAACACTATTTATTGAGACATTGAATTCAGTTGTTTTTATTTTTGTTAATTTAATTTGCATTACACTAAGCCTAGTGATGTAAACCTTTCATGCTTCAAGTTTTGTGACGTAATATTGTCTAAGTTTTTGTGATGAGAGGGGGGGGTAAAAATCTAGTGACGTCATTTATGGACAGCCTCTTACGGATGCTGCTGCTGCCACAACTTGTAGAGTTATCAATAGTAAGGAATTAGCACCAGAGTGCAAGTTAATCCACTGCTTTATTCACGGCGAAAGTTGAGCCATCAGGTAAATATCAACAGAATTTTTTTAAAGTGATCGGCCAAGTTGTAAAAATTGTGAATCATGTCAAGGCGAATTAATTAAATTCAAGTTTCTTTGCTGCATTATGTAACAGAATGCGTACTGACCTCAAACAGCTCTTACTGAATGCTGATGTGCATTTGTTGCACAAGGCTAAATACTGTTGAGTTTTTTAACAACGAAGCGAGATTCACCAGTCTACAGGGGAAAAACAACAGATGGTTTTCAACTATTATGAAATGTAAGTTGGTTTACATGGCTGATAACTCTGCCATTTTTAATAAGCTCCATATCTCCATGCAAGGAAGGACAGCTGTGTGCTTTACAATAGCAGACAAGATCGATGGTTAAAAGCAGGAAGCATGGGAGAGTCTAGTAACAGTAGATTGTTTTGATATTTCTACCAATTTAGTAATAACTATCGCTTGATGTTCCATCTCAACAAAAATTAATTTAATGGAAACTTGACAAAATAAATCAAACTTTTCAATTTATGATTTTCCAAGTATTCCAACTGAAGATGATCCTTATATTTCATCAGTTGATTTGTCTGTAACTTTGGAAGTTCAATTGCTGGAGTTAACAGTGGTGTAAGGGCCGACTTTAGACATAGGCAAAATAGGTAGCCGCCTAAGGTCTCCAATTAGTCTCATTAGTGGAGGCCTCGCACAATAATCTTTCCATAATTATTTTTCTATTACTTTAATGGCCACCAAATTCACTTCGCCTAGGGCCTCCAATTCCCTTATGCTGGCCCTGGCGGTTGGAGGGTTTTTAAAGAATGTCGAAACTATGACCTCTATAGCATCCTTTCGGATTTAATAATAATAAATAGATAATTTATATAGTGCTGTATCCCACCCAGTAAGGAAATGAGCTCACAGCGCTTTACATACAGGTAGTAACATACATATAAATTAAATAAAAAATTCATACCATAACCACATTTATTACAGTACATAAAAAAAGCTACGTTAATCATTAAAAGAAATTGTGTTTCAGTAATTTTTAAAAGAAATTTACGTGAGTGTAGAATATTAGGAATTAACCAAAATCGCTCACATGACTCTTCTTCCATTTCCACCATCTTACCTATGTGAAGCTGGTTTTTCTACAATGAGCATTGTTAAGACAAAGTACATGAACGGTATCGATGTTCATTGCGTGTTGCATTGTCCTCAATCGAGCCATGATTTGATAAACTTGCAAAAAATTCACAGGCTCATTTGAACCATTAGTTAAAGTTAATAATTTACCAAAAACATAGATCTATATATGTATTAACAGTAGGTACTAAATAACTTGTCAATAAAGTTCCATTAATTTTGATCATTATGTTTTATAATAATTTTATGTTTTCGATTATTAAAACTTACGCCTAAGTCAGAATACACATGTTTTAAAATCAACATTTTTAATAGGAAATGAAAACATGGTAAATGAACAGTAAGTAATTATTTTCAAAATTGTTTTATGAAATAATTTGTATCCAAATTTACATAAATGATACAATAATTATATTTTCTACTAGAAATCTATAGACTGTGGGTGCACAAATGGACACTACATTTTGTCAGTGTGAAAGAACATTTAAGATTTAATCTTAAAATAATTTTTAAAATGCAATATCTGATGAATATTACTATTAAAATTTATTTTCCCTAATTGCTGCACTTAAAGGCACCAGTGCTACTATATTTTAATATTGCGCTGTTCTTGAGAAATTTAGGTTACAAGACAAGAATTTTTAATTTCTTTTAAACTCGATTGAAATTTAATTAACGATACTGTGAGACATATTTTTTTTATTAACTTGTATTACTTAAAAACTTTAGGTCTAGTAACTTAAACTTATGTGTTAAAAACATATTTGATGTTAATATATTTTAAATTTTGCATTTATTTATTTTATGCTAACGGAAACTATTAAAATGAATATATTAAGGTTAATCTATATACTACATGTATCTGATACGATCATGCTCAGATTCAGATAAGAAACTATATGTTTGCTTTCAGAGTCATGTAAGTGGCACGCCACTTGAATTCGATCCCTTTCATTAGGGATACAAACCCAAGGAAATGGAATGATCTTCGTATTTGAATATCCAAATGGTGTTCGTCCGTTTGACGAGGACCACTCTAGTCATCAGATGGTTGCTGGGACTGGTTTTGCCCACGTGTGCGCAGATGGCTGACGAGACCGATCCTGGCATGGACAGTACGGGAACAGAAAGGACATGGGACGAGTGGGCTGTCTCCTGGAGGGTTGACAGCACGGGCCTTTCAGGCCAGCCTCTTCTTTTTTTGCGGCGTTGATCCTGTTTGCCTCGCATGTCCTGGCACCTTCGTGTATGCAGCCTCTTCCCACGTGTCTGGGTTGATGGCAAACGCTTTCAGTGTGTCTTTGAAGCGTTTCTTTTGTCTACCAAGGGACCGCTGGCCCTGCTAAAGGCTCGCCATAGAAGATTCTATTTGGTAGTCTCTCATTTGGCATTCGGGCCAGGTGCCCCGCCCAGCGAAGCTGTGACTGCATCAGGAGGGTGAAGATGCTGGGGAGGCCTGCTTTGGTTAGCACCACTGTGTCTGGAGCCCTGTCCTGCCACTTTATGCCAAGGATCTTCCTGAGGCTTGTTGTGTGAAAGTGGCTCAGCTTTTTAGCATGGCGTTGATACACGGTCCATATTTCGCATGCATAAGCAGAGAGCACAACTTGGTCTGGATGGTAATGCCTCTTCTATTCCAGACATCTGGGTACAAACTGCCGAAAGTGGAGCCGGCCCTGGCAATCACTTCGTCATCGATGGTGACATTTTGAGACAGTGTGCTGCCTAGGTATGTGAAGTGCTTCAGTGCGTTGAGCTTCTGGCTGTTGACAGTGATGTTGGGCTCAACGCAAGGCTTTCCAGGCGCGGGTGGATAAAGAACCTCAGTTTTCTTATTGTTAATTGTAAGACCAACGTTAGTGCAGGCGCTGGAGAACAGGTTAACACTGCGCTTCATGTCATCCTCTGAGGCAGCATTGAGGGCACAATCGTTAGCAAATAGCAGGTCACTGATTGTGTCTGTCCTGACCTTGGTTTTTGCCTGAAGCCTCCGAAGGTTGAACAATTTGCCATCTGTATGCATGGTTTGACAACAACATCCTCGTTTCTGAAGGCCTCTGTCAGCATGGTAGAAAACATGATGCTAAACAGCGTTTGTGCCAGGACGCATCCCTGTTTGACACCGTTTGTGACTGGAAAAGGATCAGATGACTCTCCTCTGTCCTGTACTCTGGCCGGGAGGCCTTCGTGGAATTGTTGCACCAAGGCTATGAATTAGCTTGGGCAGCCGTACTTGGCCATGATCTTCCACATACCCTCTCTGCCAACTGTGTCGAAAGCCTTGGTTAGATCAACATAGGTGGAGAAAAGGTCAGAGTTCTGCTCCTGACATTTCGCTTGCAGCTGCCTGGCAGCAAACACCATTTCGGTGGTTCCTCGCTCTCTTCGGAAACCACACTGGCTTTCAGGCAGGAGTCCTTGGTCAAGATGAGCTGTGAGGTGGTTAAGCAAGATTCTGGCAAGAATCTTTCCTGCGATAGAAAGCAAGGATATGCCTCTGTGGTTGTCACAAGCCAGTCTATTTCCCTTTCCTTTAAAAAGATGTACAATGGACGCATCTTTGAAATCCAGACCAGAAAAAATAAGGACTGGTTTGATGACAATTGCGAAGTCATCAAGCAGTTACTGGATGAGAAACAACACCTCCACCAAGCTTACCTCAATAACCCCAAGTCCACTTCAAGGAGAGAAGCACTCAAAAGCATACTTAGAACTGTTCAGCAGAAACTCCGTCAGATGCAGAACGATTGGCTCAGCAAAAAAGCTGGTGAGATCCAAGGCTATGCAGACAGGCGCGACTATAAGAACTTCTACGAAGCCTTGAGAGAAGTGTATGGCCCAACGTCCTCAGGCTCAAACCCACTTTTCAGCGAAGACGGCAACACTCTCATCTCGGACAAATGGAAGATCTTGGAGAGGTGGGCTGAACATTTCAACAACATCCTTAATCACCCCTCGGCAATCAATGACGAAGCCATCAATCGTCTCCCCCAAGTGCCAATCAGATGCGTCACTTGGGTTGGTGTCACCCCTTCATGATTTAACGCATAGAACTCCTCCGAGTTTTCCAGTGCCAAATAATGGGAATATATAGAATTTTACGGTCCTGATGGTGTCACTCGGGGCGGCCAGCCCCACCGCACCCCCTAGTGACGCCACTGGTGCCAACCAACAAAGCACTGGATGACCTCCCAACCTTGCTCGAGACCCAGAAAGCAATATGTCTTCTTTCAAGTGGCAAAGCACCTGGTTCAGATACCATACCAGCTGAGGCATACAAGGAGGGGGGATTAGCCCTGACTGAAAGGCTCCACCAGCTATTTATCTTGATATGTGAGCAGGAGAGGATCCCGCAGGGTTTCAAAGATTATCCAAATAAAAACAAAATGATGCCTAAGTTTTAGGCTATTTTTCCGATTTCTAATGTATAATTAGATAGTTAAGTTGAACTTAGGAACAGAATCAACATAATAAAAAATTGACTGTTATCACAAAATAATAGAGAAAATCATTGACTTTTAATACATATTTTTAGTATTATTGCAAAAATGTTTGAAACAATTCACAGTTCCAGCCTTCGACGATAAAGGACATAGTTGAAGTAAAGTAGTTACCGCCCACGCTAATAAAGACTAGTGAGGACAAGGGATTTAAAAAAAAAAATTTTTTTGATGACCTGAAGCATAAAACACCATAATTTATTTCAACGTTTTAGAGCTGTGGGCCATGTGGGGGCTCATGACGTTATCATGTCTGTCACAAATCGTTGTTTGTGTGGCGTCGTTGTCTAGGGGTTGTTGGTGAACAATTACACAATCACGCGCTCAAGGAATAATATCCACTATTAATTATCTTGATATCATATTTTATTAACGTAATGAACATGAAGCAGTAAATATATAAACCCATCGGTGCGAGAGTTCTGCTAACAAACTTAGCCAAAGAAGGCTCAGTCCGCACCGAAGGGCCCACGTTAACTGTCTTAGCTAACGTTTATAGAGGCGGCGGGTTTCGGGAAATCGCACGCGCGATTCGACCCGCGCGGACTCGCGCGAGGAATGTTTCTATTTTTGCTTTGCAGGTGTTCATAGAGGACGCGGGTGTCTCGAGGCGACAAATTTGCCTACCGGCGCGGGTAATTACCAGAACTAGTTGCTAGTTCTTGTTCCGCGTTGTCACGCCGGAAAGCATAGAAGGAAAACAGCAAACTTTGACAGAAAAATTAAATGTAGTTTTAAAAAAGGCTCAAGTAATATATTATTTTAAAGGGCTTGCTAAGACCTTTTCAAAAACAATTGATTTGTCTTTCTATATGTTATAGAAGTGGAGTTATGAATTTTTTTGTCATTTTTTTCCCACTTATCGACCTATAACTTATTATATAGGTTATAGCCTATAACCTATATAATTTATTCCAAAACTTGTGACCAAATTTCAAAACTCTGCACCCTTTCCCTCACAACTTATTTAATTTTAGAGATATGGGTAAGAAAATTTCAGGAAACATTTACGATCCAATATACAAAACAATGAATAAGAAATGTTTAAAAGAAATCAAGATTTTGAAATTTTAAATAAATATATATTAAGGGATGTTGTAAAAAAATCATATTGAAAATTTTTTTAAAAAATACAAATCCGTTAAAACATGTGCATGCTTGTATTTTAATTGAATGCTTGGTACAATTAAACCAATAACTGCATTTAAATGTTTAAAGGGTAAGTATTTGAATTTAAAAATAAATTTAAAACAAATTATTAAAAATTATTTGTTAAAATATACCCTACCGACGAGGTCTGATTACTAAAATATGAAATTAAAATTAAATTCAACAAGTATTTGTCAATGAAAATGTCAGTACCTCATTTAAAGATAATAAAAGAACATTTTTCTGAGTGAATAAGTATTCAAATTTTTAAACATATAATTCATAAGCTTTGTAATTGTCTTTGTCATCTACTTGTCAGTGGAAGAAATTTCAAGTTTTGTGATT
>MUZC01000065.1:428068-463829 GCA_002072015.1 Radix auricularia
CCCCCCCCCCCCAACCCGGCCGCAGTTCTCGCTGTGTCATGTCAACAAACTGGGCCTAATGGCCACAGTGGAGAAGAGTATAGAATTATCGTGGCACACACACTCCAGTCAAGATGAAGCCATTGACTAAATGTTATAAAGCTGACACTATTAAGACTATAAATATGTTTTATTGTACTCGCGCACCCTCAAGGAGCTCCCGCGAGGCGACCCGACCCGATATAGAAAACTGGATTTTTGTCTACACAATCCTTTCTCCACCCACTCCATGTGGGATTTCTTCAAATCCTTTAGGGCTCCCCATAGCGATCGCCGCTCAGCGTGCCCTGTGTGACTAACGTCGCTATTCTATCCGCCGGTTCGTGGATTGTTATGGTTTTGTGGTAGAATTTAGAGGGGCATTATTCTCCATGGCGGCTTTCTGAGACCAAGGTCATAACCTGAGGGTGGACGAGGAGTTGTCCGCTCTTTTGTTTCTTACGTTATGGGATTGATTAACTTTATGGAGTGTTAGGCATCATAAGGCCTACATTATAGGTTATAAGCCTGTGAAAAATTGGCTAAATTTACTTGATTCATTTCGGTGCATGTCCCACTTCTTTGACACGATTAATAAAGAGACAACTGGTCTAAAGCTAATATGCCAACTTAGTAGTTTTATTCACATTTAGATTTTATTTTATATTTTCTCAGCTTACATTTCCTATAATTTTATATCTCGCGCAGAACCGAACCAAAAAATTTTTCACCCATTATCAGAGTTCAATTATTTATTAAAATACAGAGCATTTTCAGGATCTGCCCGGCACTTGCTGATTTAATTGATTGTTATGGACCTGGTCTAGAAAAATAAAATATATTTTTGCTCTGGATTCAACAAAGTAGAATATTTCCATATAAATACCTTCTGTAAGTAATGGTATTTATTCAGTCCTTACATACATTATTATAAATCATTCATTTACAAAATCTTAATAAAGAAAACATACACATATACCTGAATAAATCAATTACAAAATATATCCAAATAAATCAAACCTAATATATCTGAAAAAACATACATAATATATCTTTATAAATCATACAAAATATACCTAACTAAATCATCTATAATCTATCGTAAACAACTCAAATATATATGTAATCCATAATGTCGTTCAAGTTGCGTTTATTCGTATTTATATATTCGAATGCTGTCTCTGGTATTGCTTACATATGTATTCACGACAAAGTTATAGTACCACCACGACAGAGTTATAAAAAATTGTATTTTCTTCTTTACAATTAATATATCGATTGCATTGTTAAAGGTAATCCGCTAGTGAGGAAATTTAACGTTTGAGGAAAATAACGAAGAGATTGTTTGAAACCACAGACTTATAAGGTGACTTACTGCTTCAAGTCATCTGATTACACAAAAGTGAAGTGCAACAATGACATGAATGAAGTAATTAACCTCACATGAAAATGAATGTGTATCATACTAGAACGAAGTTGGACGGTTTCCATTTTTGTGTGTTGGTTTATCTATTTCATTTCAAACTATAGACTATATCAATCTGAAGCTTGATCTTCTACCGCGCCATTGAACCGCATTTACAAATACAAAACTAATAATTAATTTCTTATATTTAGGGATGTTATCGATTAATTTAAATTTAATCCTAACTTTTGAAAAATTATCGAATAATTAATCGATAATTTTGATTAAAGCTAAAAATAAGATGTATGACGTCATTAAAGTTTAGGCACTTGGATGGAAATTTCAAATTAATTTTTAAAATATAAAAGTAATACAGTTGTAAAGACATTGTTTTACGATTAACAAAAACATAAAGATCATCTTTTTATCTCAAGTGGTTTCAAAGTAATGATTTTTTTCTAAAGACCTCATAATCAATTTTTTCACTGTTGTTTTCCTTCACATTTTGTGCCCTTTTTATGGCATTAAAAAAATCCCCATATTGTAAGTATTTAATTTTAAGAAAATATAATTTTAGGAGATATATTTCAATATTAGTAGTTCAATATAATGTCAATAAATTTAAATTTTGTTATTGTTAATTAAGTAAAAACAATGTTAAATTTTTAAATATCATTTTCCTCGTGAAAACAGCTTATTTTAAAGTTTAAATTTAAACTTAATTTAAACTTTACGTTTGAAATTTAAAAAATAAAAATTAGTTATTGATGATTCCATGCAATTTAATAAAAATCAAAATTTAAAATGTGTAATACTTTGAGAAAGTAGGTATGTTATTGGAAAATACCAAAAACTAAATCCATTTTCATAAATTTCTAAGGGCTTTCAAAAAGCGGTACAACGGTACTGTGAACTTGAATAAAATATGCACTGAGAACAGTACGGTAGATAAGGTGACTACGCAACTTCAGTGGGACGAGGTTTTGGTCGCCTCCTCATATTGGGCTTGGGCAACAAAAAAATGACAAGAGTGAAAGCTTCTTCTACACCACCTACCTACGCCGCAGCGGGGGAACACTACTTTCTTCACCATTTCCGACTTCTCTCAATGGTTAACAGCTACGTCTCCTCTATCAGGCTTATGGCTGCGGAGAAAGCCTGACACAGTATTTACGGCGCCTTCTCCCCCCCNGCTGCAACACGCCACCCCCACCCACCCACACCCACCCACCCACCTCAACCCTTTCCAGGAACGATTCTAGACCTTATCAAGGGTCCAAGTAAAATCTCACCAAATCGCTTTGATGACGGGCATTAATCTTTTGATGTCACCACGGTGGGTGTTTAGATAAGTTGTTAATTCACTTTGTGAAACCTGATCAGAACGCACTCATTGAAACGCCCCCCCCCCCCATTCCGAAGCCGCGAGGGTCATTAACTTTCTCCTATAGGGCCCATATTGAGACGTGTGCTATTGTGTGTATCGGACTATCTGAAAGGCCCTGGTACAGTCTGATGACATCCATTTGAAAACCTGACACCAACTTCTGCTCGATCAAATTTATAGTTGCTGCCATGAAAGGGGACAAATGATATTATACGACACTGAAATGTCATTGTAATAATTGGCAATAGTCACAACTTGAAATGTAAATCATTAGTAATGTCACTCCAGCAAGTGAAGGACAGTACAAACATTAGTTGTAATAAAAGCATTTCTTTTTGCACGCACAATAAAAAGATTTTGAGCAACATGAAGCACTAAAATCTGGAATTGTTTGTTAAAAGTGAAGTATTCGCTAAAATTTATTTTTATATATTTTTTTTCCACTAATGCGGTAATTAATTTTTTGAAGAAAAAATTAACAAAACATTGTGCTGTTGAAAGAACAGAATTAAACCCTTCGAGGGGCTTATATATATTTTACATTTAAGTATTTTGAAATTTTTAAATATTTTTTAAAATAAATAGAATCTATAATTAATTTGCTATGTGCTTTCGTTCGTAACGTTATGTAACCAGGCTAAAAAAGAATTTAGAAATCGCACCACTAAAAAAAATGCCTAGGAAAAACAAAGTACTGCACCAATAATATCTCTTTTCGAACGTCCGCATACAATTGCTCGATATGGAAATGAGATTTAATTTTTCTCTTTCTATATTTTTCAATTATTTACTATACGGCTTTCGGCTGAAATATATTTATATTGAAAATGTCCGTCGTTTTTGACGGGTAATACACTATTAGTTACTCTAGTATTAACAATATCAGTCAAAAATAATAATTTGAAAAAAGTCGCGTTAGTTTTTTTTACTTTAAAAAATAAATAAATCGTTAAATCTAGAGAAGAGTTTTATATTTTAAAACGAGAAAAAGGAATTAAGGGTTGTGTGTTTACGAAGGGTTAGCATCAGACAGTTGGTGTTGATTTGTGAAGGCTGTCATGTTACTGAAACTGCAAGCACGTACTGGAAACTCTAATTTTGTATCCCCAACCATGGGTTCATTGAATTTGACACATGAACATTTTTATAGCTGGATGCCAGAAGCTGGAGTCACACGTTTAAGTCTTAGCTAAGAGTCAAAACTTTGAATCATATGCTGGTAGTCATGAGCTTATGTTCCCTCTAAGCTGCGCGGCCGCACAGAAATCTGACCGATGGCGCTCAGCAGTTAATAATTACCACCTAGCCATTTTTCATAAGAATAATATAATATCTGTGTTTGTGGGGGGTCGTAAAATTGTGAACGAATATTGGATGCTGTGCAAATTTGCACATGCCTTTGTACGCGCACCAAGAACCTTAGAGGGAACATTAGTCATAACCCAAAGTCATAAGCTGGACTCACAAGTTTGACCCTTACGGCTACGCCGAGATCACGGGATGGAGCCACAAGCCGGAATCTTTAAGCCATGTTCCTTTAGTCGTTGACTACTTTCAGAAGTGTTAGACCACTTAATCCTCTGGCGTAAATGCGCTAATAAAGAAACCGTAAATTTGACATACTATATTTGCACATGACTTACTTTGTATCGAGCACTTTATTTCAGCCTTGCAAGGAGTTCATGCTTATCTATCACATATTTTATACGAAGCGTTACACGGAGGGAGGTTTTATTTCCAGCCGCCAAGTGCTTGGGCGGCGCTATTCGGCGTTATAGGGTAATTGTCACAACACGTATTATTTCATTCAACTCTCCCAGTCACCAAGAGGAATGAATCGTGACGGGAGTTTCAAAGCTTGGCACGGGGAATAGCGTGGAGTAGTAGTTCAGTGCTAAATGCCCCAATGTTCGGTCCAAAAGATTGTTTTTGAAAAAAAAAAAAAATATTTATGCAACTCGTATGCTGCCATCTCTCAGGGACAATAGATATGACATTTAGCGTCTAGCGTTACAAGTTGGTTGAAATTGTGATGCATCGCATCGGAGTGACGTGTGTCGCTTTCCAGTGAATGCAGTGACAAATACAAAACGTGTCACATATTTCATAATGCATGGCGTGTTTAGATAAAAGTTTGTTTGTTTTTTGTTTTTTTTGGGGGGTACTATGTCAAACACACCAGACCGGTGTGTGATTGTTTAATATTTAAATTGTAAATATGTGTGGGAGAAAATGAGGGAGGGTGGGGAGATGAACTTTCGTGTGTGTGTGTTCCGTGTGGTTTTATTTCTTTGAGCTGAAAATTGTTAAAAGTGCCACGCCTACAAAAGTATACACTATCTCAGTGCTTCTCAAACTTTTTAGCATGGTGGACGGGACCGGCAAGAATTTTGCCATTGCTCTAGGGTCCGGTGCAGTATTTTATAATACCTTTTCTGACGTGGCAGCGAAATGTAATATATTTAATTTTATTATTTTTCATTTTATGTTCTTAAAATATTGCCGAAAAATGGGCATATTCTGTATGGTTAGTATTAATGATTGCAAATGGAGGTTTTTAATTATAATTTTCTGTCCTTTCTTGATAACTTCTGCGGCCGCGGTAGATGGCCTACGAACCGGAACGGGTCCGCGGACCACCACTTTGAGCAATACTGCTCACTATCTTATAATACATGTTGTAGATTCCGTTTTTATTCTTGTCTCACCAGAAATGTTACGGGCAGTGCCTCAGAGGCCCGTAAGCCCCACCCTCCTTGGACACGAGGCACTCTCAGATAGCCTCAGGCAAGCGGCCAGCAGGGGTCAGCTGGACCTGGTCAGGGAGTTACTCTCCAAAGGATCTGGATTAGAACCCGATAGGGTGAGTACCTGAAGAATCATGGGCTGGTTGTTTTAGTATGGTATTCAAAGTGAGCTTTGATGTAGTATGCTATTCTTGGTCAGTTGTTATGTTGGTATTTTATTTTATATGCGATTTTAAGTATGCTGTTCTATGTTAGTTGTTGAATAAGTATGTTATTTTTAGTGATTGTTTAGGTTTGTATGTTATACTAAGTGATTTTTTTAAATGTTTTGCTATTCTTATTGTTTATGTTAATATGTTGTTCTTAGTGACTTGTTGTGTTTGTGTTTTATTCTAAGTTATTTGTTATGTTAATATCATGTTGTTCTTAGTGATTTGTTATGTTTGTGTGTTATTCTATGTTATTTGTTATGTTAATATGTTATTGTTAGTGAATTATGTTTGTGTGTTATTCTAAGTTAAATAGTTTTTTATTAAGTTGTTTTAAGTTTATTGTTTTATTAGTATAGTATGTTATAGTACAGGGGTGGTGTTTATTAAATTAAGTCTATGTTTATTGATTGATTAAAACTTTGACTGGCTAAAATGTAAGTCTGTATACTTTTTGTACACTTGGGACTGCCTTCATTTTCGTGACGTTTCGAGTATTTGAACAACGCTGACATTACGTAGCCCTACAGAAGAAAAAAAAAGCCAAGTGTCATCTACTCAAAATAAACTTTGATTAGGTCAATACTACGAGTCACCAGAGCTAATGAGTGCTGAAGGTTGGCTCTAGTGGAAGAACCTAATGTAGACGAACCTTTGGGTAAAACTTTGTCACCCTCGCAAACGGTTGCAGGCAGGGATTCTAAAACCTTGCTGAGCAGGGGAGCTAATCACTGTCCTCAGACTTTTACTTGAGATTAAATTTCATAATATTTACTGATTACTAACTTCTTCAACAAATACTATACCCGCCAAACGTTGGCTACTTCAATGCTTTCTTTGAGCCCTTGAACCATATTAATAGGCTGATGCTCCATCCCCGTAACAACATATTAATAGGCTGATGTTCCGTCCCCGTAACAACATATTAATAGGCTGATGCTCCATCCCCGTAACAACAGATGAACAATAAATTCAACGAGACCACGTCCACAATCGCACCAACTGCGTAACATGGTGGCACCCCGTTGCGTTTCTTTAGTGAAAGCGTTTGTGACAGTAGTTTTTATTGTTACACGGAAATCATGTATTTTAAATACTATTTGATAAGGTCCAACCGCGGAGACTCTTTTACGATATGACAAGGTCCACAATTTGAAGAAGATAATATTTTTAGTCTGTGAAGATTAGTTTTGTTTTAAAATCAATAATGGCGATTAAAAATAAATTATCTTTCTTTTCCTCATGGATCAACACTATTAGTGATTGTGCCGATACAATTATTAAGAAAAACCTTGTTTAATTGATTTAAACAAACAGAAATCTCTTGTCAGCTTAAAATAATTGATTAAATGGAAAAGACGTAAACAAGGTAAGGGTTAGCCTGACCGGACGTAACAAAACAGCGAACGTTTCGGCAAAGAGCCTTTATCAACGAACATACAATACACAAATAAAACGAAAATAAAAATAAAAAAATGAAGGAACTTAGCTGCGGTGAAATCCAAAGTATCCAAAAAAGTGAACAAAATAATTGAACATTGTTCCACCTGAACTCGATGTTTGCTCATTGTTCCATCTGAACTCGATGTTTGCTCAGCCTTATTATGTATATAAACATACGTTAAGCAGACCATTTAGTCTGATAAGTAAACAGTTGAATAGAAACTGGGGCTCATCGCCACATAGATGTTTGACTTTATTCGTGTGTCAGATTAGTAGATAAATAATATATAAACGGGGTATGAGAGAGCCTGACAGAACGTAACTAAACAACGAACGTTTCGGCAAAGAGCCTTCCTCAACGAACTAATGTTACACAAATAAAACAAATAAAAAGATTACAAATAAAAACTTAGCTGCGGTGAAATGCAAAGTGTAAATGAGAGCAATGGTAAGAAGAGAGTTGTGATAGCTTATATAGGGAAGGAGAGAGTTGGGGTGGCAAATCAATTAGGCTGTTAGCTTAAATACAACATTCATCCCATGCGGTGCAAGGGTCCCATACTCTTGGATTAGTCTATTCTCCGGGCTGACCCTGCCGGGTGTGTTTGTGCAAGAAACTATGGCGGGGAAAGGCAGGTCATCGACGCCCGTATGGTTTCCTAATCTAAAAGCCTGATTGCAGACTCACCCACAGATTGTTCGTGTGTTAGAGTCCTTTAGATTTGTATTTTTGTGTTGAAAATTTTTAGTCATACCTTCTCTGCTAAATATTTTTACTTTTTGGACTTGTCTTTCATTTGAAAATGTTCTTTCTATCCATCCACGTCGTGCTTGTATGTTTGGTTGTTTGTTTGGATGTCCAGAGACGAGAATTTGTTTAAGCCACCTGTCTTCTCACCGAACGGTTCAGTATTTTCTGGTGCCACTGAGTTAGCGATATTCAGTGTTTATAAGTTTATACCGCTCAAGGAATCTTGAGTCAGTAAGAACAGCTCAATATAAATTTTTATTTAAAAAATACTTATTACTGAATTTAAAAAAAAAACCTCATAAATTAATTGACTTTTGGATAACAGAGCTTATTATAAAAAGTGGGAAGGTTAGGATTGGAGGTGTGTGCTGTTTTGTCAACAAGAGCTTACACTTACTGGAATGTTGCCTTACATGGTCGGCTGTGCCAATACGCCAAGCAAAGAACACTGGCCTTTCACGACAGGATTTAAACGAGCTTAGGGCGAGAAGTCGCCCAGCGTTTTCATCTTTCAAGCGAAACCTTTTCATTTAGTCATGTCAAATATTGACTCAATGTCACCGAGTTTAAGTTAGATCAGTGATTTTGGGTTTTTGTACGCTCCTTAAACGTTTCTTTAGCGTGCTGTTTTATCCCGTGTTTTAACAGAATACATTACAGCACAGGTTCCGCTGGCGCGTGTAGGATGGGATGCTCTGGACGTGGGGCGAGTGGTTCTCAAAATTTGTAACAAAACTTGAGGGGGAAACGCACTGCTGGACTACATAGAATTATGCTCGGTGTTTCTATTATTCTGTAAATGACCCCCGCCCCGTCTGTGATGGGCTAAGGGCTTGGGAACCATCAGTCTCTGAGAAGTGTAGTATAGAGTATAGAGCTCATAATATAATTTTACATGTATCTAAAGGGGCTGCGTTCCTCTTCGCTGACCCCTCTGAAAGTTCCCGTAGTGGTAACTGTATTTTATTTACTCCGTCATTTCCACATATTGTCCAAGACAGGATCCATGATCCAAAATGTGACAGAAAAAACCATATTGTTAACGAATTGGTCAGTTGTAACTATATACTTTGTATTCCGCCTTTCCACTTGTTTCTCGCCTCACCAGGGACCATATAATGAAATGTTAAAAAATGGTTGTTGCTGTTTTTTAACAAAGGTATTTGTTCATTTTCCCAAATCTCAATATAGAGGCGTCACTGGGGGGATGCGGACCTCACCGGGTGACACCATCACAAGGGATGACATTAAAATGTATAATTCTTTCTCTTCACATTATTTGGCAGTGGCAGACTCGGAGGTGGTCCATGGGGTAATTCGTAAGGGGATGACACCATGAGCTACCGCACTAGGTGACATCAACTCAAGTGAAGCTTCTGAATCAAGTTTTATGACCATAAATATGTAATTTTTGTTAAAAATGATGAAAGTGTTCGGATATAGGGAATCTTCAGTTTCTAGATAGTGTCAATTTTTCATGTAAGTTTTCCTGTGGTGATAAGGTATATATAATATAAAGTAGTCTATACGAAATGACAGTGTAATAATCTTCCCAATAGACGGTCTATCTGTCAACTCTCTGATCGGTGGTGCAATGGATTCTGTCGCCTGGGTCCACCATCTTCTCATTGGCCTGAATTCTTCTAGTCTTGTGCTGCAGTAGTCGCCTCACTTGCCGGCGGCCATCATCCATGACGGTGTCGGTTCACTTTGGACGGCAACATAAATATATCCGCTACACCGAATGGCTTCCACGCAATGTGGAGTTATATAAATAACTCTTCACCCGAGATTCTGCGTTTACATTATCTCATCGCTGATCAGGGGAATAGTGCTGCGCTCCCAACATGTCCTACCGAAAACCTCCGCAGTGGACTCGTCCTACAGTAGAAGCAGCTTCATCACCGGTCTTGATTTTATCAGGGCCGCTAGTCGAATTTATCTGGAGTTGAAAGAATGCTTCGCTGGTTTCAAAGGTGACGCCGTTCGTACCCCCGCCCCCTTGTGTCATGCATTTCAGTCATGGGCAGTTAAATATGTAACACATCCTCCTAAAAGCGACTGGATTCATTATAGTAGGTGTCTGCACTGATCTGTTATAAAGCGGGTAAAAGACACTGCGGCATTCGTAACAAGAAAGCAATGATGACGAAATGTGAAGCTGGAAATAACAGGCAGTGTTTTTGAACTGTTGGGGTCATCGCTATTTAAAATCCGTTGGTCATATCAAGAAAAGACACCTCAGTTTAATTTTTAAATCGAGAAGAAAAAAAAAACAACCTTAAATAATCAAACAGTGGTGGGGAGGGAAACCTTTAAAAAAAAAATTTAGTTATTTAATAATTTTGTATTGATTTTTTTAAAAATCAGCTAAATTTATTTACTGTTCATTTGTTGTGCGTGGCAATGATTATTAGTAGAAATCATAGCTGGAACAAAATGATAATCACTGGCTTAAATTTCTACTCACTCGTCGCTAAAAGGGGAACAAACTGTAGAGTTGACCAAATTTTAGTTGACCCAACTAACCAAACTAGAAATGACGGGTCGTGAACTGACAACAGCAGTAGTCTCACATCTTTGGTGGTCAAAGTTTGGGTTGATTTGGTCAGATTTCCTTGTTGCCGAGGCCGTATGTGTATGCGTTGTTCGTCCGTCGAGTCGACGAGGTCCACTCTAGACATCCGAGGATTCTGGGACTGGTTTTGCCTATGTGTGCGCAGATGGCTGACGAGGCCGATCCTAGCACGGAAGGTTCGGGAACAGAAGGGGCATGGGACGAGTGGGACGTCTCCAGGAGGGTTGGCAGCAGTGCAGCACGGGCGTTTCGAGCTTGGCTCTTCCTATTTGCGGCTGTGATCCTGTTTGTCTAGCATGTCCTTGCACCTTCGTGGATGGATTGGCGCCAGGTGGACCGGTCCAGTGCAGCTCTTTCCCACGTGTCAGGGTTGATGGCAAACGCTTTCAGTGAGGCTTTTAAAGTGTCTTTGAAGCGTTTCTTTTATCCACCATTGGGCCGCTGGCCATGCTGGAGCTCGCCATAGAAGAGTCTCTTTGGTAGTCTCTCGTTTGGCATTCGGACTACGTGCCCTGCCCAGCGAAGCTGTGACTGCATCAGGAGGGTGAAGATGCTGGGGAGACCTGCTTTTTATATAATCAATAAAATATATAACCATCTATTGCAATCAACACTCATCTCACTTCAGTACAGATCTGGACATGCTTTGGGTACAAGTTAAATAATATTCTTGTTCCCACCTCCTACCACACACAATTACCTATTGGCTTTATAGAGCACTGAATGTTTTCGAAAGATTACCACGCTAATAACCAATTTGTTTTAGACTCCGTGTGTGTAGTTTATTCTCTCAAAACTTTAGCTTACTTTGTGGGCTCGACCTCCACATTCTCTACTCCTCTCCCGTTGAACCTCTCTTACCACAAACTGCCTGATAAATGACACGAAAAACAAGAAAATGAAACCATTTTAAATCAAATGTCTCATATTACATTTATATAAGAAATATACTTCTTTAAGGGTTTTTTTTTTTTTTTTAAATCTATTAAGTCACAAAATCCTCACGAAATCAAAGTACTATAATTATATAAACGACTAAATAAAAGTAGCCCTAAAATCGATAACATGGTAATGGGCATGGTTACACTTGGTGACTCTATCCACGTTGTCTGCTTAATCGTGTTCTCGGGTACCAGGCTATAATGGAACTGCTGTATCAAGGGAACACTTGTCATAGACTGACATTCTTGTGGGCCCCCACTGATGTCCAATAATACCATTAGTCATATGTTTACAAACATTGGGCGCTGTTTGTGTGATCCAAGAGGGCCCCCCCCCCTGCCGTCTTTCCACACCTCCTGTTATTGTTTAGTCCAGTAGAATAGTCACGTGACTACAAACTCGTAGTCTCTCTTTGTGTGGCCCCGCTGCGACATTGTTTGGTTGGACTTGAGGCTGCGTCTTAATGCCGTGGTTTGAGCGACGTCAAGTGACGCTGGCAATTTCAAACGGCCATAAATCCGGTAAACTTTATACATTATTTACCTAGAAATGGCTAGAAAGGTTTGGAAGGTATCGTCTTCTGCTTCTTTGTTTTATGGTAGGTATCGAATTGTTTTATGGTAGGTATCGCCTGTGTGACGCACGCATAGTGGAATTCTTCACGCATAGTCCACGGAGGCGACGGTTTCTCGTTGTTAAAGTTTAAAATACACCTTTTAAAAAATAAAATTCCTTCGCAGGTAAAGGTATAAGCATTTGGCCCCTCTTCTCCCGACCCCTCCCCCCAGCGATTTCAATTTTTTCACGAAGATTTAAGATTATCTTAAATATCAAATTCATAATTCATAGAAAAATCAGTTGAAAATGTCACTGTACTAACTGTAATTTCAACGTTTCGTGTCAGTAAATGATCAGTGTACTGACTGCAATGTCATTCTGTCTTGTGAGTGACGAGATGTTGTACTGACTGCAATGTCAATCTGTCTTGTGAGTGAAGAAATATTGTACATACTTCAATGTCAATCTGTCTTGTGAGTGAAGAAATGTTGTACTTACTGCAATGTCAATCTGTCTTGTGAGTGAAGAAATATTGTACATACTTCAATGTCAATCTGTCTTGTGAGTGAAGAAATGTTGTACTGACTGCAATGTCAATCTGTCTTGTGAGTGACGAAATGTTGTACTGACTGCAATGTCAATCTGTCTTGTGAGTGAAGAAATATTGTACATACTTCAATGTCAATCTGTCTTGTGAGTGAAGAAATATTTGTCATTGTACATACTTCAATGTCAATCTGTCTTGTGAGTGAAGAAATATTGTACATACTTCAATGTCATTCTGTCTTGTGAGTGAAGAAATATTGTACATACTTCAATGTCAATCTGTCTTGTGAGTGAAGAAATATTGTACATACTTCAATGTCAATCTGTCTTGTGAGTGAAGAAATAGTGTACATACTTCAATGTCAATATGTCTTGTGAGTGAATGAGTATTGCACATAATTCAATGTCAATCTGTCTTGTTAGTAAATGATCGTTGTCATCTCCTTTATCACGTGCTTTGTTCAAGTCTATGTTAGCAGTCTAACATTTGTGGTTACTTTTAAAGTCACCAAATACTTGTAGCATTGAATGAATCATTTTATTTGGCGACAAAATATCTATAGATTTGCTAAGTGAATGTGCTATGATAATATAAAGTCTGTATAAAGAAATCCGGTGACAGAGGTCCCGAAACTTTGTTGTCTTATAGTAACTCTAAGACCTGAAAACAATTATCACTGCGAATGTGCCATAAATCATCACGCTGGAAGCACTTTTTAATTCTTTAATACTATAATATAATATGAGGACACCAGTGTGTGCTACTTCAGTGTGGTTAGGGACAGAACCTCCATCTGTTGCCCTCCCCAGGCGAACCATCGATCTGTAGAATTTTTCAAACGTCTCAATCGTGTCTTAAACCTATAAGCTTACACCATGTTAAGCCAGTAATTGTGAGGATGTACGGAGTAGCAGAAAACCTGAAAGAGGACAATAGACAAAAGAATTTTTTAAATAATTGTTTAGGGCCTAAACTTAAGGCTAAATGGCTTTCAACAGCAACTTAAGACAATTGAAGTTGTCACAGGTCTAGCTTTACATTATTTTCCCCCGATGTACAGGAACTGTATCATTTTCAGCCTGTCGTGCGAAAATGATAAACTACATGTATACAAAAGTTAAATTATTTTTCAACGATCAATTAGTACACACATTGTATGGTAAGGAACTCCAGCAATGAGCTCACGTGTTTACAGTGTCATTATCTGGTTGCCATATTTCTGATCCCGTCAAATGGAAATATTGGGAAGAGAGAAAGTAACTTCTTATATTTCCTTAGGGCCAAGAATCAAGGGCCTTATCATTATGGCTCATACATGCAGCTAAGTTAGAAATTCACATGGACAGGAGCTGCACTCAAAGTGCTCTAATTCATTTCACACTCAAAAAGTGCTATATTTCTTGGCACACTCAAAAAGTGCTATATTTCTTGGCACACTAAAAAAGTGCTGTATTTCTTGGCACACTCAAAAAGTGCTATATTTCTTGGCACACTCAAAAAGTGCTATATTTCTTGGCACACTCAAAAAGTGCTATATTTTTGGCACACTCAAAAAGGGCTATATTTCTTTGCACACTCAAAAAGGGCTATATTTCTTTGCACACTCAAATGCTTTTTTTCTTTCCGCACTCAAAAAGTACTGGGTGACACACACACACAGACTGTCATTTCCAAAAAACTAATAAATTCCAAACTTTAATTTAGATCGGCACAAAACTTTAGCTACACCACGTTAAGCCTAGGTAGCAGACATCTCCAAAGTTTCAAGTCTGTACAACAAAAAGTCTTTGTTTCTATGGCCTAGCGCTCCAAAATGTGCTCCAAATGAGCACCCCGACGCCGTGCCAGACTTCCTTGACAATGTCTGGTTTTTGTACGAGGCACATTTTATGTTGTCAGGTCACGTGAACTCGAAGAACAATATCTTCTGGTGCAGCACACCCCCTGAGCACTGTCTGCAAAGGCCACTACACTCGGTGAAGAGCACTGCCTGGGTCACCATCAGAGGCATCACTAGCGTTGGTGTCACCCGGGGCGGTAGCTCGTGATGTCACCCCTCTCACGACTTAACTCATAGAACTCTTCCGAGTTTTCCAGTGCCAAATAACAGGAAAATACAGAATTTTATTTTGTTATCGCCCCCCTGATGGTGTCACCCGGGGCGGACCACCCCCACCGCATCCCTAGTGGCGCCACTGGTCACCATCTCTAAACATGGCATCATTGGATCATTCTGGTTCGAGGTCGATAATGAGCAGTCTGTGACAATCAACACCGAGCGATATGTCCAGGTGCTTTGCAAGTTCTGGACAGCACTCGGTCGACGGAGAGGAGTCGTCAGGGTCCTTCAGTAGTTCCAGCAGGATGGTGCCACCCCCAAGCCTCAAACGAATCATTAGCACTGATCCCCTCCCCCTCTGGGGATACCTTAAGAACAGAGTATATGGCAACAACCCTCAGAATATCCCTGTCTTGGAGGCAGAAATCACAGCAGCAATAAGAGTGATCCCTAGGGAGCAATGCGTGAGGGTTTTCTTTTTTTCACCCTGTACTATACTATATTTATTCCCCGAGCAAAGAACTTAAAAATACAATACTGAAATTAGGGGGTCGGCTTATATTATATGCGCATAAAACAAAAAGGACTGACAATAAAAATATATACTTTTTTTTCTAAATATATACTTCGTTAATCATCAGTTGTGAACAATAAAAGTAACAAATTTCTATGACCCAAAAATATGGAGTAAAATAAGACAATTATAAAGTTAGCTTATATGTGGGTTTTTGGAAAAAAAACTGGCCCTTTTAAAGCAGTTTTAAGGGTGTCGCTTATATGCAATGTAGGCTCATATGCGATGTAGGCTTATATGCGAGTAAATAGAACACATTTCTTTGCAGACATACTCTTCGCGAAACAAATCTCACTTTCTTACTAGGGCCCCGATTTGTCCGCATTTATGAGGTGAAATCCAGATGGAGCCGGAGACGAATTCGTAAAAATGTCCGGATTGGCCGGAGCCGCATTTGTAAAAATGGCTAGATTCTGGATTTTTCGGAGGTGGAGCAGAAATCCGATACACCCCTAAACTTTGCTTTGTTGCTCAATCAATCAAATGTAGGTCCCGGGCTACACCAAATCGAATTCTTGTATATTAAATTCATTAAACAAATATCGGTCACACTTCGGTCTAACGCCCCTCCCCCACCCCCAATCCAAATCCGCGAAAGCTTATGAAACTTTAATCCACCGGACCGAAGTAAACGTGGTGTTATTTCTAGGTTCAGTAAGTTAAGTGTATAAAAACGGTTTTAATTCTAGAACGAGTAGTATAATACAAATAACTCGCTGGCTGGTCTCGAAACCCAGTTAGCAGTGACCGGTGGATATCGCATGTTATGAACTCTAGCTATAGATACAGAGTCAAGTATCGATCGTAGTTTATATCTGATCTACTTGATTTAGTTCTATCTTTTCCCAAGTTTCTAACATCTTCAAATAGTTCTTAAAGATTATCTAACCTACTTGGTTTAGTTCTATCTTCTCACAAGTTTCTAACATCTTCAACAAGTACTTAAAGATTATCTGACCTACTTGGTTTAGTTCTATCTTCTCCCAAGTTTCTCACATCTTCACATCTTCAACAAGTACTTAAAGATTATCTGACCTACTTGGTTTAGTTCTATCTTCTCCCAAGTTTCTCACATCTTCAACAAGTACTCAAAGATTATCTAACCTGCTTGGTTTAGTTCCATTATTTTCTCACAGGTTTCTAACATCTTGAACAAGTTCTCAAATAAGATAAGTTTGAACTTAACACTTCTCACCAATATCCCTTCACTATCCCTAATGTTTGTGTTTTTATAACGTGCTATCTCAGTACTTATTTTTTAAAGAAAATAATTTTAAAATAAATAAAAGAATAATTTAAAAAAAAAGATTATCTGATATTTTAAATTAAAACTTCAAAACCAATCGACCCCAAATCGTTATATTTAGAATCTTGTTTTATTTACAAAAATTTCAATCGTGTATATTACACCGATGTTACACAGATGGGCGAGATTTTAACGCGAAAATATCTTTTCTGTTTGGGGGAAGTTGTTGTTTCTGAAAGAATTTGATTCTGAGACTGAAGCTATAGGGATGTATGTATTGTTTGAATGAAAGTGGCGATATTTGTCCTTTAAAAAAACAAAAAAACAAACTGTACATTGGCTGGTTTGCAACAAAACATGGCGAGATTGTATGGAAGATAGTAACTGAGATAAAGTGAAGGTTTATCGATCTAATTTTAGGTGAAGTTGAGTGGTGACGGACACTGCACGCATTGTATACAAAGGGCATTTTGAAAAAATGTTTCTGAAGTAATTAGACGTTTCTTTCTGGAGTAATTAGACGTTTGTTTCTGAAGTAATTAGACGTTTGTTTCTGAAGTAATTAGACTTTTATTTCTGAAGTAATTAGACGTTTTTTTCTGAAGTAATTAGACGTTTTTTTCTGAAGTAATTACACGTTTGTTTCTGGAGTAATTAGACTTCGTTTCTGAAGTAATTAGACTTTGTTTCTGAAGCAACTGTTACTAACAGTTTTTGTTAGAAACCATGTACCTTTTGTTTTAAAATCTAGAACTGTCGTTTTCTTGGATACTTGCATACGAATATATAGTGACGCCTTTGTATACATAAATATAATTTTAGGTTTACTAAACGTTAAACTTCTTTAAAGAAAGAATAGCCAGTGTTTATTAGACGACCTTATTGTTCAGTCACGATTTCTGATTATTTATAGCTGCGTCTATTCATGAATCTTTTGTAATTTTCCTTGATGCTACACTAAATAAAAAAAATGTCATTAAAAAAACAAACCGATATTATGCTGGGTTTGACATGGGTTTCACAATAACTCATACCCAAACCATTAGATTTGAAGTTTGTATAGAAATTAAAGTAAGTTATGGTGGAAAATGTACTGAATTAAAATGTTCCTTCTTTGACCATAATTAATTTTTCAATACCGCAATGAAATTACACCTAAAAAGTTACATAACGAATTTATGACCCAAGCTTTATTAAGTCGACCAACATAGGAGCAGAAACTTCGTATAGGATATAGTATGCGCTAATTATGCACCTATCCCATATAAAATGTGGTAAAATGAGGCCAGCCTGTTACACACCTGAACCCCCTCCCTTGGTGCTGGGACCTCGCTCATGCCTCTATTCTAATGACAATCAAACCTCTTGTGTCTTGTGTTCAAACCTGGAAGTAAAGTCAGCACATACCCGCACGCCGCGACGTTTAAAGGCAAGCCGAGCCCCGAGCCTAGTTTGCCGAGGATCGACTTTGGCACAGTGCCTGAATTTCAGTGGAAGGATTTGTAAGCTGTCCCTATTATTTAATGGAAGTCTGCGAGGCGAGGCTCGAAGGGGACATAAAGCCAGGTCAGGACAACGGAGGGGTGTGAGTTTTGGTGGGTAGTGGCGGGGCGGCAGTGGGGCTCTGCGTGGGATTTTGTTTGTGGGACTATTCAAGGATTGTTTTGGATATGCACGGACGTCAACATTTTCAATATTTGCTTGAGTAAAGCATGCATTTGTTGTTCTGATTGTAAAAATAATTTACTTTTTTGACACGTTTTGTTGTTGTTGACAGTTAACTTTTATATAAATTAAAAACTTTGTTGAATAATGGCTCTAGTACGGGGGTCGTGAAACCATGTTTCGCGAGCCAGATGTGGCTCTATTGATGGCTGCATCTAGCTCTCAGACAAATTTTCGATTATACCCCCCCCCCCCTGTTTATTCAGACTCCTTTGGTCTACTATTAATTGCATATAAAAAAAATAGCATAACAATGTTATTACAAATAATTTAGAGACATAATTTGTACTTTAAGAGTTTTCAAATGCACAAAATGCCCACATTTACTTGAATTGTTCGTTTTAAACCTAATGTATGGCTCTCTCAGACAAAAAGTTTCGGACCCCTGCTCTGGTCAAGCAGACTTAATTATGACAGGCGAAAAGAATGAATTACAGAAAGTGTATGAGAAAGTTTTCAACGATACTTATTGTTTATGTCAAAGATACTGAATGTTTTGTATTAAAGATAATATTTAGATAGTATTACCGACACATAAAATAAATTTAAAGTATGGTTTTTCCTTCAGCTGGATCTGACCCCGTTCCGTTATACTGAAATGTGTTTTCGTTTTCCTTCTGTCCATAACTTCGTGTGATATGTAAGCATGTGGTTTTGAGATAACTGAGTCTAAAAGACCAATACTTTTTTAAATTCTGTCAGAGACTCCTTTTTATCAAGTAGAATGTCTTCCTTGAAGATATTGGTTTGTATCAAAGAGAGCCTATTAAGGCATTTACATGTTCAGTCCGGAATTTAGATAACTTCATTTTTTTTTAAAACTTCAGAACTTACGCATTGAAACCTATTCCTGTCTGGAACACGGGCGTATAAAGGTTGTCTGAACAAACCAGGAAAACACAACACACTATCAGCATTCAAATGTATTAATAAAAATCAAAGACTGGACTCAAACCGTGGATAAACCCATTATCGGACGCTATACATTGCTGTATTAAAAGAGCGTCTGTAATGTAAAAGATAAGAAGGTACCAAAAGTGTCAGTGGGAATATAAGTATCTTTATAACATAAAACATCAGTTGGCATACTTCACCTTCAAAACATACATTGTCAGTAAGTAAGAATAATTGTATGTTTATAACATACAACATCAATGGGAATAGTGGTACCTTTAAAACATACATTGTAGTAGTGGGTATACAAATGCTAGACTGTTATGGCGATGCTCGAATTCTGCTATAAATAATCACTGGCTCTGTCTAGCATTACACGATTTTGTTGATGTACTGCAAATGTTAACCCTCAAACAACAGCATTTGCTCTAAGTTACGGACAGGCCTTCCACTCGCACCTCCAGGGTTCCGGCTTGTGGTCAAATGTTTGACATTCCTCCGTAGGTCCTTCATTGGGTCGGCAAAATATCGGACTTGGAGGCAAACACGCCAATTTGGCCTTTACGTGACATGAATTTTGTATCCGTCGTGCTCTGTAAGAGTTGTCGAGGGACCGAGTATTTCCGGTGACGTCACACAAATCACTTGATTACAACCACCAACACCAGGAACAAGGCGTCTTTTAATCTGCGGCTACGTGTCTGGAATAGTAATGTGTGGTCAGTTTGCTGATGGCCTCCCAAAAGGCGGGGGAGGGGGGCTCACTTTTTGTATTAGTAGAGTATTTATCTCTCCCTCCCTCTCTCTCTCTCTCTCTCTCTGTGTGTGTGTGTGTGTGTGTGTGTGTCTGTCTGTCTGTCTGTGTGTCTGTCTGTCTGTCACAAGTGTATCGACCACTAGTCTTTGGTTGCTCTCCTTCTGCCCCACTCTGTCATTCTAGCCGGGAATATGATTTAAACCTCATTTGGTGTGTATTTGAGTTTTTGGTACCTAACACATGTCTCTTTGATCTATAGTCAAATAGAATCTAATTCTAATACAACACTCAGATGGACTTTCTAATTCTAATACAACACTCAGATGGACTTTCTAATTCTAATACAACACTCAGATGGACTTAGGGATAAAGAAAAAAAGAATTTTCTCGTTCTATATGCTAGAACAAACACTTAAAATTCTCTTTCTCCCCATATGGAATTCGGGCTTGGAATGGGTTGCCTTAATAAAAGCATGAAATCAAAACACTATCAACAATCAAAACTCCAATAAATATGAAAGACTAGACATAAACCAATGATAAGCGTCAAGGGCAATAATCTTCTGTATAGAAGGAGCGTCTGCAGTGGATAAGAGTCACCTGGATCTGACACTCAGTGCGTTTTCCAGAAGTATGTTTTCGGATACACCTCATATGCTTATTTCCACTCGCTCTTTAAAAGAAAAAAAATAGGGCTGTTGTCGAATAATTTAAAATTAATCGTTAACTTTTGAAAAATTAACCAATAATTAATCAATAACATTGATTAAAGCTAAAAATAAGATTTATGACGTCTTTAAAATGAAAATTTCAATGGAAGTAACAAAAACAGGCAATTGACATTTTTTTTATTTAAATATAAGTAGTTCAATATAATGTCAATGAATTAAAATTTTTATATTGTTAATTAAGTAAAAACAATGTTTAATTTTCTATATCATTTACCTTATAAAACAACTTATTTGAAAGTTAACACTTTAAAGATCTTTTTTTTTAATTGGAGAAGTTTGTACGTACAAAAAGCAAACTATTGGTAAATATTAATAATTAATTATTTATTGCTTTATCGACATCATTACGTCTAACATTTTTTTTTATGTAAATCGCTATTATATCTATTAAAATAATTTTAACCAATTAATCTAGAAATTAATCGACAATTTCAGCCGCCCCGCCCCCCAAAAAAAACAAAAACAAACAAACAAAACAACCCTTTACTACTGATGCTTCAAGCACCTTGATCTCAAATGGATGATGTATTTGATAGCGTTAGCTTTCACATTATTAACGTTCAGCATTAGCTCAACCGTAGCAGCTGATATAGATAATGCGGTATATAGAAATACCATCCGCGCCTTCCTCTTCTTTCAATTCTGTTTTCCCGTGTAGCAGGAGTCCATCTCCCTCACCTCCAACCGACCCCGCCCCCCCAAAAAAAAACAAAAAACAAACAACAAACAAACAAACAAAAAACGCACAGACACACAATGTCGGAATATCTCTTAAGTCTTACAAGTCTGGCCAGACTTTTATAGTTGTTGGCATCTCTCGCATCCCTTCAAAACTGTCATCAACACCAAAGACACACTGGCAGACCGCGCAGTGTCAGTAACACCTGTGATTTCACCAAAGCGCCTGAGTACTTATGAGAATGCTTAGCGATGTCACACAAAAATGTTACTGACAGGACAGAAAATCTCTGCAACTATTAGCGGAAAAGCCTTTGCTAGCAAACTGACCCTACTTTTCCAGACCCACTAAATATATGTTATTGACCTCATGATCTATTACAATCTGCTTGACGGGGAATATTTATTTTTCAAACACTCGATGACCATCTGGAATCAAGTATAGCTTTTCTGGTAGGGAGATTTAGAAAGCCAAAAATTAATTGACACCCAGTAATCCAAATTTCGTCAGTGTTTATAAAATAAGAAATATAAATTACTCAACAATTTTAAATGAGTATTATGGAATTAAAAATAAAAAATAAATGCGCGAACCGTATTATTTAATACTAAATTAATTTCTTAAGTAGTGGGTCCCAAATATGTTTTCGCGGTAGCCATTATTTCGCGGGGCGTGAGTTTGATACCTCTTAGACATTGCATACATGTTTGAAGTTCCGGTATTGGATTACATGTAAAAAAAAAAAATGCCGATACGAGACTATGAGGGCGGCCTACCGTTATGGGATACAGACACAGACCATGAAATAGTTACATCGCATGTTTGACTGCATACTTCTATTTTTAGCCGCTGGCATGATATTTGTAACAATGATTCGTATTTACACCTCAAACTGAGCATCTTTTCTATACATTCGCCAGTCTTACGTAGTCTTCAAGCATTAAATTATAGATGCAGCTGATATCGTCTGGGATGGACATCGTGTGGTGACGATTTGTCCGCATCGTCCCAATACAGAAACGTGCCAATATGTCGGCAGTGTGTCCACACTAGGGGTCAATATGTACATTGGACAATCCTGTTGTTTTGTCATTTCAGGACGGACGTAATGCCCTGCATTACGCTGCCCAGGAAGGTCATGCAGACGTCTGCAAGTTTTTGGTGGCTGCCGGGTGTGACGTGAACCAACAGGATGTGGTAAGTTGTGTTCTTACAGCCATGTTGTTACCCTCATGTATTTACCTTCATGTTGTTACCGTCATGTTGTTGTTACCCTCATGTTGTTACCCTCATGTCTTTACCCTCATGTTGTTACCTTCATGTCTTTACCCTCATGTTGTCACCCTCATGTCTTTACCCTCATGTTGTTACCGTCATGTTGTTGTTACCCTCATGTTGTCCCATGGACGAGACTCAAGACCTGTCTTGTATTGTTACATTTGGAATTATTATTAATTTATTATTATACAAATTTATTTCCATCTTTCTTTGTTTCGTGAAATTGAGTGCGCCACTCACTACAAAAAAAATATTAGTAATCCTCATTTATTTATTTTAGTGAACATTTTTGCCCCTTCTTTTGAACATATAATTAGAGTTCAACTCCATTCCGCCTTATTTAACCCAGCAGCTGAAATCCATTGTTGGCGGGGCTCGACAAAATGACAGAAAATTTTAATGAAGTAAATTTAACAGCATTAACAGAGCTCGTCTTGTACTCAAACTGTAAGCCCTCCACATTCAAAAGACAAAGCAAATAAACGGAGAGGAAGATCAGAGCGTTAGGTCAAATCAAGTCCATCGAAGTATTGCAGGCTTGTTGGAAAACGAGTCCCGTTAAATTGTATCATTGATTCAAATTACAGTTATAAAAAATGGGTTTTTTGAGATATAAAACTGCTATAACTTTCATCCACCTTGCAATGTATAAAAATGCTTTTTTATTTAAAAAGTAGTCACTAAAAATGTTATGTATTTCAAAAAAAACAAAACTATTAAAGCATATAATCCTCTTCTTCAGTTAACCACTTTTTTGGGCCTATATTCCGCGTGACTATCTGGCTGTGTTGGCGGTATGCTTGCCTGCTAATTGTTATCTGCTAGTGTTCCCGGTGTAGATAAAGTGTTTTCTTTTATCACAAGCAGCCCCGTATACAAGAATATTGACATTTGTTTGCATATATTGGAGTGTCAATACATTAGCGGAGCTGAGTTGGGAAAGTGACGAGATATTTACCAGTAACACTCGAGTGGTCTAGTGTGCTGACTACGTTTACCGGTGATAGGAGGGTGCACTTAAAGTGATCTACCACAGTTTGATTGGAGGGCGACTTGTCTTAGTGATAGTGCAATAAATACGCCCACGTATGAGTTATAGTCCTTTGCGTAACAAGAAGAGACAATTACCCTTATTTATAATGAAATGAAAACTGCCTATTTTTAATAGATATATATCAAAGAAACAAAAGTAACGCATAGTATATTAACAGTGGCGTAGCTAGGGGAGTTGGGGGGGGGGGTCAGAATTTGGAAGTCCCCTCTCCATCCCTCACTTGGAGGGGTCACCCAAAGGAGTGTCTGTTAAGAAGAATTTTACATTAAATATTATATATTACTCCATATATCAAAATGATGGGGCTCCCAAAGAGGCAAAGCCCCCGGGCCCCCAAAGAGGTCAAGATTCCCAGGCCCCAAAGCCCTAGCTACGCCACTGTATATTAAAATATATTCTTTTAATTCATTTACACTTTATTTTGTGTAGTTTCTTGAAAGAATTTACTTCAATAAGGAACATTTCAAGCACATTCAAACAATTGCGTTACTCACACCTCTAGTCAGGCCTTTCATTTAAAAATCTTATCTGTGTAATAGAATATTGGGTCACAAACAATGTTCCTACTAAGGTCGTTGATCCGTGTGCAGAATTTTTTTAAAAACTTTATGAATGTTGCACAACATCTATTTTTTGTGCAATACTTTTCAAAATTTACTGTGCAGATATTCTAAACTTCTGCGCTGCGTTGGTCAGATATCTGTGTGGCCGCGCAACTTAAAGGGAACATTGGTCGTATGTCCAATATCATTATGACTCTACATCTCCTAATTGTTTCTTCAGATGGGCAAGACATCTTTGCTTAGAGCAGCCTCCCAAGGTGTCTGTGATGCCATGCAAGTGTTGCTGGAAGCCGGCTGTGATGTTGACAGACAAGATGAGGTAATAGACCCCAGATTGAATTGCTCCCCCTTTGTTTCCTAACATAACTGAGGAGATAGATCAAGGATTGGTACAACTTTATTTAAAATGCCAGCTGTACAGTGATTGTGTCTGTTCCAATATTTGTAGTTGAGCTTCATTTTAAGAATCAAATTTTCCATACAAATTTATAAGAAAAACAAACTGAATCTTAGTTTCTTGTTTAAGTCTGACTGTACCCTTTGATTTAATATCTGCTGAGAAACCTGTGGATGAATCCAACAGTATACATATATAGAGGGTGGGTGCACAAAAACCATACAATTATAAATAAAAATGGGTGATTTTATGTATTCATAATTTTGTTATGTTCTTTACTGAAAACCCTATCTTTCTTTTTCTGATGGTCACCTCATGTTAACCACCCACAGGTTACTTAGATGGGGTATGAATTTATGGGCTGATAGTCACCTCATGTTAACTTAGACGGGGTATGATTTTATGGGCTGATAGTCACCTCATGTTAACTTAGATGGGGTATCATTTTATGAGCTGATAGTCACCTCATGTTAACTTAGATGGGGTATAATTTTATGGGCTGATTGTCAATAAAAGTGAAGTCACAGGATACATGATATATTTTCCAAGGCCCCAATAGCCTAGGCCAAGTAAAAAGCTTATGGCAGAAATTTGCTGTTTAAAATATGTGAATTACACCCCTAAGGGTACCGTCTGGGTTAAAAGTTAATGACTATCCCAATGTGCATAATATTTTAAATATCTGTAAATAAATGTAAAAATGAAATAAGGATACGTGTTATGTGGTGTTATGTGAACATTAATAATGAAATCCTTTGTTTTCTCCAGCAAGGTAACACAGCTATCCATGAGGCGTGTTGGAACGGTTTCAGCACAGCAGCAAAACTTTTAGTCAAACACAACTGTGATGTTTTCATTACCAACAAGGTAACTCACCCGTGGGCACATCTTACAACAGTACACATTTACATACCATCATTGATAGCAGGGGTCTCAAACATGTGGTCCGCGGGCTGCATCCGGCCCACCAAGTGTATTTTTGTGGCCAGCCAGTAACATTTGCTAAAAAAGTACTATTTGTGAAATTCAGAACGTTGGTACTGGTACATACCAAAATTATTGTTAATTTTATATGCGTAACATACTTATGTAAAAATAAAATATGAATTAAGAAAGTAGGCCTCAATACAGCGGTAATTAATAAACCATTATTTCAGTATTGGCTGTAATCAAATTAATCAAAAAAAGTTTAATTGTTAGTACAAATACAGCAGTAGTTAATAAACCATTATTTCAGTATTGGCTGTAATCAAATTAATCCAAAAAATGTTAAATTGTTTGTAGAAATGTTTGGGGGTGGGGGGAGGGTGCGCTTTTGACACATCTCTCAAGTGATAAAACAGCACATGCCTTCATTTGAGTTTGATACCCCTGATTTATTGTCACCATAATATTTAACAATTCATAGCAGTCCCTGGGGTGACATCAAAATCAATAAACAGAAACGGCAATAACACAGAACTCTGACTTGATAACTTTATCCTTCCATCACAGGCTGGCTTCACTGCCCTTCACCTTGCTGCACAGAACGGTCACAATGAAAGCTCCAGGGTCTTGCTCTATGCTGGGTGTAATGCTGACCTTAAGAACAATGTGAGTGCAGAGACAATGTGTCGCTGACTGACACATTGTACTGTTGACAGACACAATGTACTGTTGACAGACACAATGTACTGTTGACAGACACAATGTGTCATTGTCAGACACAAAGTGCTGTTGACAGACACAATGTACTGTTGAATCAAAGAGTCCATTACCAATAACTGATTGTTAAAAGAGATTTTTGTAGTAACTGTGGAACTCACCAATCTGTATCTCCCAATTGTTGCCTCACTAATCTGTCTCTTCAACCTGTCTCTACAACATGACCACAAAATTCTATTTAGCCTGTCTATCCAATATGTCTCCTCAGCATGTCTCTCCAACATGTCAACCTATGCTTTTTTTCAACCTGTTTCTCCAAACTGTCTCACCTACTTGCTTCCTCAAACATCTTTGTTTCTATCATCCCCCAGTACGGAGACACAGCCCTTCATACCTCAGCCAGATATGGCCACGCTGGTGTAGCAAGAATCCTCATTAGTGCTAGGTGCAAGCTTAGTGAACAAAACAAGGTGAGTCCTAAGACATTGTTGTCAAATGTTTACATGTATTTGATTGATTGTTTCATTCACAGAAATCTTTTGTGTATCTTGTAGTTTATTTGAATGTTTTATCGCACTCCAACTCTGTATAATAATATAGAAAATATAAATTGGTACAACAAATCTAAATATTATTTAAATAATATTTTTAGTTTGGTAATTTGTTAACACCCTTTCCCCCAAATGTATTTACATTGAAGTAAGCATATTACTTGAAATCAATGATAAACATAATCAGAAATCTACTAATGCTGCTTTTATATTTCAATAGATTATGTGCTCTTATAGAAACTCTATATACCTTTAGAAATCTTGCAATTTTTCTCTCAGAATGGGGATACACCACTCCACATTGCAGCTGCACTGAAACGAAGAAAGATTGCAAAAATTCTAGTGGAGTCTGGGATAGATGTCGATGTAGTCAATAAGGTTGGTCAAAAATGTAATGTAAATGAGAATTCTTATGATTTTTCCCCCGTGTTTGTTGAAGGTTTTTCTTTGACGTATTGAAGAAGATATTTCACTTGTCACAAAAGGCTACTCATGGCAATGGGCAAGAATGAAACACGAATGTGTCAATGAAACACGAATGTGTCAATGAAACACGAATGTGTCAATGAGACACGAATGTGTCAATGAGACAGGAATGTGTCAATGAGACACGAATGTGTCAATGAGACAGGAATGTGTCAATGAGACACGAATGTGTCAATGAAACACGAATGTGTCAATGAGACACGAATGTGTCAATGAGACAGGAATGTGTCAATGAGACACGAATGTGTCAATGAGACACGAATGTGTCAATGAGACACGAATGTGTCAAGTTTTATAAAGTCTGAGAAGGAGAGGGACAGGTTTTTTTTAACCTGGAGGAGTGGGCCAGTCCTTTTTTTATGTTAAACTACATACAGGGTCTGGAAATTCATGTTGTTCTTCCAGTCCTTTGTATGCAGCATGCCGCATACACTTAAATATTCCTGTAAGCATTTCCAGACAATGTGCTGACCAATGCTGGACCACCTCAAGCCTCTCAATGTTCTTCTGGGCCAGTGGGTTCCAGACTGAAGACCTGTAATCTAGAAATGGCTGTAATTCAGCCCTATTGTCTTTATTCTTTGAAAATTTGAGTGGCTGATTTTTAGATTTCATCCTTAGGAGCCCAAAGGCCTCGTTTGCTTGTTTTTTTAAATAGATTTTTTAATAGATATTCATCCCATGGAACCTCTCTTAGATGGAAACATCTCAAAGCTTATTGCCATACAGTGGTTTAGATGTTTTGTGAGTGCTTGGCTGGCATACTGATGGTTACAGGATTAAATCCATGTGAAGGCAAGGATCTGTTCCTGGGGCTAAGGATGTCCCTGAGTTCACCCAGATCCCAATGGGTACCCAACACTAGTTAGGGAAAAAAAAGGCTGCTGGGTAATTTGTGAAACCCTCATTCCATGGCCTGTGAGCGCTGCATCACTTGCCAACAGACCGGTATGGTCTGTGGACGCAATATCTTCTGTATAGATGGAGCATCTGTATAGATAAGACTAGACCAGACATTAACTAAATAAAACTTTTGTTTAAATATTTTAAAATCTATTGATATAAATCATCTCACATTGTCTTGATTATCTCAATTTTATTTTTAGCAAAATGAACGAGCCATTGATGTAGCCAAGCGGAAGGAGCATCCTGAAATTATGTTAATCATATCAAGTTATGCCAAGGTAATATAAAAAATGCTTGATCTAACATCCCTACTTCACATACATTCTATACATAATGTCATAAATGTGAAACAAAGTTTCTTAAAGTTTTTGACACATCTGTGTACTATTTTAAAAATCTCAAGAAAAAATTGCTAAAAATTCAAGGAATGTAATTAGTTAAGACAGAGGCGTCGCTAGGGTTGGTGTCACCCGGGGCGGTAGCTCATGGTGTCACCCACCTCAGGACTTAACCCATAGAACTCCTCCGAGTATTCCAGAGCCAGATAACGGGATTATACAGAATTTTAAATTTTGGTGTCACCCCCTTATGGTGTCACCCCAGCGGCCCGCCCCCACCGCACCCCCCTGGTGATGCCACTGAGTTAAGAGGCTGTTGTCGTAAACAAAATATTCAATAAACAATTATTATTTAAGATTTCTTGAAATTAGTAAAACCATTAAAATAATTTGATTTAATGTAATATTTTTAGGATCCAATGTCAATTTTCATTTCTTTATTTACTTATTCTTGCATATTGCTTTGATTGTCTGTGAGGTTAGTTACAAAATTACCAAAGTTTATGATGTACTCTGATAATTACCACCCCTCCCTTCTCTGTTACCTGTTTGTGACATTCAATGAAATTTTGTCTTCTACAGCCAAGACCAAATACACTGTCCAGGTCCCAGGGTGAAATTATGGGCATCTCTTTCAAAGATGATATTGATGTTGAAGACGGCCCAGTGGTTTGTGCTGAAGAGGAGCTACCTTTAAAGTCTGATGGTAAACAAGAAAAAGAGGGGCGGAGATTTTTCTTCTTCAAGAAGAAGAAGAAGGTGGGAATTTGAATCCTTCCAACTTTTGTCTTATCCAACAATGATAATAATTTTTTTTTAATTTAGACACTTGTTTTAATTTATTTAATGCCTGAACTCTTTTAGTAAAAATGATAAACGTTGTTCTTGTATGAAAACATCATGTTATCAGTGATTAAAATATGTATAAAAACAATACACTTCTGTGGGTAGAGTGTACTGAATAGAAATGTTAATTATTTGTATTGTATAATCTGTTGGATATCACTAGGAGTTTGTACCTAACAGTTTTAAAAGAGTCAACTCTGCTGTGCATGATTCAGCCTTATTGAATCTGTATTTCTTCAAGATCTGAAATGATGACGTTTCTCTCTAATCAACAGGAGAAAGAGAAGCCCCCTACGACAACTCCAGGCCAAAAGAAATCTGGCCCTCAGCTTTTTCCATCAAGTCAGACTAAGCCAGCAGTACACGGTTTCTTCTCCCAGTACGTTCCAAGGGATGGCGTACAGCTGTACAGAGATCTGGCGGGGAACATCAAACAGGTACGTTTGTTGTTGTTGAGATGTGCTGCTGGCTAATCTTGTACACTGTTTGTCTTCATGTGTTGTCCGGGGAAACACTAAAACTTTGTCATCTCTGTCCACAGGGACCTATCGGATATGCTCCTGTCTGCCAGTGTGGCCCTTCTCTGAAAAGGTTAGAGCACAGCATCACAGACACTAGAGATTCTTTGTACAGCCACATGGATGTCTCACACCAGATACTGTCTCAGAGGATAGAAAATCTGGACATACGCACCAAACAGCAGGCGCAGTCCACAGAGGCGATGGTACAGGAGCGATTTCGAAATGAAGAACATGCATGTCATGGGAGAATATCTTCTCGATTACACGAAGAACGCCTTGAAACTCAAGCCTTGCTCAACCAGGCAAGCCACACTATGAAAGACCAATTGGAATATTGGCTAAATGACAAACTGGCAAGCTATGGCCACTGCCTTGATCATCATCACGATGACTCGGCGCTGCCTCCGAGGAATTTATTTTCTGACTTTTCCCCCATGGGGCAGCTGATTCGTTCTAGATCTGATGAGACTCTGACAGCATCAGACTACAGTGGGAAGTTTCGTAAGAAAGATTTCTATGCTTCACGGCAGGCTGCTATGCAACAGATTCGGGGCTGGGATGTGCCTGTGGTGGATAATTCTAACACAACGGACAGAGCAAGGAGAAGAGAAAGAAATAATAATAGTGCCTTAACAAACAACAACAATAAAATTCTTGTTCAAGCTCAGGTGCATGCCAAAAGCTCTGACAGGGTTGGCGACATCTTTCAGCATAATCAATATAGTAAAATTTCTTCGAGCAACCCTGACGTCCTGAGTCCCAGCACCAACTCTACCACATCTCCTGGCACCTACAGCTCTACCACAAATGTGGGGTCTGTTCCGGGGACTATGCCAGTCAATGTGGGAGCTAAACCACAAAGAGAACTCTTTCCGTATCGTTTGAATCAAGATGCACCCCGCAGAGACATGAGGAGTAAAAGCATTGACCGCTCTGGGGTGCAACATCGAGTGACCTTCTCTACAGAGCAGCAGCCTCCTCAGCGACACTTCCAGCATCCGTCAATCCAGAGGGTCTCTAGTCCTTCACCTGTTGGTGTTCCACGGGGTCGGATGGATCCAGCAAACTTAGGCCCGCAGAGATCCAGCCGGCTGGCGAGCCCTACATCCCAGCATCCATCACAACCTCCACATCCTTCACAATCAAACCATCCAAATTTAAACGCCGGGGGTCCTCCAAACACAGACACAAAGTCCGGTGAGCAGGGGGGCTCCCGGATGACATCACTCACCGGACAGACGACTGGTGGATTCATGGGAGACAACAGTGATAAAAGACAAACGGACTATAACAATGGTTTCCTCAACGGGGGCCAGCAAAAGTTGACTCGCTATCAGGGTGCATCTGGTGTTCATTATAATCGTCCTAGAACGTTGTCAACAGATTCCATCATGCTAGAGGATTACCCGCCATCCGCTTCTCAGCATATCACCAGGAGTCACAGTGTGGAGAACACACTGGACGACAAGGACGCAAGGAACGTGGATATTTATAACTCTGGGTACATCACCGACTCCGCCATAAGGCCTTCTTCCGGCGGTAGCAGCAGCAGCAGGTACGTCCAAGCCCAGCGGAATTTCAGGGACGCTCACTCGTCCAGCCCAGCTGCACGTCCAACTACTCGGTACCGTATTCCTGAAACCTCTGCTGATGCAAGCCCCAACCGGGCAGACTCTTATAACATGTCTCTTTACATGCACTCTCAATCATCAAAAGTAACTCCATCACTTCAAGCCCAGCATTCCACATTAAGCCCAGCAATGGTTAAAACGTTTAATAGCAAGGGTACCGAGTCCCCACTGAATATCCCAAGGTCTTTTACCTATGATAATAGCAGCAGAGAGCAATCTGTGGCTAAGACTCAGCAGAAAAACATAAACAATTTCTCCGCATCAGACAATACAAGACCTACTGTGTTAAATAACTTTGAGAAAAGTGATTCAATCAGATATGTTGGTGATCAGACCAATGCCACCAGTAAGTCTGAGGGTAACTTGAATGCTCCTCAAACTCCGCATTTTAGGGCTCCTGTGAAAGAGTGTTTACAACACAACACCCTGGTGTCCCCTGCCACCTCTCCGACTCCGCTCTATGTGGCAGGTAACAAAGAAGACAGCACCTGCAGCAGTAATCAGGATTCGGGCTACGGAAGCCGTAACCACGGTGGGGTCAAGGGTGTGGACACGAGTGGTGGCACTCCTAGTTCTTCCTTCAGCATGGAAAGGAGTGCGTGTAACACGCCCAGCAACACTGGCTCGCCATACACTACGCAAGGGGAGGTCAGCACTCAGGCCCTCCCAAAACTCATCAGTGACAGGTTCTCACAATCTTACGGCGGTCCACAGTCTTATTCTCCCACAGCGGTCCAGTACAATTCAAGCTACATAGAGAACAGCAGGTCACTGAACTCATCTTATAAAACCAGTGGTTCTGAAAGAGATATTCCAGACACTAGGCAGCAAATGTTGAACGCAAACAGCAATACCCCCAAATTACCATCTAGAAACCCATACACACCAAGTCCAAACACCAACAGCAATCTTCCTAGCAGAAATTCCCCATTTCCACAATCATCATCCACACAACAAAGCATGACACGGAACGCCTCAAGTATAGCTCAGGGGAACACCCATGATTATACTTCTGTAGAAAGGACATCAGTTGCTGGCAACTCAGTTCAACAAAGTGTTTATAAGCCTTTTGAGAAAAATTTGAAAGACATTCAAAGAGATTCACAATGTTTTGAGATGAAGGTCTATCCAACAAACCAGCAAAGCTCATCAGTCTATCCAACAAACCAGCAAAGCTCATCAGTCTATCCAATCCAACAAACCAGCAAAGCTCATCAGTCTATCCAACAAACCAGCAAAGCTCATCAGTCTATCCAACAAACCAGCAAAGCTCATCAGCCTATCCAACAAACCAGCAAAGCTCATCAGCCTATCCAACAAACCAGCAAAGCTCATCACCCTATCCAACAAACCAGCAAAGCTCGGCAGTTTTCCCAATCCCATCAGCTCGAAAAGAATCTGTGCCATTCTCAACGCTGCAAACCAAATTTCAGGTCCCTCAACATAAATCCCAAAACAGTTCCCCCAAACCAGCTGACAGTGTACCCCAAGCAGCTGTCCAGGCCCACATTGAGGGGTGGTATCAAAGAAAAGTCATGGAAGCTGCCCAGAGACTTAGGCAGAACCAAAGTTATAATGAGCCCAGCATGGAGGAGAATGAGGAGGATATTTACAGCACCATTAGAAACGCTGGCCACAATATCTACGGTGCCAGCCCTCATGTGGGACAGGCCAGTTACCAGGGCAGCACAACAGACTCTAGACAAACCAGTAAGCAGGACGACAGGCAGAAATTTTACCTTCAGCATCCTGAACAGAGACAAATCAGTTACCAGGCCACTGCACCCCAAGCTCAGCCATCAAGCTCTCCCCAACCTCCGCATCAGCAAACATCGGTGAGAAATAACACGGTGCCGAGAATGGCAAGCCCACAAACACCTTCATCAACGTATCATAGACAGCAATATTCTAGTCAAACTCCACCATCCTCCCATCTCTATGAAAGTCCTGAGGCTAGAGCCAGTGGGTACAGTAGCGGCCAGGGTTTTGTCAGAGATCAGGACAGTTTTTACTCCAGCAACAGGAGATACAGTGTAGATAGGACTAGCAGCCAGCTGGCCAGCACTGGCAATCAGATGACGCCACAGAAAAGAGTGCCAGTGAGATACGATCCAGTAAATGGTAGTGATGTTTAACATTAAGTTTACAAAGTTCAGTTACCCCATTTATGTAATTTCATTTTGTTATTTCAATTTAAATGTGCACATGTTCTTGTCTATCATAACTCTTTTCATAACATCTAGTTATTAAAATTTTGATAATTCTAATTTACTTTGTATATTGCTGTTGAGTCTATATTTATTCATAGATCTGATTAAAAAAAACAATTATTGAAGTAAGTAAAATGAAGTATTATACAACTTCCTGAACCTATGACCAATTCCAATGAAAAAGTTTAAACTACATTATAAATGTTACTTCATATTTCTAACCGACGTGTCCCCATTATGTATGGATGAAACCATGTTTTATTTATTCCATGATTTTTATTAAAACTATTGTACTTATGACTTGTTACTTCTTAACAAAAAAGCCCTGTTGTCCAATTGTAAATAATTCTTTCATAAGGTTTTGGAATATTTTTACATTATTCTGAACTCAGAAAATGATGAAGTATATATAAATAATTTCAAGTTATCTGACTCGAACTCATGTTTTGTAATTGCATTTTCTCTAATTATAATTTTGATTTCTTCACTGATAAAAAGTTGTATAAAAGACTTTGCAAACATTCCAGAATATTACAATTAATTATAGAAAAAGATTGAATGGTATTATATTTGTACATTTGTAATAACTTAAAAATGCCTTAATAAAATATATTTGTTGAATTGAATTTCAGACTGATGGCAGCAGCTATTTTGTATCTCAAGTATTAAAATTCTTTAAATTAAAACAGATTCTTGTAGATTAACAATTTTTCCTTTTTTTTTTTTTTAATGGGCTTTAGCTATAAGGGTTCATAAAACAAAACTGTTATAGCAGGTCTAGTAAAGTAAAGACTTCATTTAACATCTGCACCTACCATTTAGTGATATTTAAAGAACTACAACTAACAGATTGAAATTCAGATTTAAAACATAGGCCATTATTAAATTAAAGGCCATTAATTATTTTTCAATTAAAATTAACTAATAAGCAATCTAATGAGGTCCACATCTTTTTTTAATTTAAAAAAAAAATGCAGTACGTATGTAATTTCTATACATTAAGAGACTCATTAGTTAAGATTCTAAACCTTTTATGTTTTAAATTATATATTTCCTGTGTATTGGGAAATGAGCCAAAAAGAATTTCAACTTATTTTGCACCTTCAGATCATTAACTGTCATCAACGCAGGTCCTTAAAATTTTGGCTTTTACAATATTCCTAATACTTATTACACTTGATAAAGTTACTTACGAGCTAACAGATTTTCTGTTGGCATTTTACATTGTCATGTACTACTGCTGATCAAGTCAATGTTGCCAAATATACACATGTGATGTTATTAAACATTTATATAATAAAGTTGACTCAAATGAATGGACCTTCCTTAATGATTTGATTTGGCTGAAATTCATTACTTTACTAATAAAAACCATAAAAATGATTGATTTAGTATCTAGTCAACCAGCTAACTTTCAGAGATGAATCTTTACAGGATTTTGGTACCTATAACTTTTCTAACCAACAGATGCTGCTTTGTTTAAAAATGTGTTAATAATTTTATGCAAGCTGCTCATAATCTAAATATATACAATGTGTCCAGGCCTGTTTGGCATCCACATGCTTTGTTCTTTTATAGTTTACCCTAGCAGTAAATACAGCATTTTAAAAAGAAATCCTTAATAACAAGGATCATATTTGAGGCATCTAATATGAGAAAGCACACCCGCCTACAATTGGTTAAATAGACCACTTTCGTTTTAGTTCTGATGTCTGGTATTAAAATATTGGTTTATAACTATCAACGCTTATGAGCGATTTCTTGTTTTGAATAGTAGTGTTACTAATCCATCAATTGTTAGTAAGATTTAATCTTTGCTGCCATTTTACACAATTTATTTGGCATTCAGGGAGAGCAGGGTCAAGGCTGAAAAGGGGGACGCAGTTAAGTAAAAATTAGAAAATCACAGAAAAATATTTTTAAATCTCTTTTGAAAATGACCTCTATTAGGAACCAATCAAACCATTTTAAAATAGATGATCCAAATAAGTGCTTTCAGTTTCAGACAAAATGGGTTTACATTTTTAGTTAGGGGCTGTCCATAAATGACATCACGCAATTTTGGCAGATTTTTACCCCCCCCCCC
>MUZC01000065.1:463925-477106 GCA_002072015.1 Radix auricularia
CACTTCTAAAAGCGATATTTTCTATTTGAAAATAAGCGTGTTTCAAATCACTTTGTATTTAGGTCAAGGTTTCACTCTAATATCCTAACGCACGGGTCCATGTAAAACTTCATAAAGTAAATAGTAAGATATCAAAAATGTAAGTGGAACTTTGATTTAAAGTAGTATGTTTTGACATGAAGCCACAATGCTTAAAGTCCCCCTCCCCCTTGTCACAATTGCAGGAACTTCATTTATGGACAACCTCTTAGGCCTTTTCAGTTGTCTATGTGCTTAGGGCTTACTTGAACTATTGAAGCAGATTGTATTTTTAGTACTTTTGTAATCCATCTAATGTACAGATGAAAATTTGAATTCTAAAATTAAGCAAATACCCTTTTTAAAAAAAAAATGTATGTAAAGTCAGAAAATTATTCTGAATTCTAAATTATTAATATTAGTCAGAAAAACGTCAGACAAACAAACATTTCAAACCTAAAGTTTGCATCAATGCTACCTTGGTTTTAAACTTCAAGATACCCAGCCAGAAAATAAATGGGACAATGTTTTGTAAACCAGACTCCTCCCCACAAAAAATACATCTTAAAGTTTTTAAACACCACTTTTTTAAATAAGATTGAAATTCTATTCTACGTTTGAAATTCATCATGACAACTATAATTTGGTGTTAAGGATTTAGATAGTAGTTAGCATGAAACAAAGATGTATAATAAATAAGAACATGAAAATCGATTTTGCTTTCCATTACTTCTCATTAAAAATCAATTTCTAAAAAGCGTAGTTATCTCCAAATAAAAAGTAATAACTTATATCCAATTAAATCATTAAGAATGTTATGATTTTAACTTGAATATTATGTTTGTGACAAAGACATAAGAAAAAGAAAAGAATAATATAACAGTTCAAATACACTTTATTGGCATAAAATATTCTATAATTTATATGTACAAGTCAATATAAAACACAATAATTTTGTTTGCAATCAAAAAACAATTTTGTAAGTAAAATTAAAAAGTACATGATTTTTCACCAGGAATTACTTGGCTTATTTTTGAAAGAGCTTCACACATTTCTTGGTCTTTAGTTTGTAAACATGGCACATGATGGCAATAATTGTTCAAGCCCACTGAAACATTTCTTCACATTTCTCGCTGTCATGATTTTGTAAATCTATTCAACCCTTGGATAAATTTCACACTCAAAAGTCACTCAATATTATTTTTCAACTACAACTTTTGAATCAAAATGGCTGATGCTCCACCTCCACCATTACAGATACTAGCTACTCCATATTCACCTGCTTTCAACTGGTGAGCTAAATGGCCAGTGATGCGTGCACCAGACATGCTGTGAGTGTAGCAAACAAAAAAATAAAAAAGATTATTAAGCATAATATTTACAAATACAACACCAAAAAAATAAGACCATTGAAATTAATTGATTTGGTGATCAGCAGTTTGTTTCAGTGAAATGCAATTCATATATTTAATAAACCCTTTAAAGTTGAAGCACCAATCTATTGGCCCAAAGCAAAGTTATCAGCCAAATAAAACAAAACCTTGAGATTAGCTGGCTGGCTCGGTCTCTAGGGTTAAAATTGTTTACATGGCTTAACTAACTTAACTTTGTAAATCCAGTGATAAAAAACATTATTGGCTTTAGCATTAATACTAGGGCTGTTATCGATTAATTTAAATTTAATCGTTAACTTTTGAAAAATTACCGAATAATTAATCGATAATTTTTATTAAAGCTAAAAAATAATATGTATGACGTCACCAAACTGAAAATTTCAAGGGAAGTAACAAAAACAGGCAAAAACATTTTTTAATTTAATTATAAGTAATTCAACATAATGTCAATGAATTCAAATTTTGTTATTGTTAATTAAGTAAAAACAATGTTTAATTTTTTATATCATTTTCCTTTAATAACAGCTTTAAAAGTTAACACTTTAAAAATCTTTTTTTTTTCAATGGAGAAGTTTGTAGGTAAATAAAGCAAAGTATTGTTAACTATTAATAATTAATTATTTATTAACAAATTATTACATAACTTTAATTGATCAAAACTTTTACCGATTAATCGAGAAATTAATCGATAATTTCCGCAGCCCTAATTAATACATAAAATATTTTTATAATCCAACCACTTTTAAAACAAATGATTTAGAGAAAAGGAAATTTATTAAATAAGATATGGGGAAACCAGGCAAAAAGACAACCTAAAAAACTGAAGTATTAACAAGAAACTGAAACCTTTTTACAACGCAGCTTTCAAGTTTTTATTTTAAAAATAAATTTTACCATTTTTTTTTTGTAGAAGATAACTTTTTGAAGATAAATTAGTTTTGTATTTTTTACCAACTTCTATCAATTTTTAAAACCCAATTAAAAAATCATTTTTAAAACACAAACATTTGTTCACCTACCCAATAGGATGTCCAATGCTGACTGCCCCACCATGAATATTGACTTTGTTGATGTCTATTTTAAGCAATTCAACATTGGCTAATACAACAACACTGAAGGCCTCATTGATTTCCCACAATGCAACATCCTCTTTCTTTACACCGCTTTTCTCAAATAGCTGAAAATATAAAATTACATTATAAATTCTAATTCTCCCTACATAAAAAAATGTTAAATCAATTTCAGTACAACTACATCTTATTAGAAAGTTACAGTTCAGCTAAATTTGCGTAAATCTTAAAAAATTAAGAAATTTTAAGAATATAAATTATTGAGTTCAGGCATCCATATTTTGAAATTTAAACATTTTAAGGCTGCACCTTTGGAATAGCATATGCTGGAGCGGTAGGAAAATCTATTGGATCAATAGCTGCATCAGAAAAGCCTGTAAGTTAGAGATATGAGATTTCTGAATTAGAATAAAAAATTTGAAATAATTATTTTACCATTTGCACTATTTAAACAAATATACAATTTGTATAGAAAATTGTAATGTTAACAACAAAGTCTTACTTTCAACAAATAATTTAAATCCTACTGCTAGTGTTATTTTTTCTTGTTAAACAAAGTGCTATTAGTAATTTGCGTTGTGTTCATTCTTACTGACAACTCTTGCTAAGGGTTTGGCCCCATATTTCTTGGCAGCTTCTGCTGTCATCAGTACAAGTGCAGCAGCTCCATCATTCAGTGTGCTGGCATTGGCAGCTGTCACTGTGCCTGTCCAATTATTAGAAAATCAACTATACAATCAAATAAGAATATATATTTTATTGAAATTGCTAAGAGTTAAAAATCAATCTTATAATTTTTAGTTTTGAATTAAACTTATCCAAAAGTTATGAAATGAATCAAGTTTACAAACCAGTATTGCACAATAAAATAAAAAAGATTAGTAAAGGTAATAATTCCTTTTATATCTTAAAAATAAAAAATATAAAAAATAACTTGACAATTTTGAAGTTAATATTAACACCAAATAACTTAATAGCTAAAAAAAACAACATGTTTTCCATCTTTGAAAAAAAAGCTACATGTGGTAGTGAAGAAGCTGTATTGTTATTTTCAAAAGATATACACCAAGCACATCATTGTGTTTTTAAATTACCATTTTCTTTTTGGAAGACAGGTTTGAGGGTCTTAAATTTGCTGAAGTCAGTTTTCTTATATTCCTCATCCTCTGTTACTTTAATGGGATCACCTGGAGAAAAAAAAATCATTTGTAATCTTTGGATGTACTTAGAAAATATGTGTTTTATTTAAATTGCAACAGATATATATATAATCACTTACATTTACATCAGCATGTTTTCAAATTTAATGAATTTTTTCTAAATCAGGGCCGGTTCTAGCAATTGCAGGACCCTATGTGGCTCAGTGTGCAAAACGGGTTGTGGGGCACAGTGTGGGTAAGGATAATAAAGGAAAATTAAGATGGGCAGGGCCTATGAAAGTGCGGGGCCAACTGCGGCCGCATAGGTTGCAGTTGTCTAAGACCGGTCATGTTCTAAATGATAATAATTATGAATACTTAAAATTTATTGACTACCTTTTCTTTGGGGAACCTCTACTGGAATGATTTCTGAAGCAAAGACTCCACTAGCAGCTGACTTTTGGCTAAGTGTGTAACTTCTAACAGCAAACTCATCCTGCGCTTCTCTGCTGATTTTGTATTTCTTTGCTGTGTTTTCAGCACAATTGCCCTGTGCAGGTAATGACATGAGACTTTTAAATTGAGTTATGATGGAACATTGATATCTTTTGTGAAACTCAAACAAGCGTTAAAGATACATTCAATTGTCAAAATAGCCCTTGACAAATCCCATGAATATTGACCCCCCCATGAGATGATCCTCAATTAAAGAGCTCCCATAAACAAAAAATACAGACAAACCATCAACCGAAAGGGCTAGCACCCCAAAAAAGTTTAAATATTAGATTGAAACAATTCAATTAATATTTCTATTTGAAAGATAATAACTAAAAAAAAAAAAAATTGTATATATCTGAATTAAATTTGAAACTGTACCATATGAAATTTGTTGTATGCATCTGTTAGTCCATCAAACACAACACCATCCTGTGCAAGTAAGAAAATCATTGATGTGGTTACTTGTTTATTAGAACTCATAAATAATTTAAGATCACAAGGTAGTTTAATCATTTTAAAAGTTGCTCAGTGTCAGCTGTCCATATTGATATAGATTTTGAATTTTTATGTTCACTGAGAAAGGAGATGGATTTACTCAGATTTAGATGTTTTTAATAAATCTGTACTGAAAGAAAAGGAAAATGGTCTCTGCTAACATGTTCAAAAATTATTAATTTAACACTTACAATAATTACAAAGGCAATATTTTCACTTTTTTTTAGTAAATAACCACTTTGGAAAGCTTTGTAATCTTGATTTTTGGATAGTGACTTATTTAATTTTTAGTGTCTGTATTGTGTCCATGATTGATTATGAATATTGATTAGTGACTACCTTTGACATGGAAACTTAATGAGTTTCACATTTAAATATTGAATGATAAACCTTTGTCATACAGGTAGTTGAAATATATATATTTATTATTTATACTTTTTTTTAAAGATTATACATTTTTAGAGTCAAAGGATTGAGGTCTATACTTTATATGAATAGTAAGTACCACTTAAATTATAAATAGTTCTGGCTAGTAAAAAGCAACTAACTTCTAGCTGGATCCCACCATATGGTAGATTGCCTCTCTTGAGATAAAATGGAACATTTGACATACTCTCCATACCTCCAGCCACCATAACTTCCTGGAGAACAGAAAAAAAAACAAGAATGTTTAATGCATACAGAGATATGACTTACACAATGTCTAGATCCAACTTATTTGAGAAATCAGTTGCAAGTTTTAAGCAGAATTCAAGCTCCTAGGTCATAAACTTTTCCCAAAACATTAAAAACTTTTTTTTTTAATGGTAACAAATTAATGACTTTACCTGGTGACCACACATGAGGCTTTGTGATGCCAGCATAATGGCTTTCATGCCAGAGGCACAAACTTTGTTGATTGTTGTTGTTGGGGTGGTGATAGGAAGACCTATTTTTTTTTGTAGTAAATTTCTGTCATTTTTGCATGAAAATATAGTTTTAATTGTTATTTGTAAAACCTTTAAATGATAAGGAATAAAGAAATTTTCATATTTTGATTGAAAGGAAAAAAATCTTTGGATGCACAAATTTGACATAATAAAAATTTCAATTTTATTAGTAATTTGTCCTAACAAAATATATTATAAGAAAATATTAAACTCACCAGCACCAAGAGTTGCTTGTCTGCTTGGGGCTTGACCTTGTCTGCCTTGAAGAACATTTCCCATGTACACCTCATTCACAGCCTCAGGGGAAATGCCTGTAAAAGAATTTGATAGATATTTTACTGCCATGAGAGTGACCTCTTTTAAAATCTATCTATGCCTATATCGACTTATACCAGTATAAATAAAAACTAAATCATAAAATTTTTGGTGCGTATTAAGAAATTTCAACTTTGTATAAAAAATTTAAAGCTATAAAAGATATCAGAATTTTTACAATAAAATTATAATCTCAAAATTGTGCATTAGTCACTTGAACTATAAAGTTCCTTGTTTTTAAACCAACCTGCTTTTTGAACTGCGGCACTTATTGCTGCAGCTCCAAGTTTTGTGGCAGGGACTGTTGACAAAGACCCAAGAAATGATCCTATGGGAGTTCGAACCGCACTGACAATAACTACCTCCTGCAAAGATTTTAAAAATTCAAAGTATTATTGTATCATCTAATTTTTCTTACCTTAAAATTTCACTTTCAGGGGTTGATTTAGAACCTAACGGGAATTTGAAAATAGACTATTCACAAAACTTATTTACCCATGAGTTCTGGCAATAAGATAATAAGGTTTCAAAATCTTTCATTACATGAAAAATGTTTCATGACTTTTTGTAATGCCTTTTAAGTAAGTGAAACCAGACAGTGTATTACAAGTACAAAAGTTAAAGAAAATAAGAAAAAAAAATTTTTTTTTAAAGATAGGAAAAAGAATATAGTTGAACAAACTGTTTGCATAAACCAGAGATTTCTATTTAAAATAACCATAAATTTTTATTTTAAGAGGATTTTTCTCATGCTCAGTGTATTGCACACTAGAAATTTGGTGAGAATAAGAGGATAATAAAACCATTGAAAATAAAGAAATATATTTCTCTTTTTAAAGATTTAGTTGACTCAGATTACTGTACAATCCAATAAGAAAAAAATTTCACACGATTAGGAAAAGAGATTTCAGTTCAGACGATGGCGAGTTAATCAAAATTGTCTGCATAAACTAACCAAAGTCAAAAAGTGGAAATGTGGGGCAGTGTAAATAAGAAATATTTTATCTGTTGAAAGAATCAATATTGATCTATTTAAATATTTTAGCAGGTGAAAAAACATGGAGATTCAGATTGTTCAAAACCAAATTTATTATTTATTCTAAGCTGTAGGTAACTTCTGTTTAAAAAAGTATTTTATACAATCAGTATTCAGTATTGACTTATTATTATCTCAAGTACAGCCATTGAAAAGATTATCAGTTCAGGAAAGCACTCAGGTCTGATAGTCTCATCACTGAGATTGAATGGCAATAGTTTATACCAGTATTGAGGAAGGTGGTTAATACACTTTTTTGTGATAAATGATCTTATGTTAATATGTTCCTAAGATAATATTTGGATATGAAAACAATACAGATATGAAAGTTCACTTTGACTGAATACATATTATAAATAGACACTAATTGAAAATGAACCCATACACTTTTCAGTTAAAAGATTTATAAAATGCAATTTTTAAAAACCGTGTTTTCAAATCTTAATATCATTGGTAATTTTTTTGTAGGAATAAAAACTGACAGATAACCACAGTTATGAATGGCTTAAACATTCTGTTGTAAAATTAAATTAGGAATTGTATAAAATATATTTATAGGGTGGTTATACTATACCCCAATTTTGATATTTAAGTTAAACGCAACAAAAATAACATCACTTACTTTCAAACCTGATGCTGAAGCATAGGATCGTCTCATCAAGAGAGACTTAAGACTCTGGAAAAAGAGATAATTACAATTTATAAAATTCATAATTGCCAGCTGGGGTTCATTAACATTTTACCATGACATAACACTAGGGTATCTTTATATAAGCTCAACTACATTGGCTCACGTTAAAAACTGAATTTTTTAGTTTACTTATGTTCTATGGCGGATTAAGGGGGGGGGGGCTGAGCGGGCTAAAGCCACGGGCCCCCGACGATTTGGGGCCCCCAAACTTTTTATACTTGAAAATATAATAAATTAAATAAATTTATAAACATTATCTATTAAACTGATTGCGATTCCAGAGTTGCGAAGTCTTAAGTGCCAGATTTTCCCAGCCAGGGGTAAAAAAATTCCCAAATTGGGCTAAAAATTCCGAAATGCATTAAAAATTTGGGGAAAAATCTGAAAAGTGGCAACTTCAATTAAATGCTTTCGCATTCATTTTAATGACTTTTGACTTCCAAATTAAAAAATAATAAATATTTTTGCATTTTTAAGGCAATTTTTAATAGGGTACTTTCAATTTTTATTTAATCTGTACGTTTTTTTNTTTTTTTTAACAACTTGGCTACAAAGCCAAAATATAGATTATACTTTTAAATTTTAACATCATGAAGTTTAAAAAAGTTATTTGGATACTCTTGTAATTTAAATTTGTCTGTGATTGATAAAAATATATTTTTAAAAATGAATGTTTTGAAATTTATTAATAATGAATCAATCATACATGGTTACATAGATTGTTATATGTTTACATATTATTAATGATTTGGTCCTTTATATGTAACAAACATTTTATGATGATTCGGGCTCAGACTAATTAATTATATTATTTAATAGTAATACATTTACACAATCTGACTGTAAACTGTCTGCAGTCTACTGTCAGTGACAATGTTGGGAAAAACCTAGCAAAAATGTCAGGAAAAAAAACTAGATCCGAAATAAAAAACCTAGACACGCTAAAAATAAACAAATATGCCTCGCACCAACACAAAAAAAGTATTTCTTTTTTGAAAATGAGCATGTTTCAAATTATTTTATTTTATTTTCATCCAAGAATGTAATTATTTTCTTTTAAATTGTCAATCTCAAAAATTCCCATATGTTAGGCAAAATCCTTATAAATTCCTAAATTCCCATTTTAAAAAGTTTGGCTACAAAAAACATGATTCGGGAAATTTTTTACGACTTCTTAACACTGCGCGATTTAGACCTGACAGTCTTAATAATCTATAAAACTTGGCTCACTTAGAGAATATAGTATAAAATATAGTTTATATTTTTAAAATTTCTCAATTTAGACAAGCTCCGCTGGTCGTGTGGAAAGGGCATAGGCTTGTGATGCAAATGGTGTCGGGTTCGATTTCCAGCGGTGGAATGTAAAAGTTTTTCTTTTCACACTCAATTTTTAACACACCGGCGAACATTTTAAACAGTTATTTCTTCGTGTTCGTTTCTTTTTTCATTATTAATATTTAGTTACAGTCTTATATTAGCTGTTAGCAATCATATTTAAGGGACGCTGGCTGGATAGGGCCCCCGTTTGATTGCAGCCAGGGGCCCCGTGCAGTCTTAATCCGCCCCTGCTTATGTTGCTCTAACAACAGTAGTATGTAATTTAGGTGGGGATATTTGTACACTATGTTAAGAGAACTTTTATAATAATAACTCCCCCGTTCAACAACTTAACTATTGCCATTTCAAGGACAGCAAATTTGAGTAGGTATAATCTAATCACTTCTAATAAACTAAGAACTTTCAAATTAGCCTTTATTAATGCATCAATTGATGTTAAAAAAATTATTAATTTGTTAAAAATGTTTTAATATTTAATTTATGTTAAATATTGATTTTCATTCTATTTTTTAATTTAAAAGCAAATAATATTAATACTACAATCATTATTTGCATTAATTTAAAATTATATTTATAAATTGACCTAGTAGCTAGACCATGAACAAGTGAGTACTCATTATGAAATGAATTGAATAATAAAGTTAAGTAAAGAAATAGTTCTCATTCATAATGATGCATTACTCATTATTTTGCATAAAATTAATTTGAAATAATTTTATTATAATTTAGTGTTATATTTGGCATATGAAGGATGAAAATAGTTTATTGTATGGCACTGTATGGCGTTTTTTCAACCTGATAAACGTTATAGTTGGCCAGAAATTGAAAAAATACTGATATTTTTAAATTTTTTTTATATTTTCCATGAAATCCAGTAAACTTTCCAGGTACTTTTTTGGCCCTTGCACATCCTTGCCTTGAGACCTCCTTAACATTTTTGCAAAAGACATAAACCCTCTATCTGGTATTGGTATGGTTCAGGAGAAGTTGTAGGATCAAGCTCTACAGATATTTGAAATATATAAACTAGTGCTGTTATCGATTAATTTAAAATTAATGGTTAACTTTTGAAAATTACCAAATAATTAATCGAAAATTTTGATTTAAGCTAAAAATAAGATGTATGACGTCATTAAACAGAAAATTTCAAGGGAAGTTACAAAAACAGACAATTCACATTTTTTTGATTTAGATATATGTAGTTCAATTTATTGTCAATAAATTTAAATTTTGTTATTGTAATTAATTAAAAACAAGGTTTAATTGTTGATATCATTTTCCTTAAAAAAAACAGCTTATTTGAAAGTTAACACTTTAAAAATCTTTTTTTTTTTATGCAGAAGTTTGTACGTAAAAAAAGCAACTATTTTTAATTTTTAATAATTAATTATTTATTGATCATCAGTTATAACGTTTGAAAGACTTACCATAATTTGAATCTCTATTCTACATGACGTCATTAAACAGAAAAATAAATTTAATCATAAACAAATTTACAGATTAATCGAGAAATTAATTGGTAATTTACGCAGCCCTAATATAAACGCAATTTTTCCCATGGGAAATTGCATTAATAAATTACTAGTTATCTATGTTTTCTTTGATAATGATAGATTGGTCCCATAAGAATAGAGAGATAGATGCATAGTCTAGTACTAGTAGTATTATTAATAAACTAGATAAGCACAGCGGCTTAGCATATACCACAGACTTGCTCATGGATAGTGCAAAGAAAGTGGGGAAAGAACGAACACAAAGTTTCACAAACTACAGCACAAAGAAATCAAAACAACGCATGTGAATGATGGTATGTGTGTGTGTGGGGGGGGGGGAGAAACCCCCAACGGCCAACGTATTGTTGGTCTCGATACATTTGCAAAGTGGTTATCCACCTGCCCACCACCCTTCTTGCTTGCCAACCATAATCTGTGATTGGCTGACCGTACTAAGGGTCAGCCATGTTTGCAAAACGGGGGAAAAGAATGGGAATAACCAATAAACACACATTTTTATAAATTAAAAAAATAAAGTTTTTGCTGGGGCTTGAACCCAGGGCCTTCCGCAAGTTAATGTGATGTCTAATAATTTCTGGGTGGGATATACTAATACTAATAATTTAATACTAATAAATACTAATACTTACTTTTCTTAGTTATAGTATACTACAGTATAGGCATAGTAAAATTATAGCTATAGTTCACTTATTACCTCAATTATTAATATTATTATTAAATCATGATGAATATAATTACTGTTATCAGTCGTTAAAAAAAAAGTAATTAGTTAATTATTAAGTCCATGGCTACATCAGCATTTCATCAATAGTTGGACTTAGACTAAAATCTAAAACTGTAAAAGCAAAACTAAAACTAAATAAAACAGTTTTAAAAACAGTGAACAGCCAGTAAAGAATATCAGTCTATTTAAAATTTACAGAATTTATATAAACTAGGCCATACCTGAGAGGTAATCCTTAAATATGACTGCATTTTGATTGCTTAATATTTAATGTATTTTCAAATGTGGAGGCAGCCAATAAGTCAGTACAGGTTGACAAAATGTAATTTCTACCTAAAGCGAACTTTGTCCGAGGTTTTTTAGGCCACAAGGTCACAATGAAAACCAATCAAAATTTCTGAAGTGAAACACACCTCCAAAAGTCGACAAATAAAATGACGAAACTATTTAAATCTATTAACCAAATGCTCTGGCATTGGGTCTTACTACTACTACTACTACTATGAAGCATGAATTCACTCAAAACTGAATAACCAATAGATAAGCTAAACTTTGATTTTTAAGTGTGGTAATCCATACAGTTATTAAATATCTTATGATATATTCCGGATATGCATAACAGAAATGTAAGAGTAAGATTTAAAAAAAAATTGACTTCACTTTTCATTTTAAAAAAAAAAATGTGAAAGTACTAAGATATCGCGATCGTGGGTTCAAAATCCGAAGTCCATGAGTTCAAAGTACATATTTATACTACCTCTGATATCAAAAGTAATATTTTTAGCCTTCTTATAGGCATTCTTGGAAGTTTCTAAACTTGTCTTTCAGAGATTTCCCTTAAGCCACATAAATGCCCTAAAAATGCATTGGCATATAGACTATGTTATAGGCTAAATTATCGGTAGAAACATTTTTAAAGATAAAAATACATTTGTGAGAAAAGGCAAAAATGAATATAATACATAGTCGAATCATACATCTGACACTAAATTTTTATTTAAAGTTCGGCTATTGAATTGCATTCTATTTTCAACAAGAATGTGCCATAGCAATGCAAGGCCGTACACCAGGGGGGGGGGAGGCGTCCGTACGTTTGAACGAACGCCCTTCTGCGAATTTGTGCCCTTTTGTTGAAGCAAATATATCTTTTTTATTACATTTATTGTGTCGTTTGTTGTAACGTTACACACTGTTATCTATCGGCTGGAAGGAATAACCTTACAACTCCAGAAAGAAGCGATTGACATCATTCATGCTATATGTCAATTATTAGAACAATGTAGATTCTTATTTTCAAAACACTTATGGTCATCTCGTTATCATGGCACAGTCTGTAGGAGTTGAAGCTTAAATGCCCAGAATTGCTAAGCGGCAAATCTACCGAAGCAACGTGAGCGCCGAAACGTTAATGTAACACTATCTGCGGAACTTAATTAAACCACTTCTGGAGCACATCATTGCTGAACTATGTATGCGGTTCTCTGGCTTAATCAGGACATTCTCAATTCTCACAACTGTTAGCTCTTTTGCCAAGTGCTGTTAGAAGCTGTGCATATGAAGATCTGAAAGGCGCTGTGAATTTATATGAGCATGATCTGCCTTCACCAGATGTGCAACCCGAAGAGATCAGCGGGTGGAAATTGAAGCTCAGCCAATGGCGACTGTTTATGAAAGCTGCTAAAAAAAATTCACGAAAGCTAAAAAACATTGCAATGAATCGAAGTACCCGAATATTTATTGCTTATTGAAAATCGCGTGTGTGATTCCTGTGACATCCTGCGCGAGTGAGCGAAGTTTCAGTTCACTCCGACGTTTGAGATGGTCAATGGGACAGGGAAGACTTACCGAGCTTTCAATGATGCATATTAAATAAGCTTTCAATGTCAACAAAAAACCCAAAAAAGGATTTACATCGAAGATGTTCTAAAATAAACTTTATAGCATTATGGTCATCCGCCATTTCAGTTTCGTACCATAATGCGCCTGAAGATATCACTATTAATATTTTAGCAAAACGGGG
>MUZC01000065.1:477943-488646 GCA_002072015.1 Radix auricularia
AAATACTCTGTTGGGGGGGGGGGGGGGGGGACGTTGTCACGTCACATTGAGGAAGGGGTCTAAGTTTTCGTTTCGTGGCACAGTGTGACGAGGGGTCAGTGGGTCAAAAATCAGCCGAAATCACAGGACGTCATTTAAGGACGACCCTTTCCTTAAGTCAATCATATGATGGGTTTTTACTAATTTATAAACATTAATAAATAATTGTAATTTAAACAAAGTACTTTGTAAAAGGCGGGGGGAAATTATTTACCATTGCATGCCCTATTTTAGTAAGCAGTAATAAAAGAGGTCGCATGCATAGGATGCTATTCCTAAAAATACACATGATCAAAATACAAGATAATTGTTTTGAAGGCCATAATAAAGTTATAGGGGTCGCAGGTCCACGATTAAACCTTGAAAAACTAGAGGATAGAAGAACCAAGAGTAAAATAGTAAATATACATATTAAAGCAAGTAATTCTAATTAAGAAATGCAATACAAAGATAAGTTAATACAACCCTCAGATAGACATAAAGATAAAAACACCTTTCTTATTCTATATGCAAAAACAAACACATACAAACTCGTTCTTCCCGTCCAGAATTCGGGCGTGGCTTTGGTTGCTTGAAGAAACCAGGAAAACCAACACTTTATTAACATTTAAAACTCTAATAAGAATGCAGGACTAGACACCAACCATAGGTAAGCGTAGGACGCAATAATCTTATGTATAGAAGGAGCGCCTGTAACAGATAAGAGAAACGTTGAGACATAAAAATTAATATATTGAATCACATTGTCGTTATTTTCCCCATGACTTCTATCTCATCAACTGCAGACGCTTCTTCTCAACACCTTGTAATTTGTTTCCAGGATCCCCGTCAACACATTTCAGGGAAAATTAGGGGAACGGTCAGGGGCGGATTAAGACTGCACGGGGCCCCGGGCTGCAATCAAACGGGGGCCCTATCCAGCCAGCATCCATTCAAATAAAATGATTGCTAACAGCATATATAAGACGGTAACTCAATGTTAATAATGAAAAAAAAAAAACGAACACAAAGAAATAACTGTTTGAAGTGTTCGCTGGTATGTTACAATTGAGTGTGAAAAGAAAAAAAAATTACATTCCACCTCTGGGAATCGACCCCGACACCGCTTGCATGACAAGTCTATGCTCTTTGCACACGGCCAGCGGAGCTTGTCTAGTTTGAGAAATTTTTAAAATATAAACTATTAGAACTATCAGGTCTGAATCGTGATCAGTTTAATAGATAATATTTATAAATTTATTTAATTTTCAAGGGTTCGTGCAAACATTTGTACACTTTTACATAAAATATAGAAAGTTTGGGGACCCCCAAACCGTCGGGGGCCCTTGGCTTTATCCTGTTCAGCACCCCCCCCTTTACCCGCCATAGGCAACGGTATTCAACGGATGGTAAACGCGAGGCCTCTGGTTCTTGGAAGAACAAATAACATTCTAATTGCAACAAGCGAGGAGAGGCAACTATTGGATCAAGTCATGGATCAAAACCATACGACATGAAATTTCAGACAGTCGCGTTGTTATTTGACCCTCAACCAACCAATGCTAGGACAGGAATAATGTGTGAGTAAATCTTGCGGGGTGACAGGTTGGGGGTGGGGAAGCAACCTTTGACTCGTCTCTCGTGTCCACTAAAACAACTGAATAGATTAACCTTAATTTCAGCACTGGACCCCTTTTTCAAATTTCACTTGCTCCAGATATCAACAATAGTTTTGTCAAGTCAGTAAACCCTTTGCAAACACAGGATATTGTTTCAAGTTTCAAGTCTGTATTCACATAATGCCATTAGTTAAGAGCAAAATTTTTTTATTTTTTTAAATTATATATATATTATATATATAAAATAATAATTTATTAATTAAAAATATATAATATATATATATTTTTAAATGTACCCCTTGCAAGGTAGCAACAAAATGAGAATCAACAATTGCAGTATATTATTACTAAAACACAAACTCTCTGAAAGTAGAAATATTTGTTGTTTTTTTTATTCATTTCACAGAGCATTTAACTTTTCAGAATAGATGACTAGCATCTTTGTATTTGTATAGATATAATTCATTTTTATTGTGTTTTTTTTGGTCAGAGTAAAGATTTATCATTGTAGAGTACTCACATTGAAAGAAGGAAAACAAGACTATTTGTGGTAAAAAATCTAATTTTATTTGAATATTTAAAAAAATAATGCTTTAAAAAAACACCAAAGACATGTCTGATATTTGGTTTTTAACAAACCACGTTATTCCTTTAACTCGTTTAGAAAAATATCGAGAGTGTTGCAGATCAGTTCTGTTATTTTATCACTTTAGATTTTTCAGATCTTTGTTTAGCTTGGCAACCTATTAGGCTTGAATAGTATTAATAATAAAATAGTTATTTTGGTTCTGATGAAACACCACATTTATTGTAACTAAATATTTCAAGGTTAATATTTTTATTAGTATTGATTAGTATGACAGTTCTCACAACAATTTGTAAAGTAGCTACTTCTCAGGCCAGTTTCTGATTTAATTAAATTTAAAATGGTAGTGATATTATAAAAAAAAAAAACATTTTACTAAAAATACTAATAATAATAGCTTTAAAAAAAGTGCATTAAAAAATAGCTTTTGCAAGTAATTTTCTGTTGCACATGGTATTCATGGATTATCTAGTACATGTTATTTTCACAACCTCTACTTTATAATCAAACTCTAGTTCATGTATGTAATACATTACACACAATTAATACTGTTTTAAATAAAATCATGTAAAAAAAACTTATAAATGTCCATAATCATTCAACTTGTTGAACCACAACTCACTGAACTACAAGAAAGGTTCTGTCACTTTTTTTAGATGAAGAAAATTTTAGATTTAGAACATCTACTGATAACTCAGAACACATTATAGACTATGAGTATTTTAAAATGATCCCAAATTATGGGGCTGAAAATTTAAATGAAGTTTAAGTTTAAATTTTAGTTTGTTTTGTAAAATGACACAAAAATTATTAGGTGACAGATCTAACTAAACTTGCACACATCTGTGAATATTATGCCATATTTAATTTACATCATTAAAGGCCACCAAAATTCTGAGTACACACATTGAAATTTTTGTACAAAAAATATTATCTATAGAGAGCAATATTGTTCAGAGTGCCTAATCCAATGTTGTCATATATCAAGTAGATTTATCTAGTAAAGAGTAAAGTCCCCTTCACTCTCACCATCTAATTCTGTTCTTGACATTGAGGTTACTAATTTGCTAAGTATTGGATGATAAATATTTTGCTCAAATAACTCAGATGTGAACAATCTTGCTCTCAATAGACAAACAATTTTTGACTGCTAGATCAACAAAAATGTCGCAAAAAATACACAGAAAAAAAGAGAGTATTCCAAGAAAAAATAAACAACCTGAATAAATCATATATGGAAAGTAATATCAAATAATTGTTTAAAAGCTTTGTAAAATAAAAAGAGAGAAGGAAAACAAATGCTTTGAATCCACGTGTTTAGATTCATAGCATTACTAAACAAAATTGTATGACTTCTTAGCGGGTAAGTATAAATCTGTAATACAAATGAAATGGACTTTAATTGAGATCAGAAATTTAAAAGAGAATAATAAAATGTTACAAAAAAAAAGGAAAGTCTTTTATTGTCAGACAGATTTAGCAACTGTTACATAACACAAGATATTTTTTAAATTAACCAAATATTTAAATTGTGTGAATCACACACAAAATGACTTAATGTATATGCCACAAAATACTGGTAATAAAATTGAAAAGTCCCATGAAAGACAATTCTAATATTTATTTCTGCATGATATTGTCTAATTGCACTTCTCAAAATAAGTAAGTTTGTGACTTAGATCAAATTAAAAAAAAACAACTGTTTTTTAAAACAGCAATATTTTTCAATTATGCTTAATATTTATAGTTATAGTACTTATAGTTACATTCAAATTAAAAAGTGTGTAAAATTTAAAAAAATTATCTACAAAGCAAAATTAAAAAAACAATTTGGGGCCCTGAGTACATTGAACTAGGAATGATAAAAAAAAATACTTTTGAACTGCTTGAAGACATGCACTGCTTGAAGACATGCACTGCATTTTCTGTTTATGGAGAAGGCACTTCTTTAGTTGGCTCTTGTACTTGTTTTTGATTGTGTTTATATCTGAAATAAGTATTCAGTAACTTTATTATTTTCCTGAAGGCTTAATATGTGTTCTTATAAGTACATTAGTCACCAGTACCACATATTACACTACTTCAGTACTTTTAATTCATTTTTTATGAAGATATGTAGTATGTATAGTATGTAATATATAATGTTAATTTACAATTGTAATTAAAATACTTTCATTTATTTTTACTGTTGAAGGCAGAAGCCGAAATATTTACTTGTCTATAAATAAAGGTTTTACTTATTGTTTTAGTCACACAATTTGTTTGTGTATCTTGTATTTTAAATATATTCTCTACTTCTACAAAATTATGTTTATAACTAAAGGGTTTTTATTTAGTCAGTAAATATTAAAACTTTATTTTTCAATACTTTTTGAACAATTGAGAAAAATACATTTGAAAAAATTTGATCAATCTTTATTATCATTGACAAACTTTTGAAGTTTAAAAAAAAAACATGATCATTTTAAAAAAGTAACTCATCCTAATTATCTTTAAACAATTAATTAGGTTTTCAGAATAAAAGAAAAGACTATTTGAAATAGAACACGTAACATATTCTTTTAGCTGATATTTTATAATTTGTTTTACTACCATTTGTTCCTAAAGTTTTAAAAATAACTCCTTACAGAAGGGCTCTTGTCAACTGAATAAATCCAGTTAATCCAACAAAAAGGTTTACAGTAAACAAGCTCAAGTTTCTAGGAGTGATCACAAGTGAATATCGTGACCAAATAGTACCTGTAAGTAAAAGCATTTTTATCAACATTAGAAAGTTCTTTATGTATATGAAAATTTTAGTTTTATTTAGCAATATGTGAACTAACTAGCTTGATCAATATCACAATTTTTTTATTTGTGATGATAACAAATATTAATTTTTTTCTTCGCTCATCCTTTTAAGATCTACCTGTGGCAGCAAGAGCTGATGATTGAGATATGCTCAGTTTTTCTGCAGGTCGACTTAGATCTCCAATACCAGCAATTACAAGAGCCTGTAGAAAAAAGAACAAAATTTTTTCATACGAAATAAAGCACATAAAAAGAAATCATTTTTTTTTACTAAAAAATGATTTTCCAAGTTAGAAGTTGTTAGAAAATTCATCCTGTCCCCCTAGCACCAAACATTCGAGCTATTTCTCTATTAACCCTATGAAGCTAAACAGTTTTGTGCCAAATCCCTCATCTGCCAAAACAAAAGTGAAAAAACTACTAGTAAATAAGATTTAAAAAAAAACACTGATAAAATATTTAAAATTCAAAGACTGTAGTAGTTCATAACTTAAAGTTCAAGGTAAATAAAGAAATTCTTTAAGGGTCAGAAATGATAGCCCTGAAAGTTTTGCGTCTTGACAAGCCTTATCAGGGAAGGAAGAGGGAGGAATTCGATGACAATAGAATTCCCTTGGTGCTCTGTGACTAAGTGTTTTATACATTATTTTATAATTAACTAGCAGACCCGTCGGGCATTGCAACGATCTCAGTAAAAATTATTAAATTTAAGAAACCAATAAGTGATATGTTTTAAAAAACAATTATGTCAGAAACCTTCATGGAAGTACTCCAAGAAAAAAAAATTCCAAGTTTCATAGCAAACAGATAAATAAATAAATAATTTAAAAGCTTAAAAAAACACTATATTAAGGGGCCTGGCCCTAAAATAAGTGATGATTTAATTTTTTATTGCCATTGTACTCAAGCTATATTTCTCAATATTGTGTAAAATTGAATGGGGAATTAAATTATTAATGTGCATTTAAAAAAGACATTTGGGGCACCCTGCCCCGAGGGAATGAACATTAGGAGTTCAGTGCCCTATAGTAGTTTGATATAGACTCTTGAGTTTTGATATACTAAAATGGGAAAGATCCATGAATTTTCTCAGTAACTTACGCTTACACTAATTTTTATAAAGTTAATATAAGAAAAAACTAATTTTAGGGGCCCCTGGGCCGATTCGGTGCAAGATGTCAATTTCAAGAACCTGTTCATTTTAATTCAGTTTCCTCTGGGGTATATTCCTCAAGATCATTAAAAATTAAAAGGGGAAAATATCTTAAACAGATACGGAAAAAGACATGGAATGAACATTGGAAGTTCAGTGCCCTATAGCATTTTAATATGGGCTACCAAGTTTTTGTTATAGTATTTTAACATTGGCTTTAAAGTTTTTATATACAAAGTTTGGTTAATATCCATCAATTTACACAGTAGCTAACGCTTATACTAATTTTTATATAGCTCATATAAGCAAAAATTGACATTATGGGCACCCAGCCCCCCATGAGTGTTAAATTTAGAAAACATTGTTGCCAGTAACCATCTTGGGTAGCGTACTAAACAGTCTCCAAAATTTCATGATGATCGGATGCATGGTTTATAAAGACCATGCACACAGACATACTTTCATTTATATATATAAATGTATATATATAGATAGATAGATAAATAAGTAAAACATGAAATTAGGGGCCAGTTGTTCATTTCAATTTAGATCATATTGAAAATATTATTGATACTTCTCGAGACAATGTCACAGAATGGAGAATGAAATCTTAAACGTAAAGAAAAAAGAGTCAGGGCCCCTGAATATTAATATGGATTATCACGTTATTTTTCACCAAATTTGGTTATGGTATATCCATTTTCCCTGTCGTTAACGTTTAAACAATTTGTATATATATCTCATATAGGCAAAAATAGCATTACATTTTTATTTCAATCTGAATCTATATATTTTTCAATATCTTTCAAGGTCGTGTAAAATCATGATAAAGTCTTAAACACTTACAAAAATTAAGATTTTGGGCCCCTGGCCCCAAAGGAATGGACATTAGGAGTTCAAAATGTGCTATAAAGTATTATGAACTAAGTTTGGTCAAGATCTGTTCATTTCCAAGTAGCTAATGCTAATACTAATTTTTATAAAGCTCATATAAGAAAAAAAAAACTTTTGGGCACTTTTTGTTTTTTCACACAAACCATCCTGGAAGCATACTGAACAATTCCCTAAAGTTTCATCATGATCGAATAAATGGTTTAGTCAGCTATAAAGGCCAAACATACATACATACTTTTATTTATATATATATATATATATATATAGAAAATAGTAGATATGATTATTTCTTGAATCATTACTGATTGTTTTTCAAGGATTGAGTATTGTATTTTTTGTGTTTGTTATAATAACTGCCTACAAAATGTGTTGTATATCTTATCTGTTATAGATTCTCCTTCTATACAGAAGATTATTGCATCCAATACTTATATTTATAGTATTCATTATTAGTTAGGATGTGTAATTGATGCCAACATGTCCAAGTTAATTTTTAAACTATAATTAATTAATTGGTATTTTCATTTTCGACTCTGTTACATTGAATAATTGAGTTAAGTATAAGAACCAAAATACTTTATCTTGTAAAGTTCTTATGGCACAATTAATGTCAAGTAATAGGTGAAAATAAAATTACCCAGAACATAAATTTTAAAAATACCAAAGACAAAGAAAATATAGATAAACTATTTGAAATTCAACGTAAGAGCAGAGAGATTCATTACAGGATAATATTAAAAAATTTCATGATTAACACCACTAGATAAATCACTAATCTTAGAAACACTAGAGGATAGAATAAAGAAGAATAAAGAAATAATAATACACAAGGCCTTTAATTTTAACTTGGAAATACAAAAACCACACAACAATAATCTTATGCAACATTTAGGTAGACATATGGATAAAAACACTTTTCTTGATTTATATGCAAGAACAAACATATACTGAGACTTCCAAGTCAAATCTTCCTTATTCGTATCTGGAATGTGGGCATATAACAGGTTGCCTAAACAAACCAGGAAAGCCAACACACTGACTATCAACATTTATAACTCTAATAAAAATGCAATATGATAAATAATTATACTAGTCATAAACCAAGGATATTATAATCTTCTGTATAGGAGGAGCATCTTTAATATATAAGACAAAACAGCTTAAATGACTATCATAGCTAAATGTTGGCACCAACTTAAAAATATTTTATGTAGTCTAAAAATAAATAAATATATGAACTACCATACCCATTTTGCTCCTGGGGCCCAAAAGTGAATGGTTTTAGGACCTGAAAATGAAAGAGAAAAAAATAAAATTAAGACAAAAATTTTGAAAGAAGCTAAAATTTATGAGAAAATTGGTAAAATAAAAGTATAAATTTGAAATACTACCAAATTTTATTATTATACTAGCAGAACAGTCGTGCTTTGCAACGATCTCAGTAAAAATTAATAAATGTAAAGTTATATGTTTTAAAAACAATTATGTCAGAACAATACGTGGAAGTGTGAAAAAAAAGTTTCATAGCAAACGGATAAATAAATGAAAGATTTTAAAAGGTTATCTTATATTATCTGTTACAGACGCTCCTATGCCTATGCAAAAGATTATTGCGTTCTACACTTATCCATGGTTTGTGTTTAGTCCTGTATTCTTATTATAGTTTTAAATGATAATTAAGTGTTGGCTTTCCTGGTTTCTTCAGGCAACCCATTCCATGCCCGCATTCTGGACTGGAAGAAAGAAAACTTGTATGTGTTTGAATTTGCATACGGCATCCTTATGTCTATCTGAGGGTTGTATTAAGTAATCTTTAAATTAGAATTAATTGTTTTATGTATAATTACTAATTTACACTTGGTTCTTCTATCCTCTAGTTTTTCAAGGTTTAATGACTTAACTATTGGTGTTATTCTTGACAGTTTTGAATATTCTCCAGTAATGAATCTGACAGCTCTATTTTGAATTTGAAATATAAAACGATATTAAAGGGCCAGCTCCAAATTGAGCGATAATTTAATTTTTTTTATTGCCATCGTTTTAAATTGATTAAAGATTAAATTATTAAAGTGCAGGAAAAAAAGACATTTGGGGCACCCTGCCCCGAGGGAATGAACATTAGGAGTTCATTAACCTATGGTAATTAAATATAGACTCTCGAGTTTTTATATACTGAGATTGGCAAGATCCTATTAATTTCTCAGTCACATATGCTAGCACTAATTTTAATACATCAAATATAAGAAAAAACTACATTCAGGGGCCCCTGGGCCCATTTGGTGCAATATGTCTATTTCAATAACGTGTTCATTTTAATTACGTTTCATCATAGATATATTCCTCAAGATCATTAAAAATTAAATGGGGACAATATCTTAAACATTTACAAAAAAAGACATTTGGGGCCCCTGGACCCGAAGGAATGGAAATGAGATGTTCAGTGCCCTAGAATTTTAATATGAGCTACCAAGTTTTTGTATAAAAATTTTGGTTAAGATCTATTCATTTCCAGTAGCTAACGCATAAACTTATATTTATATAGCTCATATGAACGAAAAATGACATCATGGGCCCCAGGGCCAATTCAGTGCAAGATGTACACCTTTTCATTTCAATCTGCATAATAATGAATATATTTGTCATTATTTGTTAAAATCATTTATAGTTGAATGGGGAATAAAATCTTAAATGTTTAAGAAAAAGCCATATTGTGCCACCAGCCACGAAGGAATGTTCATTAGGAGATCAGTGTCCTATATTATTTTAATATTAGCTGTCAAGTTTTTATATACAAAGTTTTGTTAAGATCCATAAATTTACATAGTAGCTAAAGATTAAACTAAATTTTATATAGCTCATATAAGCTAAATTGGCATAATGGTCCCCGGCGCCCATGAGTGTTAAATTTACAAGAAATACTGCCATTTACCATCCCGGGAGATGCACACACACAAACTCAGACAATCTGTAATTTTTATGTATATATATACATAAGCAAAACATAACATTAATGCCCCCTTAGGCCCAGGTTATATAGATTATTAAACATAATTTGTTTTACGATACATATAATAATAATAATAATAATAAAATGATGATTTATATAGCACTGTATCCCAGCAAGGAGCCAGGCTCACAGCGCTTTACATGGAAACAAAAATACATATATAAATAAAAAGAAACATTCATAGCATATTAACTACATAAATAACAATACGGTATACTCAATACATCAGCTACGCTAATCAATTACAGAAATGTGGTTTTATTATTTTTGAAAATAAATTTTAAAAAGATGTGTCTTAAGTGCAGTCTTAAATGACTTAGCAGTTGAAATGCTACGGATGTGTAATGGAAGAGAATTCCATTGTTTGGCTGCACAAAAGGAGAATGACCTTTCGCCAAATGTTTTAGTTCTTATCTTAGGAACACAGAGAATGCGTGTATCCGCAGAGGAGCGTAGCTGACGACTTGGTGAGTAGACTGACAAAAGTTCAGTAAGATATGAAGGGCATGAGTCAGAAAAGAAGTTGTGACACAGAACGGCCAGTTTGTAATCAATTCGGGCTTGTATAGGTAGCCAATGAAGAGAGTAAAGTAGCGGAGTAACATGGTCATGTTTTTTTGCCCTTAGAACTAATCT
>MUZC01000065.1:489846-524962 GCA_002072015.1 Radix auricularia
TCCCTCTGAGATTATTGCATACATGAAAAAGCTGCCTACTAGTACTACTTGTGAGTATTTTATTACTATAGTACAAAGTTTTTGCTTGATGTACAATGTTAGTCACACGTCGCTTGGCAGTGGAATAAATTTGCTTGTGAACGATGAGTCTTGATCTCAACCAAGTCTTTTCTGCTATACGCCGATCTTTCTTGGCGCTTCGAAGATCATCCTTTATCGATGAATACCAGGGAGCTGTCCGTGTTAACTTGACATTTTGGCGGGTGACAGGGGCGTGTCTATCCAGCATAGTGCGTAGTGTACTATTCAGCTTATCCAAAGTGGGGCAGAGGTCAGGGGACACCGCCACACTTAGATCTTGTCGAAAGGCTTCACGGTTCATGCCACGTAGATTGCGAATGTCCTGGAATTTTGTGGATGGAGGAGGGGCAATCACCCTTAGTTCACATATAACACAAAAATGATCCGAGGACAGCTCTTCTGTTATGGTTGCAGATTTGACAAGGCAGTCGTCAGGTCTGTGCAATACCCAATCAATTATGTGTCCTCGATTGTGTGTCGGTTTATCAATTAGTTGTTTAATGTTGAATGCATCCAAAAGCTCCATCATTTTTGCTGTAGATGGATTCTGGGGTTCATCAAAATGAAAGTTCATGTCTCCTATTATCATGTAAGTACCAGGCAGAGTGTTGGCATAATCCAAAAGTTCCGGAAATTCCTCATGGAATTTGGCATCTGTTAACTTATTTTTTCTGCTGGGAAAGACACGGTAAATGCACATGAAGTGGATGACACGATGTGGCACTGACAATTTAAGTTGAAATATCTCAATTATATAAATTTTTTTTAAAATTTCTTATATAATTAATATATTTCAAATAAAGGAAATATGGAAAATCAATATCACAAGACACAAATAATGGTTGTGAAAAGATGGGGTAGTAATATATATTTAAATGTAATGCCATGTGTTTTCATGGTCCACACTGTCAAGTGAGAAAATGCGCGATTGAGAGGAGGTCACGCGACAGAAGCAAGTGATAGACAAGAATGCATTAGATGAGTTGAAAGTAGAGTAGGCACTAGAAACTAGAGACAAGTGTTTGTTTTGTCTCTGACAAGTTTATCTTGTAAAAATTGTATATATATTACATATTGCTGCATTAAACTTATTTTGAGAATATTGAGGATTTAAAACTCTTTATTGTGAAGTAAATATTGTTAAATAACGCCAACAAGAAAACGGGAAACAAACACATTGACATTAAACATACAATACATCATTTAGTTTTAGTTTGTATCAATAAAGTCTCTAAGATCATTCAGGTAAACCTGTGGTACAGAAAAGTATGGCCATAGGTGTGATGACAAGTGGATTAAGTGTTTGAGATGGGTCACTTTTTCTTGAAAAATATTTTGAACAAGATGACCCGAGGCATAGCATATGCCGCAGACTTGCTCATCATAATCATGAATATAGTTAAGATAGTGCAAAGAATGGTGGGGAGGGGTGTATGAGAAAAACGGAAAAAAACAGCAAAATGAATGTAAGTTAGTTAGTGTTAGTAATTAGTAATACTGATAGTATGAGTAAGACAACAATAACAAAGTTAAATATGAAAGCTAGAAAGTTGCAATGGTCAATGGTGCCGATGCCCAATGAGTGCCAACCAATGAGTATGACCGTATGGCGTATCCTCCAAATACTCCAATGAAATGGATCCCCCCCCCCCACTAAATGAAAATGTTTATTAATTTTATGTTTTTTAACCAAATTATATTATTTTTAACCTGCTGGGTGGTGCCACAGTGATTGAAACTTTGTTGGCACATGCCTATCACCAATGGCAACCAATGTACGGTAAAGGGATGATAACAGAATCATCACGAAATTTTGTCGATCGCTATGTTTCAGCAAATAGTAAGTAAAAACAAAAACTTGTGTAGTGAAGCTAATGGTAGTTAGTAGAAGTAGAAATCTAATTTTTGTTTGTCAAGGGGCATAACCGAGTGCAACTTTTTAGACGGTGCAAAAATTATATTTTCACCTAAGAATATGATCCTACTTCTATCAACTTGTTGAATTATAATTTAATATTCCGAACATGCCTCAAAAGTTCAAGAAAAGATCAAAAAATATAATTTATTGATTAATATTAAAACTGATTTTTTTAAATAAAAAAGAACATTTAAATCAAAACATTTTGCTCAAAATTTTTTTTTAAAAATGTACCTGTATTTAAAAATAAATTTGTAATTTACAGTAATATAATATAGCCCATTTCCCCCAATTTTTCGGGGGGGGGGGGTATAAGTATCAAACATGATCCTATATTCACATACCCACATTTACACACACAGATATAAGTATAAGCAATCGACTTCACCCTTGTATATATGTGTGTGTTTGAGTGTCTTTATTATCTAATATATTAAACTTTGTTGGTGTTTTTATGTTTTTAAGTTTTACTTTAATTAGTACATGTGGGAATCAAATTGGGAATTTTAGTTTTTATATGTTCTTCAAAATTCATTTTTAATCAAACATATACTAGAAATAATGAAGGAGTTTTATTAAGAAAGCAATGCTCCAAGTGTCGGTTTATAAATAAATCGATTTTTGCTTTGATTCACTTATTTCAGGGAGTCCTTTTTCTATACTAATGGAAGCCTAAGCCCTCACTCACTTATCACTAATTGTTCAACTTTCCATATGATCAGAGGGTTTTAATTGTGTAGGCTTATACCTTAAACATTGCTTACTAAAATTTAGCATGAGTTAACTTAAAATAATAAACAGTAATATTGCCTTTCTTATATTAGCTAAATTAGTGTTATTTAATCATTGGCTTCCAAACTGATAGATGGATAGATCTAAACCAAACTTCAAACTTATTACACGCTAGCAAAATACCAGCGCTTTGCAGTAGAAAATTAGGATTTCAGTTAGCGTTTAGAACCCGTGTAACACTTATTCAAAACACCAGTTTATTTCAATCTGGACCATGTGGATATACTTGTTTTTCAATAGTTATTGTCAATGTCATGGAAAATCAAATGAGGAATAAAATTACATTAAGGGGCCCCATGGAAAATGAGTGCAGGATATATCTCATAAGACCCGAAGACTTCAGTCTGGGACATCAGGGCTGGCTCTAGCGTGTACGGGGCCCTAGGCAGCAAATAATGAGCGGGTCATCAAGGCTGCAGACGAGGAGCGAGACCCATACAAAAAAAATTGAATTTTTATTCAGGGGCGGTCTTTTTCACCCCACCAACGTGACATCACAATGCCTTATTGAGCGATTTTAAATTTTTGAACGGTTTTGCGTTATAACAACTACTACATAAACAAATGTTGCGCAAATCCCTTAATTAAGACTCGAAATTAAGAATATTTTTGTTTCACCTTGGTTTTCCATTTTCAAAAGAAAAAGGGCGGTTATTGGATATGGCTGTACTTTTCAAATACCCACAAATGCCAACCCCTAAATGTGTACCGCCACCCCCAGCTACGCAACTGATTATTTCCATCAAGCTTTGTGACATAATACCTGAAATGAGTGGGCTAACTTTTTGTGACGAGGGGGGTGGGTGAAAATCGGAAAAATTGCTTGACTTCATTTATGGACGGCCTCTAATCAAGTCGAATGCCTAAAAACCTCTGCTTTACTTTACTTCACTTCACAGTTACATTACGTAGTTACAACAATAAAAAAAATGATTTTGAAGTATTGAAGTGTCATATGATTTAATTTTCATCAATTAACACCATAAAATTGCGTTAGACTATACATAATTTTAAAAAGCTATTAATGTTTTGATTTCATTAAATGTTTATTGTCGATTACAGATGTATTAATAATTTGAATTATATTAAATAGCGAATAATTTTTTAAACGGTGTATATTTAATCATACAGCAAATTCGCCATGTATCTGTTTCAATATATGTATTGCTAGTGTTAGTATGTGATAGTGCATTGTTTACCTAATCAAAGCGGCTGAAAGACTATAGTCTATATTGCAGCATTGTTTTTGCACAACGTTTGAATATGGGGAGAAAGGTTATCGTTGCAGCATGTTCGCTCAACCAGTGGTCTATGGACTTTCTTGGGAATATGAAAAGAATTCTGGATAGTAAGTCACGATTAGAAGTAGAAGTTATTAGACGTAATATTAGAAGGCCTATACTGCCTACACTCTACACGTTAAAATTAACTGCATTTTTACATTGAAATTAGATTATGATTAGACTCATTAGTCTCATTAGTCAATTGTCATTAATAGTAATAATTAAGGTTGTTAAGACTGCTTTCACCACGACCACTGCCACCACTCTTCTGGCATTGCAGTTGCAGCATTGCAAAGCCAAAACTGTTTCGACTTTAGTGTAAAAACCTATATCTCCGACCGGGCCGACCTTATCATTATCGGCGGCCATCACGTTGCTATGGCACGTCACCGGCCCGAAAAAATAGTGCGAGCCCCGTGAATTTTCCGAAAATTCTAAAGCTATACCTAACCCAAACCCTAAAATTAAAATAACAACTATCCTTCATAGCAACGGGAAGAGACGCGACGCTCCGGTCGGAGATATAGGTTTTAGCCGACTTTAGATTTATCGAAGTGTCTACTGCAACGACAAAGTAACGGCAGACAACCCGGGGGGATGTGGCTGGTGCTATGACATGTCGTAATGCCAGCAACATCCCCCCTCCCCGGACCGTCTGCTGTTACGACAATGTCGTAAACAATTTGTTGCATTTCAATTATGAAATTATGCTTATACAGTCGAAACCGCTTAAGTCGATGGCGTTGGGGTATGGAAAATGGCATCGACATAACCGATGATCGAGTTAAAGCGAAAACCAATATGGCGGCAAAATATAAACATGCGCTTGAAATTTCTTTATGTACGTGTTGTGCGTTAATTAGTGATGGGACAATTAATCAGAATCGTATCGGAATATTGGGACCCTATTTCTTCACTCTTTCTTAAGGTTGTTAAGACTGTTCGTTTTTAAAGACTGTTTAAGTTTAAATATAACGCCGTTTTGCGGTGATTCCCAGATTGAGCGATACTGTGCCTTCGAAGCCACTTGCTAGATTTTCCTTACAAGCTACACAAATAAGTAACCTACACATCCCCTCATTGTCCCCGAACCATTCTCTTCCTAATCATCTTCTTTGGGTCCGTCCCCTCAGCTCAGAATGGTCTATCGTGACCTATATATGACTCATGACAAAGCGAACTCTTCTCTATATAAACGTACACAAATAAATTAGGTACTCATTTTGAACTTTTGAACCTTCAACTTTGACATATTTTAATTAATTCTAACCAATAGTTAAATGGCTTTTGCACACGGCCACTTCTTATGAATGAAACAATGAGAACAAAGCAGTAGTACAGTACATGTAATAGTCAAAATGAGGTTGAAGGATGAATGGTTGCCAATGACAACAAGTCTGCACACGGTACATTTTATTATTCCATACGATCCCCTCAGTTTACAATGGACTTAGAATTCCTTCGGTAACTTGATGCTAATAGGACTAACCAACAACAATGGTGTGGGAGATTGAGAGTGGGGGTGGGTAAACTGTCTGTAGTCTGTTATATTATATATTTTAAAATCTGGGGAGCCTTGTTTACAGTAAGCAGCCTATGATTTTGGTATCGTCCCATCACTAGCGTTTGTTTTTAAAGACCGTTGAAGTTTAAATATAACGCCGTTTTGCGGTGATTCCCAGATTGAGCGATACTGTGCCTTCGAAGCCACTTGCTTGAATTTCAAAAGCCGGCGATTGCCATAGTACCAGAAGCAACACAGCGCTGAGAGCAAAACGCAAGTGGGCTGTGACGTCACCAGCACACCCTGGTGAGGCAGAAACTTCCCTTGGTTATAAAAAAATCATAGCTAACATTTTCAAAAGCTGGCGATTGGTCATGGGGATCGAGATAACCAATGTTAAGTGGCAAATTTGACCCTTTTTTGTGCTCGTGTTATGAGGTTTCGGCGACTTAAAAAAATCGAATTAAACGACAAGAAAATGCTAAGACAAAGAGAGAATTTGGCGGTTCCAATAAAAAACGTCGACATAATAGGGTGGTCGAGCTAACCGAGCTCGAGGTAAGTGGGTTCGACTGTACTTATACCAATACTTGAATTTGAATACTAAACTATAGTTCTCATAATAAAATATCATGATTGATTACTAAGTAAGCCTATTAATGAATTTTAAAGGTTAAGAAAAAAATTTAGATTCATCCATCAAATGAAAAACACTTATAAATTTAACAAATTGAATTTGCACAACAGCTTTGCTAGACGAATTGATAGGTGGGTTTGTTTGTAAATGATATGTCACTAATGATAGCGGGATCGAATCCCGCTGCCGTCAAGTTTTTTTATATTCTTAAATTTCATTTTTTTTTTTTTTTAAAAATCACGAGTGTGCTGATAATTTTTGTTATTATTCTGAAAAGCAGATACGTTGATTAAATCTATGGGTCTACAGATATTCTTTTTTGCCAAAACAAAGTTTTTGATACTTATAATTATACTGATATGTTTACAAGTTCTAGATGACATATGAATTATTATGACTCACAACAAACTTCGCCTTTGACTTACAATAATAATTATGTATTTTAACCAATAGTTAAATAAATTTTGCACACTGCCAACCTTTATGAATGAAACAACGAGAACAAAGCAATACAAATACGCCAATAGTAATAGTCATAGAGTCAAAATGAAGTTGAAGGATGAATGGAATGGTTTTAGTGACAAGTCTGCACATGGTACATTTTATTATTCCACACGAAACAAATTATTTTACATTCTTGGGATTGTGCGCGAATCGTTTCTTGAGGATTTCCATTTACGGCTTTACTTAACGGTATGCTAAATTTTAATACTAGGCATCGGCATCACTTACACAAGTATAGTATAGTATAGTATAAAGTATAGAATAGCAAAATCGGCTGACATATTTATAATCGGTAGACCAATATTAAATTTAAATCTATTTAAATAATTTATTTAAATTAATTTAGATTTTAGAATTAAGACACACAAATAAGCCCGGATCTATTAATGTCGTATTATTATATAAATGCTTATAAAATATAAAGAAGAGTTTGTTAAGATATTATTGCGACTTAATTCTTTCCAAGTGGCTACTGCAAAGAGTGGCGTATGTCGTGACGCTAGCAACATCCCGCCGGATCGACTGCTGTTACGACAAAATTGTCGTAGCATTACCACATCCTAGATTTATCATTTAAAAAGCGAATATAAAATTTCCATACAATGCAAAATTTATTGTTCTTCAAAACAATACTCTACCATCTTTGACTCATCATATCCCCCTCCCCCTATCTTTCTTCATTCAATGGCAATTAGGAACTCCACTATTTCTTCTTTCAGGTATTGTGGAAACTGGCATCATTATCAAGTATCATTTTAATTTTAACCAATACATTTTTAAATTAAAATTAAATACTACAGTCTAGCTGTACAAATTATAACCTGTGCGTGTAGACTATTATACTTGTCGGTGACTCATCAAAACAACCCCGACATAACAGCCCAAGACAAATTGTTTACATCTTTTAAGTTTTTTGTCAACTTTTTGACCCTAAAAAAAGGGGGAAAATTGTAAGATTATTTCTTATGTTGTTATATTATTTCTTGTCAACAAACAAGCGTGACTTGGTACCTTATCGAGTAAAGGCTATTAAATTAATTCTTGTAAAGTCATTATTATTGTTTCTTTTGAGCTAAAACTGACCCTGAAGCGGTCAGTAAGAAAACTAATATAATATTTGATTGAACTTTTTACTATTAGTTCCTGCCGTTTTGTCGGTGAACCATATTTGTCAATCCAATGAAATAATGTCTATATATAGCGTCATGCTATTTTTGATGATTTTTTACCCCCTCTTTATACGTGTTCATAAAAAATTAGCCCCCCCCCCCAATTTGTTTCATTATGACGTCACAATGCTGCCGCNCAGTATTTTTATTTGAAAATGAAAAATATTAAAATCACTTTTTTTTGCCCATTTAAATATTATATAATTTTTAATATCTTTGAATGAATATACATTTTGAAAATAAAAATTTAAGTTAATTTTTCTTATCTTGTGGAGTGTGGGTGGGTTATTTACCTATATTATTATAATGGCGGAAGGGTCGTTTGGAAAACTTTTTTAAAAAAGTTAACTTGTCAATAAGACTTACAGATAATCTACTACTAATACTAATACAATCCTTTTGTTAGACATAGGGATCATACTCATAGCTATTGTTATAGAAACACCTTTCCCTATACAAGAACAAACTCATACCAATTCTCGTTCCCGTCTGGAATTTGGGTATGGAATTGGTTATCAAGTTTTAAATTTAAAAACTCTAACAAAAGTGAAATACTAAACATAAAGCCATTAAATATTAAAGCTTGTATAAGCATAAGACTGTATAGAAATATAAAGAGATTCTGTAACACAACATATATGATAGGTTTTGAGGGGGGGGGGATGCTTCATGGAAACTTTGATTCGCACGCAGTATAAAACATTTTTTTACGACCAACCTCATTGTGGTTAACAAAAATTAAATTAAAAAATAAATAAATCCATAACCGAGATTCGAACGCTACACCACCAACGTAACTGAAAATGCACTGCAACTTACCATTTGTCTAGAACTGCTCATGACTCATGAAAATTATTGATTTTTTAAAGTTATAACTAATTATCCTTTAATGAGGATCAATCAAGTTTTCTGACAGTGTTATCTTAAAAATTCAGTAATCATGAAAATTGCTTACATACATTGATTATTTGAGGACTTATGTTAAGTATTAGCATAGGAATTATACACTTTTAGTCTAAATATAGCAAAATCTGCTCATATTTTAGCCGCAGTGTACCTAGGACAAAGACAAATGGGTTAGCTGGGTGTACCGCCCCAGTGTAAATAGACACTTCGTTTTTTAAATTAAGAATTAAGAATCACTAGCTGAACTCCACTAACAGTGATGACGTGTATTTTTATATTATTTATAGACCAGAATAATAAGAGAACTCTTTGATGTTACGGTCGCTCGCGTATTGGCTCTGGTATTCTGCCATAACACAACAAAAAAATTAACTAAATGAAGTTACAGTTAACCGGTTCCAATTAAATGGGACCGGCCCTGATCTGAGGACCGGTTAACCGTTAACAACCTTAGTAATAATATTAATATTACCATTACTAATAAAATTATTAATAAGTAGGCCGATCTACTAAAGAGTAAATGGCTCTAATTATAACTTAAAATAACGATAGTCATTAGTCTATAGTTTAAAGACAAAGGCCTACCTAACTATGATTTGCCTATAGTTATAGTCTATGTCAGTAATGGCGAACCTATGCCATAGTCGACACGAAGAGCCTCATCAGGTACTTGATGTGAAAGTATTTATCAAGACGAGATGTAATTATTTATTTGATCAATTTTAACATTCAAGAGCCAAGTATCTTTCTTTTAACTACTGCTAGAGGTTGTGGAAGTGAGGGCAGGTTTCTGATTAGGAGAAGAAGAAAAATGAGGCCACCCTCACTTCAGTTAATTGGGGAAACTGAAATTTTTTTGAGAAATAAATATCCTGGAAAAAAATGTTGTAATGGTGGGTGCAAGAAATAAAACTTCATAGACCATGAAATATTTACATGCTTTGAAAGCCTTTAAGTGGGGAAAAAAAATGTTATTGGATAAATTATTGGGTATTTAGTGGAAAAAAATCATGAGAGTTTATATTACTTCTTACAGGAAATTCAAAAATGTATAAACAAGGTTCAGATATTCCTTGAAACATTTTGATTTATTGTGTTATTAACCATTACAGGTATACATGAAGCAAAGGCCAAAGGTGCTCGGTTTCGAACTGGACAAGAATTGGAAATAAGGTGTCAAAAGAAATGAGATAACAGTCTACAAGTTAAAAAAGATTATCATAAAATGTACTTTTTAAACAATGGTTCCCTCTAAGCTTCATCGGTCCATGTGCAAAATTAAAAAAAAAATACATGAGCAAAGTTGCACAGCATTCATTTCATGTGCAAAATTTTACACCCAACAAACACCAAAAATTTATTATCTTTATAAAAATTTGTTGCTAGTAATTTTAAACTTCTTTGCGATGTTGGTCAGATATCTGCTCAGCTTAATGTTATTTAACATATCTTAAAGAAATCCAAGCTTTATAAATATATTTTTATGAAAAATTAACCTCTTTAATATTTTTTTGACTTTAGTGGTTACAGCTGTAGCGACCACTTCTTTGAGAGTGACACGTTTCTGCATTCATGGGAGGTTCTTGCTCGAATTATTGCCCATCCTGGTAGTCAGGACATATTATGTGATGTTGGAATGTAAGTTAATGTAACATTACTTTTGTAATGCTAGTTATTTTGGAGTGTTAAGGTGTTACATTTATGAATATGAATTTATGGATAAGCATTAATATGTCCGTAAATCCTTTTGCATGGGACACATAAGAACTGTAGCGATCTGCAGTAACTATTAACCAGAACCAAAAGATATTGAGGTCCATCTCGTCACCTATCTGAAATTTTTATTTTATCTCAGCAATATAAGTAATGACAACCTCTTAAATGCAAATGAAAAATTATAATAGCTAAGCACTGGAATCTTACAACAGGATTGAAAAATTCATATAACTTGTGTAACAGGAAGTATTTAAAATTTATTACATTTTTTTTTCAGGCCAGTTATGCACAAAAATGTATCATACAATTGCAGAGTGTTTTTCTTGAATAAGTAAGTAAATAAAAATTTTTAAAAGTATGCCAGGCTTTAAAAAAAAAAAAAAGATGACATCATCTTGCCTCCAGAAATATATATTTTTATATAAACATGTATTAAAAAGATCAAGCTAAAGGTTTTTAATATAGACAATTATATTCATGAAAGCCATTTTTTAAGGCCAGAATAGTTTTAATATTTTATTCAAACTAAGATTTTTAAAAATTTTCTCCTAGGAATGATGAATGAGTTTCAGTTTAAAATTAAATGCATGTTATTTATGTTATTATATTAACTTCACAGAAAAATTCTTCTCATAAGGCCTAAAATCATGTTAGCAAATGAAGGCAATTACAGGGAGCATAGATGGTTTGCAGCTTGGACCAAGCTAAAGGAAACAGAAGATCATTTTCTCCCACGGATGATTTATGATATAACTGGACAGGTGGTCTTTTCTAAATGAAAAATATTTGTTTTCTGAATTAATTATTTATATTTGGAACATTAAGTTCATCGCTGCAAGCTCCTAATCATATAGTTTTAGATGTGATCTCTCTTTGTTAATTTCTGTAAACATATTATCTTATAATTACAGAGGACTGTCCCATTTGGTGATGCTGTCATATCAACCTATGACACATGCATTGGTGCTGAGATTTGTGAAGAGCTATGGAATCCCAAATCTAGACACATTGAAATGGCATTAGATGGTGTAGAGATCATCGCCAATGGTAGCGCATCGTACCATGAACTACGCAAGATGTACATCAGAGTTGACTTGGTCAAGTCTGCAACTATGAGAGTAAGGGAGATAAGTTTGAAGAAATTATCCTAAAATTGAGAGCAACTTTCAACATGTTGACAGTTACTAAATCATCTGTGTTAATGTTTAGGACAACAAGATATCATTAGACAGTGAATACTTTTATCTAAGAGTAAACTATAAATTATATCTTTACATCTAGGTAGCTCAAGGGAAGAAACGGCTCTTTCACATTTTTGTAGTTTTGAAATATTCAAATTTTTGAAGTTCATAATTATACAGATTTCTTATAAATTAACTATATAGATTTGAATTTTTAATGTTGTCAAATATATAATTTTTTCATAAAACCTCATTAAGAACATTCTATTCTTGATTCTCTTTAAGATACAGGGGATAAATAATATTTTTTTTAAGAATGTCACATAGCTGTTTCTTCCCTTGAGGTCTTCATATCTTTTCTATATGATCATCTGAACACATTTATACATTATTTAGCATATAATCTTTAACTATCTGGCACGGGTTCAAAACAGCGACTGTCAAAACAGCGACCGTCATAACAGCGACTTCAAAACAGCGACTGTGTCAAAACAGCGACCGTCAAAACAGCGACTTCAAAACAGCGACTGTATCAAAACAGCGACTGTATCAAAACAGCGACTTCACCACAAAGCTATTCTGGTCCAACCGTAAACCTAACACAGTGGTTCTCAACTTTTTGAAACATAGACCCCTTTTTCATTTTCTAAACTTATCTAAGGACCCCAAGTGAAAAACTACATAAATGCATAGAGAACAAATAAAACCTACAGCAATAGCAACATTTTGATGAAGTATTTAATGAAAATTATATATTTTGATTTAAATAAAATTTAAAATCAATTAATGACGCAGATTAGCATATGCTACATACATATGCACTTATTCATATACAAACAGCTGGTGAGTGAAATAAAATTGTATAAACAAAGAGTTAAAAATAACATTTAATTTGTCTTAGCTTCATAATATATAAATGTACTAAAATAAAGATTTAAAACAGAATAGAAAAGATGAAGGTTATTTAAAATATATCTCATTTTGATAAAGTATTTATTGAAATTAAAAGTTTTGTTTAAAATAAAATTTAAATCAATTCACTGAGGCTACGTATACACTCATTTATTAAAATACAAAAAACAAAAAAAAACCTACTCAGGGAAAATAAAATTATATTAACAAAGAATTAATAACATTTATTTTGTCTTAACTACATGATGCATAAATGATTTAAAAAGAACACTTAAAACAGAATAGAAATTATCAAGGTTTCTTAAATTATGTGACATTTATCTATTTATTTATATGCAGTTAGTTTTCTCTCGTTAGCTAGCAGTCAGTGAAATGATGACGTGTCTATGGGGCTTGGTACTTCAGATTTAGTAAATCATCAACAGCCTGTTGTTTTTGAGCATGTATTTATATCCTTTTCAACGTCCAATTAAGCACACCCGATCTGACGTAATCGGACAATAAAAAGGTCACGTGGTCAGGTAAAGGTACGTAGATTCACTCTACCCCCAGTCATTTTATTTACATATCCCATAAATCTCGCCAGCAAACGTTGACCTGTGGTCGTCGCTTAGTCTAGCCCTCGTAACATGTCTTGATGTAACATGGGCCAGCCAACGAACAGTCTCTGGTCACTGGTCTCGGTAGACTTCAATTGATCTCTCCACCCCGATCAAAGTGGCGATGTAATAGGACTATAAAAATGCACGTGGTCAGATAGTCCTTTGTAAAGATACCTAAATTTATTCTGCCTCTCATTCCATTATTTACCTTCTCATAACACTCGACACAACCATAGGTATACATTACACTATTAACATAAAAGTCAATCTTCCCTCCACTCACATGCCGAACATACTTAGAAAGGACCACATTTATCTTTAGTTTTTTAAAAATATTTTTCCCAGTGGCTATACACTTTTAATCTTAAAATCAAAATCAATTAATGAAATATAAAAAAAACAACAAAAAACAATTTGTTATTAAGGTGTTGACATAAATGGCGAACCTCGCAGCACTGAAACCACCACAACCCTGCGCCCTTTCATTCACTTCTGTTTCTTGTGTAGACCTACCTAGCATAAAAACTGAATTGTAATAAGATGTACAAAGTTGTCAGTATATAAAGTTAATACATTAAATAGTTACCAACACCGCATAGCGGACAATATCGTTCAAGCAGCTGGGCCCGTATGACCTAACAGAACGTTCCTTAATTGTTGTTGACATTTTGTTCAGTTTATTTTCGTCTTAGTTTATGAGTATGACGAATGCATTGATAGGATGAATAAAAGTTTGTAATGCGTTATAGTTCACCATAGTGTGTTACTGAGTGTGTAAAATGAGGTGCATGGATGGTGGCTAGGTTACATTGTATGGCGATCATGAAGGTGAAAATACTGCGGCGTTTATAATGTTTGCCCTGCCAGATTTTAAAAAAATTAAAGCCCCTTTGTCGAAACGGCACGTGGTCGACTGTCCGGTGGTTACACAATGGCATGTTACGAAGGCTAGACAAAGTGGCGACCACGGACAGTCTTTTATGGAGAAGGTAAACAAAGAGATTGTGGGCTGAAAGAATGTAGGTAACTTTATAAAGGATTATCTGAACACATTGCCTTTTTATTATCCAATTATATCGGATTGGAGTAGTGAAGGATTTGGATAGATTTGGAAGGATCTAATATTAAACCATATTATTTTTATTTTTAAAAACTAGAAGAAAAAAAAACAATTTTTTGCGAAGTAAAAACGAGGGTCAAAACATCCGAGGATCAAAAAGTTCTGTAGTCAAACTGTCTCTTCCCCTCCCAACACAAACCCCCCTCAATAAATCGATTAAATCTATGTTTGCTAGTCTCTATCGAGCTTTCTGCACAATACATATGACTAAAGTAATAATAGTTATAATTTTATTTTTGACTTTTTTTTAAAATGTGCCCTGAAACTGTGTATACACTCTTTAAAACACCACACCAACATTTATTTATACACACCTCCAATTTATTATTTTAAATTTTATATTGTTCCTTCTCTACAAAAGACCTGCATTATCACAAGCAAATGAAAAAAAGTCGCTATTTTGATACAGTCGCTGTTTTGATACAGTCGCTGTTTTGATACAGTCGCTATTTTGACCGTCGCTGTTTTGACACAGTCGCTGTTTTGAAGTCGCTGTTATGACGGTCGCTGTTTTGACAGTCGCTGTTTTGCCCGGATGCGAACTATCTTTAAGTTCCCTGAATAGGTTATGTTTTAATATCAGATTCTCAGAAATTGAAAATTTTCCTTGGCATTATGAATCTAAAATATCAAAACGACTCTGAATATCACTAATTAGCTGCTTGTTTTGGTTACATGAGAAAAACAAAACATGTGTCAGACTTTAGTATTACAGCAATTATCAGTTTTCAGAGGTCTTGACAATGTTGGGCTTGTGATTGGTCATCTTTTATCTTTTTATCAATATGTGGAGTAGTGATTCCATTTAACCATTGAATATCTTTATAAAAAAAATTCTATGAAACACTTTCTTCACACATGTTGTTTATTAAAAATTCAATTTTGAAAACAGATATTGTTTCCTGATGTAAAATTATTTTTCCGTGTGTTCCTGTTTCATTCTGGATAAACCCCATATTAAATAATATTAGATGTACTATTAATAAATGAAAGTAATAAAATGTATATTTAGAACATATTACTAATACATTTTCAATGATTTGAATTTTTTATGCTAACTGTTTTCAGTCTGGTGGAGTCTATATATTTTGTAATGGTGTTGGATGTGATGGAGAACGAGTTTACTGGGACGGTGGGTCAATGATTGCCCTGAATGGAGATATTGTAGCTCAGGGACCTCAGTTCTCATTAGAAGAAGTGGTAAACAACTTGATTTTTAAATTTAAAAGAAAATATTTTTTGTTATGTAAACATTTATTTATTTTGATTTCATCAAAACTCACCTCCTTGCTTGGTCATCTAAAGAATTTCCTATTGCTGTTGAATATTAAAAAATATTTGCCTTAACAATTGATAAGCTACAGGGATCTATTCTTGACAAGATACACCAACTAATTGCTTGAGCAAAACAATAAATTAAAGCTTTATTGACTAATATAAATGCATTCATCATTACAAAAAATCTTCCATAAGTATTGAAATTATATATACATTATCTAAGACATTCTACATCATGGCAAAATAATAATTAAGAAAAGATAAAAAAAAGCAACAAAAAAAAACCCCAGTCACACTGGATATCAGAAAATGAAGGACATATCAAAAGCTCTATCACAGTCCTATTCTATGTGATAATATTTTTCATGCCTTTTTCATATTACACATTGGGCTTGACCAAAATAATGTGCTAATTTCCTGAGTGTTATAAGAAGCTATGTCAAAATTTATCCGCAGACTGTAATAACTGCTACAATAGATCTAGAGGATGTACGAACATACAAACATAAACTGGGGTCTAGGTCAGAACTGGTGAGTAATGCATTACCAATTTTTATTATTTATTTTATCTGCTTTCATTGCAAACCCTTTCATTGTTTCTTTAAATGGACTGAGAAAAATAAGTGGTGCTTAGCAACAACTGGTTTTATACAAACGGTTTCTGTTTTAACTGATTTGTTTATGTTCATAGGCTGCCTCATCTAAACCATTCCCAAGAGTGTGTGCAGATTTTGCTTTATCAGAAGGAGAAGATTACAACCTGCTGACTGATTCAAAAGCTGTAACATTCCGTCTTTTACCACCTGAGGAAGAAATAAGGTATTCTAAATATATTAGAGAATTACTTTAATGATTATACACTAAGACTTGTCTTTCAAGGGGAGTCGGGCTAAAAAATAATTTAACATTGATAACATTATGTAAAGATTATTATCAACAACATAAGATATATTTAAGTCTCGTCAATTAAATATTATAGTATACCAGTTTAGTTATGTTTTGTCGAGAAGAGATGGCCTCTACGCGGCTTGACAGACGAGTAAGGTCGTGGAGCAGACCACGACCTGAAACTGACAACTCTTGGCTTGAAATGCTGAAGTCCGATGTCAGGTGTTAGGTGCTAGTTACATATGATTACAGTCGCTGTACGGATCTTAGGCAAAGCAGTTACATGCAATGCCGATAATGAAAACCAAAGTACCCGTTGAGGTGACCGTTTCATCCCCCTCAATTAACTAGCAACCCACTGAGCTGTGTCGGTTTAGGGCCAGGAGCGCCAGTACAGATTAGCAAAAAGTACCGCTAGGAATGCATAGGACACCAGCTCTGAGGAAACCTTCCAGTGGGGTTAAACCCTAGGTAGGGCAGTGGTGATCCCCCGCACTGCATCTGTCCAAACTATTGAGACTCGTAAGCTTTGCCGGGTTGGTGCCGAAGTGTAAGCGAGTCGAAGTAGGGAAAATTCCACCCCTCCCTTGGAAGGTCAACTTAGTGGGAGGTGTTTTCCACCTGGTCACCCAGGTGGCGCTTCTCGAAGTGACCGCTCTGGTGGGGGGGCTTCTCAGCTTTTACATCCCTTAGGGGACCAGAGAGCTGAGGAGGGTTTTCTGGGAAGCCGCATGAAGAATGCAGGCTCGGGACTGCTGATTTTCTTCCACATGTAGGATTTTCAGTTACATTTTATAGCTTTTTGAAAGTCAATCTGTGCATCATGTTTATGTTACATCAGACTTGGGCCTGCTTGCTGGCTGTGGGACTATCTGAGACGAAGTGGTCAAGGTGGCTATTTCCTCCCCTTGAGTGGAGGTATTGACAGTTCCAGTACAGCTTGTGTCGTTGCATCTATGTGCCATTTGATCTGTGAAGCTGTGAACTCAGGAAGTAGGTGGCCATCTAAGTTTGTTAACATTAGACTCCAAATGTGTGATCTTTAAGTGTTACATGGTATTCTTTGTTTCAAAATGAACAAAGAAAACTGAACGGAGTTTTAGCATACAATTAATCGTATAGAATAGGACTGCGCTAAAGCTTTTAAAAAATAAAGCATAAATTTATTGTTTTCATTACACAATTTGTTTGTGTATTTTTTATTTTAAGAGCAATCGTGTTTTGTATTTAAATATTGCAACATGATTGAATTCTCTAGTTTTCATTATCTCAAATAAACATATAAATTTTGCACAGATAAGCCATTTTTAAAAAAATGGATTTTGCAAAAAATGTTTTTAATTGATAGTTTTAATAATAAGTTTTAAGGAAGAAACAGTTCAGCTATTGTAATCATTTTGATATTTTATTTAAGACAAAACTACACTGGGGGATATCCAGCGAATCACTGGGCAGCCTGATTATGTGCCAACTGATCCAAGGGAGTTGGCCAATAGATTATTTATGACATGTTACATGGGATCAGAAAACAGCTCCTCAGAGACCAAGAACTATGCAGCAGAACTGGCAGACCAGATTGGGAGGTAAATAAATAAATGTAGCAACAAAAGAAGTTTTCTTGTGTCATCTTATGTCTTCATATAATCCAAATGAGCATTTAATCCATATTTATTAAACATTTCTCTGACATTATCTTGTGTGTAAAGTGGTATGTTAAAATATATGTTTGCTGGTGTACCCTTAATTTGGAGCTCTTGTCATTATTTTATTTGATTAATCATAGGTTATTCTATTTTAAAAATTTTTTGAAAATAAATAACACTTATTCTGTTTGTGTCTCTTTTTGTATAACTAAAAAAAATGTGCTGGGGCTCACTTGTGTACTTAAAAGTGTATTAAAAAAAATATTGTTAAAAATTTATATTTCAGTTACCATATGGGAATAGCTATAGACATTGCAGTTGATGCTCTTCTGAAGATTTTCTCAACAGCTTTTGGAATTATCCCAAAATTTAAAGCACATGGTGGAAGCCTTAGAGAAAACCTTGCCATGCAAAATGTGCAGGTAATCCCAAATATATCTTCTAGAATGGGACTGCGATAAATAAAATGCAAAATACACAAAAACAAATTCTGTAATGAAAACAATAAGTTTGAGCTTTATTTTTAAATATTTTAAATTTTATTACCTATGTAAGTATGTATTTTATGTTTATTGTACTTATGAAGGCATTAGACGAAACTTGTACCGTTTTGTTAGTTTAAAAATAAAGCTCAAATTTATTGTTTTCATTGCACAATTAGTTTCAGGTAATGCCACCAGCAATACAAATAATGATATGCTTTTTTTTTTTAAATGAAGAATTTTTATTTGGCACCTGAAACTAAAAATAAATAATCTAAGAGTTTTATCATAATTCATATTTATCTTAATCTGAGAAGAAATAAAACGTTTTTAGGTTTGGTGTGTTTAGAAGCAATCTTAATTTTTGCAGTTTTTTTAAAATTATTCTATCAGGCAAGAGTGAGAATGGTGCTGTCATATCTTTTTGCTCAGTTGAGTTTATGGGCAAGAGGCAAATCTGGAGGTTTGCTGGTGTTGGGATCAGCCAATGTTGATGAAAGGTAAAATCTTTTTATTTATTGTAAAGTTTGTAAAAAATGTGTATCCTTTTGAGACATTCATCATTGTTTAGAGTAAATCCCAGTGGAGAGTAAATTAGAAGTAAAAAGTAAAAAACCCTTTTCAAACCTTGATGGCCTAATTGGGGGGCAAGTGAATGTCTTTTTGAGCCACGGCTTAAGAGCAAGGTATTGAGTGGCAAGCACAATGCCCAGTCGCTTTACTTCCCCAACCGGTGTTGGGTACCCATAGGAAGCGGGCTGAACTCGGCGACCTTGCCAGCACCAAGGCTCTAACCCGTGACTCTCTGTAGCCTCGGTACGACAGCCAGTGCGCTACCACCAGACCACTGAGCCCCTTAATGGTAAATTACCATATTACAAAATAAAATAGGCTACATAAATTTAAAATGTTGGTGTATTTTTAAAAAAATTATTTTGTTTTTTTCTAAACAGCAAGACTAATTTTGATTAAAATCTTTCATTTTCAGTGAATTAAGGAGAAAAGAGGACTAAAAATACTTATGCCATTTTGGTAATTGAACTCAATATATTAGCACTTTATTTGTAATGTCAAATTAATTATAAATGATCAGTGAACTTTTCTTTCAGTTTGCGAGGTTACCTCACTAAATATGATTGTTCAAGTGCTGACATCAACCCCATTGGTGGAATCTCTAAGACAGATCTGAGAAGATTTATCCAGCACTGTGCTAAATATTATAAATATGCAGCACTAGAAAAGTAAGGTTTTCATATAACAGATATTTTATTTGTATAATGAATGCCTTGTAATAAGGAAAGCCATTATGCATCTGTAAATTAATGTAGCGTAAGTCTTTTAATTAAGAAAAGACTATTAAAAAATCTGATAATCTTAAAATAAGTGACACATTGCAATAAGGCTATAAATAAAAAAACTTTTACAATCTCTTTTGAAAAGGATTTATAAAGCCCCGCCTACTGCAGAATTAGAACCACTTGAGGAAGGACGAATTGCCCAGACAGATGAGGTACAATGCCACCAGCATAGGATGATTTTTTTTAGTCCCTCAATTGATTTTATCAAATTTTTTAAATGATAGGTCATGAGGTTTTTTGAGTACTGAGAAGTGTATTGACTCTCTTTAGTTTGCTTAAAACATTGAAAACTTAACATTTTTTGGCTCAGGATGGTCCATGTGAGTAATGGATGAAATAGTATGCTGTTTGTAACTTGGTAATTTGACATGAAACAAAATAAGTGAGTGGTGCTCTGATGGGGGAAATGGTTAAATGCCACAATCTTCATTCTTAGAATATTCACGTAAACATCCCTCCCTTTCCAGGCACTTCTGTGTCATGCAAGTGTTTACAACAGTTTTAACTCTTAAAGTCGCAGAAGGGTTTGCAATAAACTTCCGCCGCAGTCCCGTAAGGATTTCCCGTATTACGATCAACAGGTTATGAAATAAAAAAATTTGCGTAAAATCCATTTATAATATTATTGTCATACTGACTTCATTTTTAAGGCTAAGAATGGTTATTTTAGGCATCCAAAAGACCGTACTGAGTTTAAAACAATATTTACCTGTAGTTTAGGACTATTATTTTAGTAATAAAGTATAGCGAAAACGTATCTTCGAAAAAAAAACCGTTAAAACTACCAAAAAACATCCCGAATCGAGCGATAACACTAGCGCGGGCAACGGCCGCCATTGCCGGAAGTCGAATACATCATTTTTCAAGCATTGAAGAGTTTTTACTTTCCGAGATCTCATTTCTAACAAGAGTGGTATCTAGGGACGCAATACGAAGCTTTACAGATAGCGGGAAGAGACGCATTACGACGCTTTGCGACTTAAAGAGTTTAAGTAAACGTTTGCTGAAGCTTGTGATCTGTGAGCGAAGATAATGAATGTGAACAAAATTGCGATGGTGTAAGATGCAATAATAGAAAATTAGTTCGGTGTAAGATTGGAGTGAAATTCTAGGTAGACCTTATCATAAGGCCTGAAATGCCAGAACTCTAGTATAGATGATAGCTAAGTGTTGAATGATTTTTTATTCTTTTTTTTTCCCCAGCGTTATATCATTGGGTTGTCTTTTAAAAAATTCTATGCCAAAACGTCTAGGAGTGACAACATAGTCATCTTTGCCATTAGGAGTATTTAACCATGTTTGCTATTCTTAAATAACTCATGCTTAGCCAGTGTGACTCTCATCATTCATGATTTTTCCAGGAGGACATGGGCTTGACATATGATGAGTTATCTGTGTATGGGAAGCTGAGGAAACAAAACTGCTGTGGTCCATACAGCATGTTTTGCAAGCTGCTCCACATCAGTAGTCGTGAGTGCCCCCCTGAGCAAGTGAGTACACTTGATTGTTGTAGCGACCACTTCCACCCCCCCCCCCCCCCACCATGATTTTAAATAGTTTTGCTATAAGGCTGCTTGAAATTTCTATTGTGATGCAGTTTCACAAGTGGAAGTATTGTTAATATCTTAATATCACTTACTTACGGATATTATTTCTCAATGACAGCTTTTTTGCTAACTAGACCAGAATTTTATTCTTCCAACTCAAGGTCAAGAGTGTAGCATCTATTTTCTTATATTCCTCAAACCTATGACATACATTTTTTCGGGTCAGATTGGTGGCAAGCTTAAACACAGTGTTTACCGTTTCAATCTATTTTCAGATTGCAGACAAGGTGAAACACTTTTTTAGATCCTATGCAGTGAACCGTCACAAGATGACAGTGTTAACCCCGTCATACCATTGTGAATCATACAGTCCTGATGACAACCGGTTTGATCAGCGCCAATTTCTTTACAATGCCAAATGGTTCTGGCAGTTTGCCCGCATTGATGCAGAGGTTTGTTATCCAGTTATCCATTCCCCCCCCCATCATCTCTGTTATTTTGAAATGGTTTTTACTTAACTTTAAACATCAAAATAAAAGTTAATGTTATGTATGCCTTCCCTTTTATAAAGAAAAAAAACCCTTGTACATGCTGATTTCTATTTTGTATTCATTTCAATTTCTCTTTAAAGGCTACATTTTAAAAAAATTATTCCTTCCAATCAAAGGTTCAAAAAACTAACAGCGCCATACAGAGACTTCAAAACTTAGACATCAAACGACAAGACGTAGTTATTTCCAACAGCTCAGCTCATGGCAGTTCTCCCTCGCCACAAATGTTAAACAGTCTGGGGAGCCTCACTCGTCCAGGTCTGACCAGCTCAGGTGGAGTACAAGTTCATGTTGGGTCACCTACAGACTGGAACAACTCTGCTCGCATCAGCAGGGTAGTGTATATTCTTGAATAGTTTATATATATGTCATCAACTTCTCTTATTCACCAACTTTCAAGGAAAAATACCATAACCACTATGTGTTATTTTTCTATAGCTTGACATAATAAAAGAGAATGATTACCCTTTTAGTAATCATTGTTCTCTTCTATTTGATTTCAAACGTAAATTGTATTATTAAATTTTGAACTTAAGATGTGATATGATGTACACTTTTATTAGTTTACAATAAAGAAGAAATTTTTTTTTTAAAAAAGTAAATTATATTGTAAAATCTGTCTATATAGTGGTTAAAGAAATTTTAAAATTTTTTTGTATCCACAAAGTATTTACAATATGATTCATTATATTTCCATATAATTTTGAAATTTTGTTTGTGTGTGTTAGATCAAGGAAGAAAACCATCCTCAAGTGGTTCACTCCCCTGGCAGCCCTGCCCAGGCCCTGCAGTACTCTGTAGTTGTCAGCAGAGACCTAACAAAGAGAAACGTGGACTATGTTGTGCTGAGTCCAGGAGACGATAATGCTGAGAAACGGGCCCGGTACCAGCCCACAGAAGGACGAGGTAGGGGGATGAAAGCTGAGTTTGAGCCTGGATCTCACGTTACGTGGTAGACAAAGAAGCAATAATGAAGGAGAAAAAAAAGAGGGACTTGTTGGCTAAGAAATATCTAGCCCAAAATGTTGAAGAGACATTCAGTGAAGTTTTGGACATATTTAAACATTGTATTTGATAAATACAATTTATTTGATTACTTTTGTTTAATCCTTTGATGATATTCTTGCCAGAAGTTTTTATATTCATTTCAGAATTGATAATGTATTTATTAATTCAAAAATTTAATCAGGTAACATGCCTATTCCTCTCAAAGACTTTATCATTAGCTCCTTGACCTCCTCAGTACTGAAGCACGATTTAAGAAATTTGCTTCATTACAAAGCAAGGGAAATAACTCCATATTACATCTAAATAAAAATAAGTCTGTGTCTCGGAATCATTTTCACCTGACTTGTCAAATTCTTCTATTATTTTATTTTTCCATTAATAACTCTTAACACTAATTGGAGATTCAGTTGAAGTTTAAAGCTTTATAATGATAGCCAACACCATTAAGTTTAAGTTTACAAGCAAGCAGATCTTTTTATCAATATAATATAACTCATTTAATTTACAATGTTTTTTCATGGCATCAGTGAACCTCGAACAATGTAATTGCTTTTCAAAGTAAAATACTGTACTCTATAAATAATATTCTTTCAAATATATCTTCACCTTTCTATAGTTTTAGCTTGAAAATTAATGATTCTGAATATTTTTAGCAATGTTGTTTGCTGTAAAAAAAAAATGGTGATTCTTTTTGTTGTACCGATATTGATTTTTATATTACATACAGGTGTGTAGATTATGTAACTGTATAGGATGATGCCATTAAGAAATCTGCAATTTTCTGCATGATCTTTAACAGCAAAAGGCACCAGCAAAGCTGAATTAATGTCAGACATTATATCTGAACAACAGTTTATTTATATCAAATGGATTGTTATTTTGTTCCTACGTGATGTAATCCATCTTTTCAGTTGTGCATATCTAATTATAGGCACTAAATTTAAATATACATTAAATTTAATGCAGATTCTGTATTTTAAAAGTTCATAAACTGCGTTTTTAGAGAAACTTTTCAGAAATTTTTACACTATTTATTACCAATTCAATGTGCTAGCATTATGCTTTCCATGGATTTATGGAATAACTAAATAGAGTGGGTGAAAAAAAAATTAAAATAAGAGCAGAGAACTTAAAAGATATTTCTAAGAAAACACATCATACCAATGTCAATTTCCAAAGTTTAACTAAAGGGAATGAAGTGATACACAATCTTTTTTTTTTAAAAGACTAAAACACAAAAAAGATGAAGAAAAAAATTATTTGTAACTCATCAGAGGGCATTAGTAATTGATATGAATTTATAAAATATATATTTCATTAGAGATAATCACTCGAGGATGCTTTTTCTTTTTATTTTACATAATTGACATTTGCTCACTCACATCATCGTTTTTATTTAGAACTCTAATAAAATTAAAATACAATCACAGAGCTTTGTGGAAAATGTAACAGATTTTTAATAAATGAATATTTGCATACATTTTTATCATTTTATTTTCAGATTTGTTAAATATTCCCATTCTGAACAGTAAGATAGGAAATATTTAATTTATAAAAGATTCAATTTTAACACACAGAAATAATTTCAGTTGCTATAATGGAAAGCAAAAAATGTGTTCTTCATGGTTTATTTGATATGAGAACTTTTTGAAAAAGATCCCAGTTCTGATTATTATTTAAATGTTCTTGAGGAATAAAAAGAATCAAGAAACCCATTTTCATCACCCATATTGCAAAATAGCAAAAAAAAGAGCAGATTTTTAAAACTTCAATATAAACAGAATGATCGAAAGAAAGATACTACCAACTTTTTTAAGTAAATAAAAGAACATTTCATTCCATTTATGGTACAAATGAAACAAACTGAAAGGATGAGATTTATCTCTGAAAGAATTATTTAATCTATATTTCTTTTGCGGCTCTTAAAATTAATGTATAAAAATAAATAATTAAGATACATTTTTTTAAAAAACTACAATCATTTGTGCCATGACCAAATTGTACATCTTATACTTATATGACTAATCATTACTGTAGAAGATTATAGAGTTGATGAGAGTAAGGAGTCACTGACAAAATTTTTAACACCCTTCTCTTCAATGTTCATAGTTAGTACAGTATTGACTCATGCTTGTATGTCTCACTATTTTATGTTGATTTGTATGTTGGTTATAATGATAATCCATCCATTTGATTGTTCATGTTTATGTCAATTGACTGTTGCACCAGTGTGAATGCTCTTTCTTTTTTTATTATAATTTTGGCCTTATATTAAATTTACATTCTTATAGCAATGATTACAATGAACATTGTCTAAATATTATATTGAGACTGAATAAAGGAGTCATTCTTTTGTGAAATTGTGTTGAATTACTGCATGCACATAAAAAAAAAAGAAACGAAAGAAAGCTCATGAAAAAACGCAGCAATATTCAAAGCAAAAATTGTCTTTTGAAAGGTTGGTGACAACGAGTGGATAATATGTACCTTCATAGATAGATTCTTAACAGTCAGTGAGCAGATGTGAATTGGGAACATTTGATTCATGATTAGATTTTAACATTCAGAGTAAATCTGCAAAACTTAATAACTTAGCAAACAAATGGAACCTTCAAACTGAACTCAAGTTCCTTTAAACCATTGAAACCTATTGTAATCGTGTTGTTATGTGTCTTAAAATAACATTAAAAAGGAGATAATGAGTTCACCTTAAAAAAAGAAATTAAATTTTTTCCAGCTTCATGAGTATAATCAAATTTGTAAAGCTTTAAAACTTGAGAAATTTCTTAATGCGTGCCAGCGATGTCTTGCGTTTGAGTGAGTTGCTGGAGCTGCGTCTGCTGGCAGGGTTAGAGACCACGGAAAACTCTGTGTTGGACGTGTTCCTGGTGAGGTACGAGCTGTTGGACAGGGAGGGGGAGCACGGGGAGTGCTGATCAGATGGTGCTGGCGGGTCAGTCTGGAGGTCATGAGATGGACTTATGCCAGGAACTCTCAGAAGTCTCTTGTTCTCATCACGCTCTCTGTTGCCAGGCACAGTTAGAAGAAATATTACTAAATAAATATACATTGGACTGTCAAATATATGAATAATTAAATTAATAATTTGTTAAAACTTGAAATAAATCAAAATCACAAAATCAATTGTAATGTGTCTGATACAAAATTAATGATGGTATGCAAGTTTCTTCAATAAAATGTATTAAAAGTGACAATAGTAGAAGTTATCTACAAGAACCATTAAGTTTTTTATAATAGTAATACTATATACAATGAAAAAATAAATTAAGAGTTAAAGAGAAATGAAAAAAATCATTTTCGTCATTTTTTACTTCAAATAAAAATTTACATTAATAATCATTAATAGGACATTATAGTATCCATAATATAAGTCATTTCTGATCTCTATCAATCATCTTAATTACTTTCAAAGGATTTATGAAAATGAATGTTCTCTTGGTTAAACATGCCATTTACTCTGTTTAATGATTCAGAAAACCTCTAAAACCAGTTCCATGTAAAAAAAAAAATGATCCATGCTTCATAATCGATGTAATATTGGGGTTTCATGCTCATGGAATACAAATTAATGAAATTATACCTATACTCCATTGCAATATTCTTGAGAGCTTTTTCCACCTGTTTCTCTTCCCAGTCTGTGTAAGACGGGCTTGGCAAAGGGCTGCATGGAATAGAGCAGCTCCCCTGGTAAACAGGATCATTCAAAATAATCATTTTAATGATTAAATGGCTAAAAAAATATGATTATCTTGAAAAATGGTCTACTTTTTACAAAAAAATGTCAGGCCACTGTCAAAGTCAAAATCGAATGGTAGTCTCCCTTAGGATTAAAGAAAAAACATAGCAAAGAAATTCTCAGTCTACATGTTAGTATAAGCCTACTAATCCTCCCACAAAATGTAAGGTATTTTTAATTAATTCTACGCAAGTTTGTTCGCACCTGTAATCTGACTTTCTCCACTAAATATGCCAGTCCCTGGACACCGATTTCATCTTTGAGTCGTCTCAGCATTGTGTAGTCTGCTAACACCTTCATTCCGAAATGGTGACTCAGATACCGCTCAACCTTGGCAATAAAGAAAACAAGAAATTCTGCTATTCACACATATTTGTAAATATATAGAATCATAATCATCTAAACGACCCCAAATTTCATAAGGGTAAATCAAAATTTATATTTAAAAAAATAAATAAAAATATATGGCTTAAAGCTTGTTAATGTACTTCTTGACTCTCTTTTAAAAAAAAATCCCCCCCCCCCAATATTGTGCTCCTGTTTCCTTATCTAAGATATAATATCGCATATTATTAAGATTAGTGCTTTCAAACCGAGTCAATCAAGTGAATTAATACGTATTTGAATAGCACGGAAAAGTTTACTTACAGTATTCCGTATTTATCCAATTTAAATCAATTCCATTGTAATTTCTCAGCCAATGTAAATTATAAGTATAATTAAGGCAAGGCACACATTTATGAGTATTTTATTACATTGAAGAAGAAAAAATTAACTCCTTAACATATGAGAAAGAACCTGTCACACCAACAAGTAAAGATAAACATCTATTTATAAGGGGCCGTCCATAGAGACGTCACACTCTTTAAAAAAATGGGAGGGGGGGATTCACGCATTTATGACGAAGGAGGGAGAGGGGGTGTTTGAGAAATGTGACGTCGTGTCAAAAATGCGCACCCTGAAATTAAAGTTCCATTTAAATATTTGATTGCTTGCAATTTATTAAATGACGTTTTTCAATAACTTCCCACGCGTTACTATATTAGAGTGCAGCTTTACACTAAAAACATTCTTAAATGACTAAAAAAAAGTTATTTGAAATATGCTAATTTTCAAATAGAAAATACGGCTTTAAAAAAAAAGTGTGTGTGTGGGGCGGGGGGGNAAAAATAAAAGAAAAAAAGAGGGGAGGGGAGAGGGGGGGGGGTGGGGGGGGGGGGGGGGGGGGGGATTCAAAGCTTGGTGTCTTCATATTGGTGGCGGGGTCTATGTTAGTGTGACGAGGGAGGGAGGGGGGGGTAAAATCGGCCCAAATCGTGCGACGTCATTTACGGACAGCCCCTAATATACTTTCCTACCTCTTTAGCCTGGACCCCGGGCGAACCATCCACCAAGATGTGTTCTGATCGCTTACTCAATCTTTTCTCCTCCGTGTCGTCTTCCGTGTCCTCGCTGCGTCCCGTCTTCTCCATTCGTCTAAGAACATTTCTAAAACAAAGTTTTCACAGTTAAGTTGCGATAGTTTCCTAATTCAATATTAATATTAAGAGGGAAATTTTCTGCTACAAAAGGCTGATTAGTGAGTCTGATCTATAGAGGAGTATTTCCCCAGGTGATTCAATCTATCCTTTATTTTAGGGGCTAGACAGTATTCGTTTCTTTGTCATTACCTTAGGAAAAAGACAGTCTATTTTGACACAAATGCTACCACGCATGTAAAGAAAATAAAAACGGTGCATAGAGCGTTCCATCTGTATTGAACGTCACTATGTGTATGGTGATCATAATGGAAGCCAGCTTGCAAGTTATTCAAGAAGCGGTGATTTTGCTTCTTCACTACGCAGCTTTGATTTCAAAAGGCTTTCAGAAATTATTCTCATTTTTAAATCCTCAATATTAACTTCAATGTCCTCTCTCTCTCTCTCTCTCTCTCCCTCTCTCTCTCTCTCTCTCTCTCTCTCTCTCTCTGTCGGGGTCGGTCTGACGGGAAAATGTCGTTTTTTTTTTAAAGACCCACTTCCCGTGATCCTATCGAGCTGAAATATTGCACTTATACTTGTGTTACCTAACAATGCATTGTATCAAAAGTTCAGATTGATTGAATGTAACGTAATTAAATGAATGAATATTTAGTTTATCTCCATATTGCACCAGTCTCCAGCCCTCGATGCCACAGGGGTCTGTCATGGTCTGTCGCGCGGTGCGTATTATATTGAAGATAATCAATATTTTTAGTTATGTCTCATATATAAGGGATTTATAGTAAAAAAATTGTGTAATATTGTGCAAATTAAGTTTGCATGATGCCATTGATATACGGCCCCATGTTTATAAGAAATTGTCCTGGGTGAATCACATTATGTTTAAACCTACTCTGTATATAAATATTTTCGAAACGTATAGATACACAAACTTGTATGTGTTCACTAAAATAATTACTTGAAGTAATTGATTCTGTGTTTGATCTCCTTGCTTCTCGTCGAGTAGAAGAGTTTAGTTTGTAACTCTTCATCATACCAATTCTTCTGGTTCTGGAGCTGTAACAAATGGAGGAACAATTTTTTTAAATGCTTTTTTGAAAGAATTGGTTATGTGTCATTAAAACAATTAGTCAAAGTTACCTCTCCAACCAAACAGGCATTGTTAGACGTATTGAATCCTGTTTTTTTAATGCAGAAATTAGTAGGGAGCGGATACGTGTTGAAAAAGATAATAAATGACTCTGGAAGTGTTGCAGTGTTTTAGGTTATAATAACATGTAGCCATAACGTGTTGTAGATTACCATAACGTGTTGTGGGTAATGGGTTAGCAACAGTGGCGGATTTAGCTATAGGGCAGGGGGGGCGGGTCGCCCCCCGCGCACCTGTTCGGTCTAAAATGGCGCCCCCCTTAAGACGCCCTTAATGAACACTAAAAAGGTGTAACTAGATCAGAAAAAAAAACGATTGTTAAACACGAAACTTTTAATCAATCACTAAACTGCAATACGACAATATTGGCTTGCTAAATATCGTATTTCAAAACTGCAATATCTGGTTTGGTCAGTCAGGAGCGTCGGTAAGTGGAAAAGAATAGAGAAGCATTGAAACGAATGTTAGGCGTGACATTGTTTTAGCTAAACAGAGGACACAGAGAACTATCTTGCTTTATTGATGGTAGTTGTAGAAATACTGGAAATTTTCGTTAAATGTTAAGTTTATTAGCCAACTATGATTCCACTTTAAACAGTAATCTAAAGTTTTAAAAGAAAAATGAAATTTATTTAAGTAATGATGTGCAAATTCATTTAATTCAATCATTTGCACCTGAATTATCAGCAGCAATTGATAATAAAGTTAAGTCTTCACATTTCTTTTCTTTAATTATTGACTCAACCATTAATATATCTAAAATTCATCAGATGTCACTTTACGTTCAGTTTTAAAATTAAGAAATGTTGAGGAAAGATTTATAAGCTTGTATACTTTGGTAAACAGAAATGCTGCGAACCTGCATTTGCTTAGAAGATTCTAACGGAGCTACACATTACAAAAGCGAAACATTGACATCACAATCTGTGGAGGAAAGGCATACGATGGCGCATCTGTGATGTCTGGAATTAAGAGTGGACTTAAAACTTTCACCCAATGTTGTCCCCATGTTTTGAATTTGGTCACTATCGAAGCAATTTCTGTATACAGTAATGTACAGTTGTTGTTTTTTTTTTGGCTCAGTTGAAAGGTTGTATGCATTCTTTACGTCTAGTTTACCACGTCTACATACTCTCAAAAAAGATCATAAATCTCAATATGAATTAACAGTAAAAACTCAGAAATGACTTTCTGATACAAGATGGTAAAGTCATAAGCATGCAGTAGATGCAGTTGTTGAATCATTCTCTGCTATATAGGGAAATCAACATAACATAGAGGAAGTGTCGGAAGTCAGAGCAGAAGCTGTGGGACTATCTGTTTTAATAACAAATATTCTTTTGTTTTTTCTGATGCTATTTGTACAAAAGCTGGTTGATATTTTCGTGTTATCAAACCACTTGTAGCGAAGGAGTATTGACATTGCAATTGCAAAACGATTGATCGATGTTGGAAGAAATAAGTTTGTTGAAAAGGGAAGCGATCAAGCTTTTTAAAATTCTGAAAGTAGATGTCTAATCATCTATTAACGAAAATTGTTCCAAACTAGATGTTAAAAACAAAATTTAAAGAAACTCAAATTTGCAAAAAATAAAAGTATGGCAGGTGAACTTAGTAGAGATGAAAGGGCTGATGATACAACTACTAGTTTTAAATCTGAAACATACTTCACTATCTTGGATACACTACTAAAATAAATAGATGATCGATTTAATGACTTTAGGGGCACAGCAATTTATTGCTATTGTATTAATCCATCAAAAATGTTGGAAGAAAATAAAGATTCTCTTTGAAATTGATGCAACATTTACAAACATATTAACCCTGAAGAAACAATCGTTGAATAGTATACCTTCAAAGATTTGTATGCATCACAACGTCCATCACAAAGTCCTCAAAACGTCCATCTTAACATCCATCACAACGTCCATCACAACGTCCATCACTATCTACAACTAGTGAGCTACAACTTAAAGACTTTCTACCATTCTTGTTTGAAAAATAAATGGCATCAGGACTCCCTAATTTGTAAATACTCTATACAAATTTACTTGAATCTTCTTGGTAGCAATAATTGAAAATCATCAAAATTATTTGCGCTCAAAATTGAAAAACGAACGCCTGTCTGGATTGGCAATAATTTCAAATGAACATGAGAACTTTGACTTTGAATCAACAATAAATCGTTTAGGTTCACGTAGAAAGGAATTTAAATAAGGCTCAGGGCTCTATACAAATTCGCATAAACTAAGTTTCTTTCTTAGATAAAAAAATATATACTATTGAAATAAATATACGTCACTATTTTGAAAACATATCTGTTTATATTGTTTCTTCTGTTTGTCTTGTTCGATGATTTGGAAAATTTACTAAATTAGTAGGCTCATAATTATTATTTCTAGGGCTGCAGAAATTAATGATTAATTTCTCGAGTAATAATTAAAAATGTTTAAAGATTAAATTATTTTTAACGATTAATTGACACATCACTTACAAATAATTGGAAGTAAAAAAAAAGTATATATAAACAATTGTTAAAAATAGCGCCTGATAAATAATGAATTTCCTGAAGATGACATGTACATTTTGGTTTTAAAATATTGACTGACGGGAATGTTCAAAATGTTGATAAAGTTTGCCTACTTATCAAACCAAATGAAAAGCGTATGAAGCTAATGGCAGTAATGGCGTTTGACTCAGAGACAGAAATGACGACAGCTCTTCTGATGAATTACTGCGTTACAAAATGGAGATGAACGTTCTTGAATCCATTAATCCAGTACAATGGTGAAAAGTTAATGAACACCAATATCTGACAATGTCATTCCTTGCCTAGACCGTTTTGAGCATACCAGTTACATCAGTTCCATGTCAATGATTGTTCAGTTCTGCTGGTTATATTGTCAATTAGACCCACTCATCACTTGAACCAATTAATGTCAACACACTTTTGCGCAGTTGGTGAAAAGTTGATATATAAAGAAGACATTCCAGTGTTATTTATATTTTTATCAGAACGTTGAATAAGTGTTACTTATGACATCATAAATTAAAATTTTTGGTTTTAATCGAAATTAACGATTAATTAATCGTTAATTTTTCAAAAGTTAACAATTAAATTTAAATTAATCGTTAACAGCCCTAGTATTTACCAAAGAATCTGTTTTTATTAAAATTTTCGGCGCCCCCTGAAATTCTCCTCGCCCCCCCCCCCACGCAGACAAAGCTAAATCCGCCACTGGTTAGCAACCTATGGCACGCCAAGCAATTTCAAATGGCACCAGACTCGTCACGTTTCCTGTTTATTCCTGTATAAAGTCGCTTATAAATCCTATAAAATGATATGTGATTTTTGGCACTCTGAATAATTTGAAACCAGTTGGCACACAGTTAGCAAAAGGTTGCCGACCTCTGCATGTTGTAGATTATCATAACTTAGAGGTTACTTTAACGTGTTGGAGGTTAGTGAATGGTTTAAGTTCCGCATCACCACGCCTTTTGCTTTTATCGCTTAAACATTTTGGCAACACAGTAAAATATTGCAATGTCAAAGGAAAATCAAATTCTTTATTACTGGACGTTACCTGTTGGTTAAACAATATAATTTTGTGCATATTTTGTCATATGCGGTATAGTTAAGGCCTCGAAATAAAACAACCACAACCACAACTTACCACATCTTTTAATTCACAGACGTTTTGCTCTAAGCAAAGAAGTTCACCAGGATTCCGAGAAAATGACGCTAGTTCTTTTGATATGTCTGAATAAAGGAAATAAAAACACTTCACATTTTAGGCAAGTCACTTGGGATTTGTTTAGACATCCTACTATTATAGCACATTAAATATAACATACGGGTAATAATGAGAGAACAGTTTTATCTTATTTACTACAGACGCTCCTTCTATACATAAGTCATTCGAAAGCTATTAAAAAGTTTTGAGCCGATTTATCTCTTGGTTATCAAGGGTTAAGGAATCAAATCTCCATATGCAGCCCAAAAATAAATGTAATGTGAATGAAACGTTAGAAATTCATGGAATACATGTTTAGTTTCATTGGTATTTGCAAATTTTAAATTTTAAATAACTTAAAGAAGAACCCAATCTATTAGACGATACTAATTCCATATGTCCACATTTTACGTTGCATATGTCGATGGTCAACACAGAAAACCCATCTTTATTGACAAAGGCTCTCTTTTAAAAAAAATTTGCCGAAGTGTTGATAAATAATTCAGTATTTGTAGCAATTCATATATATTATATATAGAATTCACTTTGCTACATTTTATTAAAATTATATTTTGCATTATTCCCACCGTCTCACAATTCTCCTCTCTGAATGAATTGAGGTGTCCACTTGCAAAACCTACAGTTGATTGTGGCAGGGAAATGAATTACTGCCCTTTTCTGGTTTAAATGGTAAAACTTTACAGTATTCTCTTGGTTTGGTCATTTCAAAGCTACCAGTAGTACTACCGTAAAAACGCTGTATTTAATTGTTAACAAATATGAAACACTTGGAAAATCTGCTAAGTCGCATTTTTCTTTTAAAAAATATAAAAAGTGACTTAATAGGTTTTGCAAGTGGACTCCTCAATTGTACCAAGTATAATCATGTATCCTGATTTATGCTATTTGAAAGCCCAATTATCCGATCTCTGAATACTAGTTGAAAGACTCAACAATCCACATTGGACTCACACCACGCTAGACAACCATCAGAGGTTCTCACTGCATGTCGTATAACCGTATGAGCAGGGCCGGTGTTGCAAAATAAATCCTCCCCCATACAGAGTCTCCCCCCGGCGATTCCATTTTAAAACAAGTTCTCCCCCGGAGAAAATATTTTACTCCCAATTAAAATAAATCCTCCCCTACCCTGTAAAATAATGTCTCCCCCCAAAATAAATCCGCCCCCATCACACTTTCGATAATAAACAAAGAGGTCAATGAAAAACAAAACAATATGGAATACTTACTTTTTTATTGCTGTAATATTCATAATTGTTTATTATAATGTAATTTTTGGTAGTGGCGTAGATATACAGACATATGAGGGATTGAGGATCGTACTGTTTGACACTTTTCAGGGGCGTAATATAATATGAAAAATTGCTTAATTACTTGATTTTTTCCACTGTGCACATTGACGCACATATATTGTTGGTGTATAAGGGCAATTGTTTTGTTTCATAAAGCAAGGATTAAATCTTTGAAGCCATGAGTTTTTGTTGTTATAAACGGCAAAGTCACACAAACGCCATGCTCTCAGACATCATTTGTTGAAGTCGGGGGGAAAGGGGGTGGGAGTGACCCAATTAAGTTAAGGCACGGTGGGGGGGGGAGGCAAAAATCAAGCTACGCAACTGACCTGTTTAACCTATAACCTGATTATGCAGTGTTTTTTTAAAACTCTGTGAATGAAGTGTGTTTAGAGAAACAGGGGCGAGGCTTAAATAGAGGGGTGGTGCTGGTGGTGCCGACCGCACTGGGTCATACTATAACAAGGGGTGACATTCCTGTTATGTGGCACTGGAAGAATCGGAGGAGTTTTATTGATTTAGTCGTGATGGAGTGACACCTTGGGCTTATAGCAGTGGGTTACGCAAAACGTATTGACGCTTCTGGGGAGACAGCTTCACT
>MUZC01000065.1:529483-570523 GCA_002072015.1 Radix auricularia
TCTTGCTGAAACAAAAGTCGATACGCTTCATTAAAATTGCTTAGATTTGGCTAATTTCTACGAATTGTGTACAGAAATCAAAGACTAAAAAATGATGCTCAGTACCCGGACTGAAGTTCTACCGGAAACTACTTTGTATCTTCTCGATTTTATTGTTTCATATGGAGATGACGTATTTCCGAATCTGCGCATTTCACTTCAAATACTTCTAAAAATTGATGTTTCAACTAATAGCTGTGAGCGGTCCTTCAGCAAAGTAAACCTTATTTTGTCTTAATTACGTGCTTCAATGGATCAAGATCTTCTGGATGATCTTGTACTCCTTAGCATCGAAAGAGAAACACTTGAGAATATAAATTTTAACAACGAGATTGACGACATTCAAATCAAGGAAGATCAATTTATTTTAGATTATGTCTATTCGAGTCATGTATAATTAGTAGAGTTGTTTTTTTTTCAAATAAATTGTTTATAATCGTATAGAGAATTATTAGTCTGTATTGTATTTCATTAAAATATCATTTGCTTCAAAAAATGAACCATATAAACCGTAAAATTTCAAATTTTTCTTGGGGGCTCAGTGAGCAGTGAGCCCCCAGAATGTTTTGGTCCATCAAGGGGCGCAGAATTTATGTCATGCCCCCGGGCGCACGTGACCCTAGCTACGCCACTGATTGGGAGCCTCGCACAAGAATCTTTCCATATTTATTTTTCTATTACATTTAGAGCCACCAAATTCACTTCGTGCTTGGGCCTCGAATTGCCTTAGGCCGGCACTGGTATAAGACTGTTTCAATCCAGGTCCCATCTCCTTTACATGACTGTCCTGTCTTTTTATAGTCCACTTGGAATGAGCAGTCAATGTGTGGTGCTCTCTTCCCTAATTCATCAATCTTGGTCTCGATGGAGAGGGCCTGTTTACTTTTACGATGACCAAATATCTCTACGTTAATTTACTTTTGTTTTGAAATTCATCTATCCGAAAGCAACACTCAGTTGTAAACACTCCAAGTAACATGAAGGATTAGGAGATAGAATCATACACAATGACATCTTAACGCTTAGGCCCAATGGGCATTTGCCCGGGGGCCCACGAGCATAGGGGCACCATGGGAATATGTTTATTTATATATAATATGTATTTTTTTTATTCCTGCGGGGGGGGGGGGCGCACTCTCTCTTTGCCTGGAGGCCCAAAACTATTTATTTGTCAAGGGGTCCAAAATGGTGTTAAGGCGGCTCTGATCACACAATCGTTCAAATTTTGATTTGAAGCTACAAGGATGATCTCAGATGATGAACGTTGGTCAACAAAACTAGATTGTTATGTAATTGTCGAATATCTTCTTGTACTTCTGGCGTTAACTGAGGGTTTTAAAACTACTTCTCCTGTAGTTTCACTTTGTGCCAGCCATGCATCAGGTTCATCAAGCAGCAATGAGGGAACGACGTTGATTTGGTTTCGTGTTTTTTTAATGTTAAAAGTCAGTGACGTCATCACCAGTCTTCATTACCAAAGAAGAAATGATCAAAACATTTCCCTGTTATTTCCACTACACATAATTTCATTAGGCGTCTTGTTGGACTGAGTCAACAATTTTGTTATAAATATTACTATTACATGTATATTGAACACTTTTTTAAAAATGAATTTGTTTTTGTAAACACTTCCGTCTAACTTAACTAAATTTTTTATTCCTTATACCTCATACCAAACCCTAAGTTGAGAGGTACACATGTTTATTACTTGTTGGCAGAGGCGTCACTGGGCTTGGTGTAACACAGGGCGGTAGCTCATGGTGTCACCCCTCACAACTTAACCGATAGAACTCCCCCGAGTCTTCCAGTGCCAAATAACGGGTATATATAGAATTTTAGATTTTGGTGTCACCCCTTATGATGGTGTCACCCGGGGCAGGCCCCCACCGCACCCCAATAGTGACGTCACTGCTTGTTGGAAAGAAGAAAAAAAAGCCTTTGATTCACGTAGTATCATCATGCGCACCTATTAATTGCCACTAACCCGTGGATCATAAAAAGACACCAGTGTGACGCCATACGTCATCGCTACCACTACCACACTTACCCAGTGTGACGCCACACTTCATCGCTACCACTACCACACTTACCCAGGTCGGCAGCATCCCATCTGTGCCGCTCAGCTCTGGTCTCGTCAGTTTTATCCTTCAGTAGTATCATATCTAGGGCGCAGTGATCAGCTAGAATTTCGTGGAAATTCTGGGAAAGGCAAATTTGTCATGGATCAAAAAACAGCATTTTTGCTTCAATAATGTATATAAAATGTTAATAAAACGAAATGTGTTTTTCTAATTAGCTTTTAAAACATATAGTACGTATTGTTCTAAAGAGTACATTAGGTGAGGTGGCTAAGGTTAACACTTGTTTGGCTGGCCCTTCAACAAACAAATATTTTTAAAAAAGTTAATTTACAAATCAAGAAATAGCCTAAATTTAAAAACAAATACACAAGATCAAATAATATCATATGCGTTATTATATTATATAATAAGATGATTTTGTGTGAACAAAAATAATTTTTTAAAAATACATTTTGTAAATCTTGCTTTATTAAGAGCGTCTTAAGACGACTGAAATATTGCAAACAACGAAATTCTTACCTCTAAATTTCTCATCTTTTCGTTTTTCTCTTCCAAGAGATTTTTTAGTTGAGCCAATTTCTTCTTTGCTGGAATAATTTCTTTCTCGAGCATGGCTTGAAAAGAAAATTTAAAAAATGATGGGACTAATCTAATTGATTATATAATATTGAAAATAAAAACAACCCCGGACATTTCGACTCATGGATGGTTCGACCACTAACGGAGTGAAAAATTAAACAACCCAAAAAAAAACAAAGTTTTTGCATATAAATCCCTTATATATGAGACATAACTGAAAGTATTGATTATGTTGACTATAACACGCACCGCGCGACAGACCCCTGTGACATTGAGGGCTAGATTGAACTTCCACTGACCCGTGGAGGTCAACTAATCTTATATTGTATCAGACGCTACAAAGAGATACACACGAGATACACAAAGATAAAATAAAAATTCATTAGTTTAATTTTGGTACATTCGATCGATCTTAAATTTTGACAGAATGCATTGTTAGGTGACACAGGTCTATGTGACAAATTTCAGTTCGATAGGATACGGGGAAGTAGTTCATTTTGACTTTCATTTTTCCGTGTATGCAACCACGACAAGACTGTGAAGTTAATATAAGGGATTTAAGAAAGAATTAAACGTAGTTGACTTTTTAATGTAAATCATCAGTTTCTTGTGCGGTTTACGATTTAAAAAATAATTGGAGAGAAAAAAAAATAGAAGCGTTCATCATGGTGTGACGTCAGAGCCAAGCTGTCGGCCCGACTGTGACGTGTGACGTCAGAGCTAAGCTGTCGGCCCAAATGTGACGTGTGACGTCAGAGCTAAGCTGTCGGCCCGACTGTGACGTGTGGGTACATCAGAATGTCGCCTTCTCTATTGTAGCAAAATAAATCTGCCTTGCGTTGCTTTTAAAAAAACAGCCTGTGTGAAATTGAGTGGTCAGTAGTGGTCAACCCTGGAGCAACAAGGTCTTTGACCACAGCATGCAGGAGGAATGTTGAGTAAATATCAGTCCTTTACTCAATGAGATGAGGATCACTCAGCGGAAGGATCATTCAGCGGAAGGATCACTCAGCGGAAGGATCACTCACTCAAGAGATTGTTTATGCTAACAGGAACAAGCCACAGAAAGGAAAGTTGATAACTTCTCAAGTCTGGACTCTCCAAAGATAAGGTGACAGCAAAAGAAATTTAGAAGTAGTTTAGTCAGGACAGATGTGTTGTATAATACAAGGTTATTGCTAATGTCAATGAACATTTTGATAAGGTTCAAGGAAATAAATAATTTGGATGACGTAGGTGATTGCCCGTTACGGGAATTAATAATATGTTTCATATGTACTCATCTAAGAGTTTTTATATTTTCTTAGATAATCGTTTGTCAAGAATTTTTACAACAAGCTATGGGGGGGGGGAGTTTTGACAAGAAATAATCGAAAACAAATCCTAGAAAGAAGATGGAGATGGATAGGACAAAGGCTCAGAAAAGACAACAATAAAACAAGAAGAGCGCCAAGATGGAAACCTACAGCCAAGAGGAAGACCCAAGAAAACATGGAGACGTAGTGTGTTGGATAAGACAGAGAGAGTAGGAAAAAGCTGGAAATACTGGTGAGAGACCGTGTCAATCGGAAAGCTTTAACTGACATCTTATGTGTCACAAGAAATTTAAAGGAAAATGACGATTTTTGTGATACGTAATTGTGCTTTACAAGGCTTGAAGCAAATAAATTACCCTTCTCATCTTGGAGTTTGTGTATTCTCTGATATTCTTTAAACCTGAGATTTTGAGCTTCCTCTTTTTGCTTCTCTTCCTGCCCTAAATGTTTGCTCTTGGCCTCGACCGTTTGCCTGGAAATGTCTGTGGAATAAAGTAAACACAAACAACTTCCTTGATCAGTTTTCATTTTTTATCTCGCGGGCTATCAAGCAGTGGAGTAGCTATGGGAGGGCGAGGCGGGGTCCAAATTCAAAAGTCCACCCGGGCCTCCCCTTGACAGGGGCCTTCACATTAGTGTTATAATTTTTTTTACATTAAATATTACGCCACCTCCATGTATGTGGGGCCCCCAAAAGAGGTTAAGCCCCCAGGCTCTAAAACCCCTACAAATTCCTAGCTACGCCACTGCTTTCAAGCCAGTGTTTGTGATTCATGCTTAGCGAGTCTAGGACGAAATTTAATGACTACTTGATAACAAATTACCACTATGAACAGGGAAGTACTATTGCTATATTTAAAAAAAATAAAAATTAGTTTTCTTATTTGGTCAGATGTGGTTTTCCTAACAAAACAAAAAGACTACAAATTAATAAAGTCTTTTAAAAATCAAATCAGTGGAAACATTTAACGGCTGGGATATTAACATAGTAAATAATTTATAGCATCTTGCTGTTTTTGTGTCAGGTAAGGAAAACCTTGTTAAATCATGTTTTATTGTCAGTAGCAAAGGTTACAGTAGAAGAGTCATTGTCATTTAAATATTAATAAATAACCCGTTTCAGAGTTATAATAACCCCTTTCAGTCCATGGCGGACTATGAGGCAAGTGAAGAAGTGTTCACAAGTTTCATTGGGCCACCACTAACAAGCAAGGGATTGTGTGGCTAGCACAATGTTCCGGGGGGGGGGGGCTTGCCAGCACCGAGGCACGAACCCGTGATATTAAAAATAACATAAAACCAGAATGTAAATGCTATGTTATTAATTTTGTTATTAAAATAATTATTTGGTTTAACAAAATATTTCTTTCAATATGTTTCATTAACATCTTCATCAGCCTGCATACATGACGTGAGATTAATTTTTCATTAACAGCTAAGCGTTGCAAATGAAATTTTCATTCCAATTTAGTTTTCGCAATGTTCCATACATTAAAATATATTTTGTTTCCTTTTACTACCCACAAATACTTTCAGTCTTCGTACACACGACTCAGAAACATTAATGTGAAGAAGGTCATCATACTTCATATTGTTGTATTTCAATTATATTTTAGCAATTCTTTAATATGAAATTGACTTGTGAAAAACCTCAAGCAACAAATTAAATAATATTCTGTATAGAAGAAGCGTATGTAATATATAAAAGTCAAATGTTGATCAAATGTTCGGGTGGCATGATTGTTGTAGTAAATTTCTTATTTTCTTATCTCTTACAGACGCCCATTCCATACAGAAGATAATTGCGTCCAACGCTTATCCATGTTTTATGTCTAATCTTGCATTTTTATCAGAGTTTAAAATGTTGATAGAGTGTTAATTTTCCTGGTTTCTTCCGAATTTCGGACAGCAAGAACAAGAATTCGTATGTGTTGCTCTTGCCTTTAAGGAACAATAAATGTGTTTTAATCCCTTTATTTATCTGAGGTTTGTATTAGATTATCTTTGTGCTGTATTACCTAGTTATACTTAATTGCCTTACGTATTATGGTTACTTTGCACTTTATTTTTCTATCATATAGTGTTTTAAGGTTCAATGATTTAACTAATGGCGCTACTCTTGACATTCTTGAATGCTACAGGGTAATGAATCTAGCAGCTGTTTTTTTTTTTGTTTTTTTTTAAATTTGTTCTAGTTTATCAATGTTTTTTTGTAATGGAAGGGTCCCATACAAAAGATGCATATTCTTGTACAGATTTATGCAGCAGCGTCATTTAATTTAGATATGAATACTTTTTTTTTTTACTCATGTCACATGAAATGTTTAGTAATGGTAGGACATTGAAAGGCAAATGAAAAGTTTTTAACTTAATTTCCCAGTAGCGAATGGTACTATCGATTCATATTTACCCAAGACGGACTTAAGATCTAAAACTGCCTGTTTGGCTTTCTCCACTTTAACTTCCTTTTCCATAAAGGCGGCAACGCTCTCCTCCAGGCGCTCCAGCATGTCTTCTGCCCCTTTAGACATCGTAATGTCACAATGACCTAAGACTGTCATTTGCGACCAGAGCGAAGCTATTTTCCTCAGTACAACACAATAATTTGACATCACCTTTTTCAATTTACGAAATACATATATATACATATAAATAAATTGCTTGGGGGTATTGTTTTCATGAAAATATTTATCAAAGAAAAACAAATAATAAGCAGAGCTTTTAACTTTTAACAACCTTAAAATTTGCACAAAGATTTATTATTTTAAATATAAAATGTAACAGGTTATAAAAATTTTGTTATGAGACGATATGCCTTTATTTGAGTGACACTCCACCATCTTAAACGACATGATTCTATTTCAAATAACAATTACATAATGGACTAAATTAATTTATTAAAACCAATTTTCATCATGCAACTATTGAAGACATTGATGATTGTGACATGGTCATGATGATAAATGACAATGATAAGCTACTATTACAATGAGCAACGATATATCAACATACATATAAGTGCAACACTTACACAATTTTAAAAGTATATATGCTATAATGTACCTGATCCAAGTCTTTAGAAATACTAATGGCAGCTGTTGGCGACATATTCTGTTGTTTTTGGTAAGCGACCAAACAAATTAACTTGGAATGTTTATTTAATATTTTCTATCCCACCAACACAAGGATCATCACACATATTTATGACGCTTCAATATGTGTGCACATCTACGTCACGCGTACTACACCACTTCTTTCCATGTGATTTTAAAAGTATTTTTAGATCACAAACTTTACGTTATTGGCAATTCAGAAACTTTATCTCTATTCAAAATGGAACAAGCACGGACTTTTTATTGTGATGTTTTTTTGACAAGGAGGAGACAGGGGACACAGTTGAGGGTGATGCAGCAAGGCGTGAGACGTGTTATGGACTTATGAGTTTGTCCTTCACACAGTTATCCACCACCGATGATAATGATGGCTTTCTTCTTTTGCACAAACCGTCCATGCAAATCCAGCTCTCCCGTTGTTCTCTGATTTTCAAAAACTCTGAAAGATAAAAAGTCTTCAAGTCTTTTGAAAATTAGTCTTTGTTGTTACACTCTTTTAAAAATTTAGGAAGATAAAAAAAATCGGAACGACTGTTATTTTATACGTGCAGTTCAGACTGAGGCCATTAGCCCAACGAACTGGTCAAGCCAGTTCAGACTGATGCCACTAACCCAACGAGCTGGTCAAGCCAGTTCAGACTGAGGCCACTAACCCAACGAACTGGTCAAGCCAGTTCAGAGGCCACTAACCCAACGAACTGGTCAAGCCAGTTCAGAGGCCAGTAACCCAACGAGCTGGTCAAGCCAGTTCAGACTGATGCCACTAACCCAACGAGCTGGTCAAGCCAGTTCAGACTGAGGCCACTAACCCAACGAACTGGTCAAGCCAGTTCATAGGCCAGTAACCCAACGAGCTGGTCAAGCCAGTTCAGACTGATGCCACTAACCCAACGAGCTGGTCAAGCCAGTTCAGACTGAGGCCACTAACCCAACGAACTGGTCAAGCCAGTTCAGAGGCCAGTAACCACTGAGCTGGTCAAGCCAGTTCAAACTGATGCCACTAACCCAACGAGCTGGTCAAGCCAGTTCAGACTGAGGTCAAGTAGCCCAACGAGCTGGTCAAGCCAGTTGACTTGCCTTTTGCTGGTCAGTACGACACAAATCATTGGTCTTGTTTCCAGGTCGCTCATGAATTTAGTATCCTCTTACTTTATTACGCAGTATTTTATTGATCGTAACGATTTTCTGGTCTCACGATTCCTTTACATTAAATTATTTAATATTATAGATACTTTCTAATTCCTAATGAAGAATCTTGAAATATACAGACAGATATTAACATTTTAGAGTGGGTGATAGGGTATCCGGTATGAAGAGATGAATATGCGAAGAACATAGGTGATTCTCACAAATAGTCGGATATTGGTAACTGCCTAACGAACTAGCTGTTATATAATCATTTTTAGACCATTCCCTCTTCAACGAGAGAAGACATTTTCAAAATTTTATACTGGCATGAAGTTAAATATGAGATAAAGAATCAAGAGATAAACTGGTAATGTAACCCATTCGGGCACATAGTTAAAATTAGTTAAAAAGGAGGCTGCACTGTGCAGAGGAGCTCAATATTTTGCTGGACTACGTCATGTAGAAACCAAGAAGGAAGCAGTTATTGCGTGGAGATGAAGTTAGCTTAAACTGCCCATCCCCGTCTGGGCGCAAAAAGCCACCTGATCATTGTAAATGAAGTAATTTGATGTTTGATTTGAGCCTGGACTCTTATAGATATTTCTAAGAGATGTAATGTAAAGTAAATTGGTCTGGACTCTCATAGCTATTTCTAAGAGATGTAATGTAAAGTAAATTGGTCTGGACTCTTATAGATATTTCTAAGAGATGTAATGTAAAGTAAATTGGTCTGGACTCTTATAGATATTTCTAAGAGATGTAATGTAACGTTAATTGGTCTGGACTCTTATAGCTATTTCTAAGAGATGTAATGTAAAGTAAATTGGTCTGGACACTCCAGTGATGAGAACCATCACTCCGTCCCTCTTCTTCACATTCTCATTTACTCTACAAATTTGCTGCTGAGAGCTTTGAGCGTCATAGTTTTACAACAAGGTGGAATCCAGGACTGGGATTTACATAAAAGAGCCGCAGTAATGATGTCCAAAAGTGGAAGAAAATCGAAAACAAGGGGCAATAATCGATACCATTGATTATCACCTCCTAGTGCGCTGAAGTAAATTATCATGATTCATAGCCATGACTTAAAATTTAGAGAAGTATAGTTTCAAGTTTCACACATTATATTATTTGGGGACTGTCCAAAAAATGAGGTCACACTGATTTTGGCCGATTTTCACCCCCTCCCCCCTCTCCCCAATATGACATCACAAAGCTGTGGACCCCCCCCNCCCCCACACTTTTTTTTAAAAGCTGTATTTTCTATTTGAAAATTAGCGTGTTTCAAATAACTTTTTTTGTACATGTAATTAGATTCTATGTATTTAGTGTAAGCTTGCATTCCAATATCGTAACACCCGCGAATCCATGTAAAATGCCATAAAATTAATATTAAGAAAACGAATATTTAAGTGGACCTTTGATTTAAAGTAGCGTGTTTTGACGCGAAGTCACAATTCTTTAACTCCCCCCCCCCTCGTCATACATTGTCAAAAATGTGGAAACCCCCTCCTCCCATATGGACGCCCATAAACTCTGTTTTGTTGTTGCCTATGCACAAACTTCACACACATTCATAGTTATATTATTGTCTCAGAAGCTACCTTCAGCGTTTTATTTAAGAATTGAAATGTCCGAACCAGGGTATTCGATTTTTATTTTATTTATAGTACTAAGAAAACCCTTTCCGTGACCCAGTAACTTTTCTAAAAATAAAATCGAGTCTGAATCAATATCAAACAGAGTAAGAAAAAAAAAGTTAATTATATCGCTTGTCAGTTAAATGAATGGGGCTTGTTAAAGACCTGTATATAAATCCAGATAATGGCTCACTGAACCGTTCTAGAACGGAGCTTTAAAAATACATAGCGGAGTTGAGATGTCAGCTGGTGGTGAAATCTATGTTTTGATATCACACAAAAATCCCATATATATAAGATAGTGACCGTCAGTTGTATCATCAGTATCAAGCTTTCCAGCAACAACAGGGTATCGAGATTTTTAATAGGTTAGGCTTCAGGCTTTGTGCTCTAGTAATCTGCTAATTATATAATTTATCTTTTACGTTTATGTTATCTTTCAATGACAGCTTGGACCTGGACAGCTAGCTCAGTCATTTTTTAGTTGACAGTTGTGGACATATTATGATGACATTTTTTTTAAAAATCTTTTTTTAAAAAATCAGATTTCTTCTTTTCACCGTTCAGTCAATCTGTGATGTCATTTTATCAAAGTTAATTTATAATTCGCATGCAAACTTCTTCAAAACACTGCGATAGCTTAAGTATTTCAATACGTTTGAATCCTTTATATTATAATAATTAGGCTATATGAGAGAAAGCTTGTGCACATGAACCTTGTCTATATATTAAAATGTCGATGCTTTTTCATTGCTATTTAATGATCTTATAAAAATCTATACATAAACTTTATAAATGTTTCTCCAGTCTGCCGAATTTTTCCGACGACACAATGTTTACCGCGAGAAACAGAGATGAACTGGAGACGCTTGGCGTCACTGTTGTAGACGGAGTCATCTCGGAGTCAGAGTGCAACAGACATCAGGGGAATTTCATGTAAGTCAATACACGTGTAGTCTATCATTGTGTTTAAAAAAATGAAACAAAACAAAGTCATGTTATTCAGAGGTAGACTTATTACAGATAAGGCTTAATACTATTTTTTAAATAAAATATTTCTTTTAGATTTACATACAATTTTTCATTCTTTATTTAAGATGTCATATATTAAGAGCCAATTGACACTTTAAAAAAAAAAGTGATTGTTTCTACTGAGTAACTTTAAAAGTGATAAATATTTAGTGGGATAGGCATCAAATTCTAACTTGTTTTTAAGGGGAAACATGACCTGTTTAATAAATGTTCAGGGCCTGGCTGGACACGTTTCCTGTGGATCAATGGCCCATGACCACCAACTCCCTCATACAGCGGTACAAATCTGGTCACTTGCAACCAGCCTGGGAAGTTCGACTTGCGGCGAAGCCAGTGTTTTCCAAGGTAAACCCAGGGATAGGTTGATTTCATTATTACAAAGAAGCAGCGGCGTCATGAGGGTTGGTGTCACCCAGTGCGGTATAAGCTCACAGTGTCGCCCCTCCCCCCTTACGCCTTACCCCAGAGACCGTCTATGAGTCTCCCAGTGCCACATCACGGGAACTTACAGAATTTTACATTTTGGTGTCACCTGGTGCGCCCTTCACCCCCCCCCCAGTTATGCGACTGCAAAGAAGTATTGAAACACAACACACTTTTCTGAAAGTAATCAAATGAAATGAATATGTTTGCCTTCAAAACTTTGTGTTCTGTCACTCATTACACCTGACTTACGGACTGAATTAGATTCTGTTATTCTTCGTTGGAATGCACAAATTTTTGTAAGATAAACTAATTTCAGCATGGAAATGTTCGGGGCCGTTCATAAATAAATTCACGCGCTTAAAGAGTTGGAGGGGGTCACGCATTTGTGACGACAGTGACGACGCATTGTGGCGAGAAAGAGGGGGGGGGGTGTTAAAAATGTGTCATCACCTCAAAAACGCACTACTTAAAATAAACGCCCCATGCATTAAAATATTTGATTGCTTACATATTTTGACGTTTTCAATTACTTTACGCGTGTTACGATATTTGAGTGTAGTCTTACACTAAATACATTATACTTAAATGAAAAAAAGAGTAATTTGCAACATGTCAACTTTCAATTAGAAAATACGGCATTTAGAAGGGGTGTCAAAGCTTTGTGATGTCTTATTGGAAGGAGGGACGAAGTTTTTTTGGACAAAGTGTGACGAGGGGGGTGGGGGTAAAATCAGCCAAAATCGTGTGACATCATTTATGGACTTCCCTAAATAAATTAAGACCATATAAATCTGTTGATATATTTTGACGATGTAGCTCTGTTGTTAAATTATTAAGAAATAAACTATTTTCATATCTAATGACGATGTAGCTCTGGGGCACAGAGAAGCTACTGAGCAGCATGGACGCCATTGCTATTGGGAGACCACCTGAAACAAGTTCGGAGAAGTTTTGGGAACCTGAGGATAACTGGCTTCATGTTGACCAGACAGCTGACCGAGTTGGTTTACATGCTTACCAGGTAGTCCATAGAATAGCGAAAATATTATATTTAAAAATAATAATTTGTTATACATAAACTCCGGATGTAAACTAAAGCAGCTCATTCCTCGAACCTGAGGGTGAATAATGCCGGAGTTTGCTTTTGCCTCATTAATGTATAAACAACAGAAACACACACAAAGCCGTAGTCGATTGTATTAACGTAATTGGTGGTGGTTCCCTTAAATTACCCCCCCCCTTAATTTCTATAATCAAATAAAGTGCTGAATTCAGTTGTTTTGTTGGTTTTTTTTTGTAAGAACTAACCCCTGGAAAAGACAGTTATTATAAATATATTTGGTGACATTTTGTGTGTGTGTTGGGGGGGGGGAGTGATGCTCAATACAGTGTTGACTTGACCCAATAATTAAAATGAACATGTTCATTGTGTTTAAAACCCCAGCTATCTGTTTCCCCACCGTTTACTGTTGCAGGGCGCTGTTTACTTAGAAGAATGTGCCGAAGACGACTGGACCTTCGAGGTCGTCGAAGGGTCCCACAAGTATTTCGACGAGTATCTGGACATGACCCGGCAGTGGCGATGTCGGAAACTCAGCCCACGTGACATTCGGTGGTTTGAGGCTAAAGGCTGCCGCCGCAGACGAGTGCCCTGCCCCAAAGGGGGGATCATCCTGTGGGACGCGCGGCTCTTCCACGCCAACGCGCGGCCAGTGAGGGGGCGGCTGAACCCCGGCCGGTGGCGATACGTGGTCTTCGTCTGCATGACCCCCGCCGCGTGGGCCTCGGAGAGCGACCTGGCGTTGAAGAGGAAAGCGTACGCCGAGATGAGGCTGACGACCCACTGGGCGTCTCAGGAGGTCTCTGTGTTCTCCACTCACGTTCTAAGACACCTGGTACAAGACCCCGACTCAGTGGACGGGTTACCCGAGGCGGCTAAGTCGGATGAGGCCAAAAGGCTCGTGGGGATCTTGCCGTACACAGACGCCGATGTTGAAGACGAGCCGGGATTCAGGCCAGTGTGGGATAAGGTCAAATGGGCCGCTTTCATCGAGGAGTTCAAGGCCGGCAAGGACAGAAATGTCAGACGTGATAGAGACAAAAAGAAAATTCCATTCAAAGCATAACCTTCAGACAGCGACTAAAATAAAAATCATTGGTGAAAGGTTATGGAGAAAAAGACTTATGGCTTGAAGGTTGAAAAATGTGAAACAAAGCAAAATAGGAATTTCTGAAATGCTGAAGTTGCCAATTTTAGTACATTAAAAATGTTTTTGTATACAATTTAACGATGTTTAAACAAGTGTATTCCTTGAAAAATCATGTAATTAAATGTGTGTACTTGTGTGAACATTTCCCTATATTATGCATAGAAGTTAAATAAAATTATTGTTCAATTATCTATGTCATTTAATGTTCCATTACATAGCCATATTAATAAATTAAAAAAAAATAGTTTAAAAACACGTAATAAAAGTCTCCTGATGTAAAACCCTATCTTATAAAGTTACTTAACCACAAATAATTGAAACAAATTAAACTTTTTATTGCATACAAAATATAATGTCAAAAATGAAATAAGAGATCTCACATAAAAAAAATCATTACATGAAAACCAATACTGATAATAAATTAATGAACTTCTGAAAGAATAACAGTGATTTTAAAAAAAACAAAAAAAAAAAACAACAAGGGAAATACTTATACTAATAGTAATAGATATTATTAAGAAAAAATTAAAACCAAATTTGAAAAAAAAACAAAAAACTCAACTATCCATTAAATTTCAAGGAAATTTGAAATGTAACTTAAACTTAACAGATCTGCAAATACATTAACACACAAATAAAGGATTTATATATGTCTACAAATGAAGCTATTGTTATAAGTGAAGACAAATTACTATTACAATAAATCTTCTTGGAAATTTAAATTTGAGAAAACAAAGTTTTAATACTTACAAATAAACTTGATTAAAACTGTTTTCAAAAATATTTTAGAATGATCTTTAGCTTGACACTTTAATGTGAGTTTGTTAGCTTGACACTTTAATGTGAGTTTGTTAGCTTGACACTTTAATGTGAGTTTGTTAGCTTGACACATTAATGTGAGTTTGTTGGCTTGACACTTTAATGTGAGTTTGTTGGCTTGACACTTTAATGTGAGTTTGTTGGCTTGACACTTTAATGTGAGTTTGACTCATTAACATTTTGTATCAGGAATAGAAATATGTAAGTTTACATTATTCATGCGTGAAAGACAATATTTACAATATTCATTACTTCTGTTTACTAAATATTATTTCACAGGTTAATTGCACTAAAATAAGCCACAATTTAATTTCATTATAAAAGACCTATAAAAAATGAAATTATAAGCATAGGCTATAAATTAAAAAGTAGATGGGAAATAATCATTTCAAAAGAAATCACACAAACATAAGATAAGCCATAAGTTGTTTTTCACACAAAAGATGTGATCAAATCTAAAATACATACAAAAATACAAGGTTATATATCAATCTAGAATAATGTTTCAAATGTTAATCAAAGTATAACTAACAAATGAACTGCGTTGGTCACCAGTCTTAGAGTTGGGAATGGTTTGGGCTGGAAGTTATCAACAATCCTTACAGCATGTACAACCAAAATAAATGGGACATATTTCATAATATTTTAGTCATCTGCCATCTGTCTGATCTCATCTTATCTGTTTCAGACATTTCTTCTAGTTTGGCTTCATGGGAGTGTAAGTAAGAGAGAAGTACTAACTCTAGAATTTCGTTTCAATATAATAAAAAAAGAGCCGTTGTTACTCGCTTTACATATTCACAACTAGAAAAATGAGTTAAGTTAGTTATTTGGCGTTGAATCATCACATAAACAAATAAGACCTTACAATTTGGTTGATTTTTAGGAAGTACACCTCTCTCCCTCCCCCCACCACACATTTCTTATTTATTTCAGCATGCTGCAACTTCCAGTCACACCCATTCCAAGAATCTTAGACTGGTAGTCATGACGGTATTATCTGCTTTTAGTTCCTTTTAAAAATCATGGTCTTTGAAAAGATATTTTAATGTTCTAATTTTTAGCTTATTTTCTAACATATCTTGCAATGATGTGTCATCATTTTCCACATCATGATTAGCTACTTAAATTGCTGTCTCAAACTAATGCATGCGCTGTAGACATGATTTCACATTTCTATAAGTCAATTAGACAAATAAATATTTCAAAACTTATTAAGGTATGTTCTCTAGTGCTGATAACTTTGACAACTTGTTTTAAAAAAAAGCTTTTGCTACTCTTATTTTGTGGCTTATTTTGGAATTTTTCATTGGTTAGTAAATACTCAAATTTTTTTTAAAAGTGCTAAATAATGAATACCAAGCTATTGAATTAGTTGATTGATATCTGTTGTCACAACAGGAAAATATATGGAACAACAAAGGATGAATACAGATTGATATTACAAACCAAACATGAACTGTACAGTCTACACCAGGATCCCAGGATATTTTCAGAAATAAAAAGGGGCAGACTGCGCTGGGCAGGACATTTAGAAAGAATGACAAATGACAGAGGAGTAAAGAGGGTCAGCACCAAAACTTAAAACGGCTCAAGGGAAGACCTAGGCTTAGATTTATATCTACATCATTTGGGCATCTAATCTTGGAGAAGAAAAGCTTGAATAGGACTGAGTGGAAGGAGATAGTGACGCAGACCAAAGCCTTACACTGGCTGTAGAACTTGGGAAATAGAGTTTTAAAAAGGACATTAATTTAAATACAATTTGTCTCAAAGTTCCATTGTAAATACAATGGTGTTATGTTTTTCAAAAATTTACTATCACTTTTAAGTAGGGCTGCGGAAATTACCGATTAATTTCTCGATTAATCGGTAAATTATTTTATCGATTAAAAGTATTTTAATTGATAAAATAGTGATTAAAATTAAACAATTTTTTTTTAAATGTTGATTTATTAATAGATAATAACAGCTTTTTTTTTTTTTTTTTTACGTACAAACTTCTCAGTTAAGAAAGTTGATAAGTGTAAATTTTAAAATAACCTGTTTTATGAGGACAATTATATAAAAAGACATTGTTTTTAATTATTTAACAATAACAAAATTTAAATTCATAGATTTTAAATTGAACTACTTATATTTAAATATATCTCCTAACAATATTATATCTTTGAATTCAAATTAAGTTGATTACTTAAGTTATGGGCATTTTAAAATATGCTATAAAATGGCACAAAATGTGAATGAAAAGAACCTAGTGAAAAAAGTGAATATGAAGTCTTAGAAAAAAAAACAACTTTTGAACCACTAGGGATAAAAAGATGATTTTTATCTTCTTGTTAATCATCAAACTATTTTTATATGGCTGGATTACTTTTATATTTTAAAATTAATCAGAAATTTTATTCAATTGCCTAAACTTTAATACGTTATTTAACTTATTTTCATTAACTATGTTTTAAAAATAACTTAATAAAAATACCAATTTGCCTGTTTTTTTCATTACTTCTCTTGAAATTTTCAGTTTCATGACGTCATACATCTTTATTTCTAGCTTTAACAAAATTATTGATTAATTAATTGGTAATTTTTCAAAAGTTAACGATTAAATTTAATTTAATCGATAACAGCCCTACTTTTAAGTTAACCCAAGTGCTGATACAACATCTCTTTATACTTACCCCAGTCTCATAACAGGAGAAACACGAAGTTTATTGAAAAAGAGTGCCCAGTGACAAACGAGAGTGTGTGATATTTGGGTCATTTACCTTGATCTATGATCAACTTTCCCTCTAAGGTTTGTTGGTCAGTGTGCAAAGTATAGAGTAAAAAAAAACAACTCCTGTGCAAAATTTCACAGCATCTATTTTTTATCAATATTTTACAAAATTAACTGCGCTGTTCAGATATATGCTTGGCCCCGCAGCCAAGCAGACTAAATGAAAAATTGCCCATCATATGATGAAGGGTTGTCAAAAGGTCAAAAGGAAAGTGATCTGAATACCAGCAAAGTGAATATTTTTTAATGTAAAAATCATTTTAAAAAATGTTAACATTATCATACATTTCAGAATAATTTCAAGCAAATCAAACAGGAATTGGGTGAAAACAAAGAACTAAGTTTATAAAAACACTTTGCTTATAAAAAAATATATGATGTAGTGATTGAATAAAGAAAGCTTTAGATATTCCAATTAAAACTAACTAAGTGTATTCAAGTAAAAAAATTAACAATATACTAAATATCGAATATAGGAAAATTAATTTTTTAAAGCAAATTTTCAAAGTCAATTTTTAGACTTCTTCAATTTAAGTAAAAATTTTAGGAAAGCCAAAATGTGTTTCTTTTAAAGTTTTCTTTTACAATCAAAGAGTCTAATTCATTTAAGCAGAATATGTGCTTTAATTTAGGGTTTAATATTAACATGTTTACAGTAAACAAGAGTAATAAATATTACAAAAAGCTGTTGAGATAAACCAGGTAGTGTTAACATTGTCAACTGTTTCTTTTGGTTATTATTCTCCACTACCTCAACCTTTAGTCAGCTCTGAAAGTTTAGCTGAAATAGCATCACTTGCGACACCACCGCCAACCAACTGTAAAAATAATAGGAATAAACTTTTTTGATGTACTTTTAAGGGGCACAAGAGTATTTCAACAAGTAAATATTTAATTTCTTTAAATAAACAAAAACAAAACTTCTCAGATTTCGCCCCTTTGGGAAATAATTTGCAACATTAATTTACTTGTTTATATCTACATGCAATTAGGGTATGTGATGGCCAATAAAGAAATGCTACAGATCAATGGTGTCATCACTGCCCCTCTTGAACAATTTATGAGATTGAAACTTTTAGTTTGAAGTTTATAATATAAAAAAAGATAATTTAAATAAATATTGCCTGCATTAAGAGGATTTCCATAAATATTGACTGCATCAAAATATTTTTGATTTGATGTGAATTATGAAAAAATCAAGCTTGCTGGAATATGTCAGCAGCTGATTTTAGTTTCTGCTTTCAGCAAAGAAGGTGTCAATTCAACTGAGGCAAGTTATGCCATAACTCAGAATATTGCCCTTGCTAAACAACTTTATTCTGACAGAACCTAACGCCAAAAATACTAGCTACCAACCAGATTTCAAATATCAAGTTCTCAGGCTTCTCATCAGAATGATAACAATTCATTTCCCTTTAGAATATCAAGTCTACATGCATTGTGTTTCTTTAAGAAATTTTACACAGTTAAATATTTGTTAACTGTGTAACTGTAATGCATTTATTTCTTGAACATATGGTTAAACTTAAACAATGGAAACGTTTAAATCATTAATTTCAAACAAAAATTATTTTGAAAAATAATTCAAAGAAAGGAAATTTTGATTTAGAATGGAAACATGACCTATAGTGCTTCAATGTGACTCTCAACAATTTTTTCAAATGACTCTCAGTTACTGCAGGTCTGGCTATCACCAGTGGCGGCGCTAGGTAAGCGCGGGGCCTAGTGCCCACAATGACCCTGCGGGGCCAGAGTACTAGTAAAGAACGCTAAGCACCAGTATGCTATGGTATTTAAAAATATGAAATATCTTGTTATTGTGTAATTTTAATAAAGTACTTATCCAGTGCTCCCTTTTGACTTCTGTCGAATTTTTCTCTTAGCTTGCGTTTTTTAGCTTTTTCTGCGCCTGAGTCATATTTGCGAAATCTATCGCGATCTCTTCCACTCATGTTGATATCGTAAAGAGAAATCACTTTGATGACGCTAATTAATGTTTCCGATCGCACCTCTACCGAGACACTGCCATTCCGATGACACAGTTTTCTAAAAATAACTATTTTAGTAAATCTATTGTGAATGACGTGTACACAAATAAAGGGGATTGGCTGAATGGTACATCTGACCTATTTTCCGCTAACGGTGTAATGCTTTCAAAGACGACTAGAGCTACGCTACGGAATTTGACCTTCAAAAAGGATTACAAGAGTGCCTCTTTCGTTTCTTTACAATCCTTTCCAGCATACGTTCTACCATCCACTCTTTGGTTCTACATGTATAGGCTATTAACCAGGACGAGACATGTTCAGGACCGAAACGCGGGGCCTACCTTAGCGCGGGGCTATCACTGCTATAAATAAACACATTTTTTAAAATTAAATCTAATCGCTCTAAACATTTTACAGTCACAATATTGTCTTAATTAAGAAAAAACTTACCTCTTCCAAACAATCAATAAATTCCAATAATTTTTTAAGAACATTTTCATCTTCTTTGAAGCTGTAATGATAAAACAATTTTATTTAAAAAAATAGGAGTGTGTTCAATATTTGAGAACTTTATAAAATCATTAAAATAAAGATTAAACACAAATCTACTTACTTGCTCTTCTCCTTGTAAGCAGTGTTTAAAATATTCTGTGATCTGTAGATCACTGTTGCAGGATTAGCTTCTTTAAAAGACTTTAATATTTTTTCAGAAGAATCTTGCAAAAAGGAAGTCAAAGTCGTAATTGGATTTTTATCTGAAAACAGATTGTTTTAAATGACCTTTTATTAGATGTTTAATTGCATTAGTTGAGGAATCCCTCAAATTTCAATACAATTTTTTACAAAAAATATTTTCAAACTTCCGGAAACCAAATAATTTTAATATTATACTAAAAGTCCTGTAAAGAAATATTATTTAAACTTTAACTCAATTCAAATACAATTAAGCCTACTTTCTTCAGCTTCTTTACGACTTGTGGTCACCTCTTGTTCATGGGTCCACACTCTTGTATAAGATGTACCTATCAAAAAATATAATAATTTTTTTTTAAATCCACACATTTACAAAAAATTTCGGCTCTTCTCATTGCAAGTATTATTTATCAACTTAAACAAATTGATTTCTGTGCTAATGGTTGAACTTTTAAAAAAAATGAATTCATGTTCATAATTGCTAAAATATTTACCGGTAATTTAATAATGCAATATTTTATAAAATTTAAAATCGAAAAAAATTCTTTTGCATAACTTAATATATTTTCACATACCTTTCTTGTCCTTGAACATAATTTGGATCTGGAATGGTTTTTTGCCATCATCTGATTTGGGGTCACTGACATTTACTTGATTCTGATTACTGGCATCACTATTGTTTTTGTCAATATCTGTGAAAAATAATTTTATATTCTATAAACCAAAAGTTATAGTGTAGAAAAATAAAATGACCAAAAAATATATAAAAGTCATAATTTTCATATTGTCTCACAATATTTTATATACAACACAATTATATTAACTTTTGGATTTCTACCTACTTATGTTTATTTTGTTGCATCATTAAAAAAATCAAATAACTGATGAATGATAAAGATAACTTGACAAATTATTTTATTTTGTTAATGCTTGAGAACTCTCTGCTGTAATGTAATTTTTAGATAACAAGAAAATGCTTCAGAAATTCATTGCATTTATTTATATGGTCATGATTTTTTCCAAGTACACAATCACAAATTAACTAACACAAGTTCATCTTCAAAACAACATAGCTTTCCAGCCATACTAGTTAGTTATCAATATTTATTTAGATCAGTTCAATTTGCTGTGTTTAGCTAAAATATTATGCACAAGTTAAATAAAAAAATTTTTAAGATATTTTTTTTTAAAAAGTGGCTGTGAACAAAATGGTAATAAACCAAAGACTTGTATTTTGTATAAATTTCTTTTTGATGATGTGAGTTATTAATAAACTGCTGGCAGTCTTTGACCTTATGGTATAAAAATCTATTAAGAGTTGTTTTTGTGTCTGCTGTCTTTGTATGACTCAGGGGAAGCAGCTATCCAATAAAGATATGCTTTAAAAGGATTATTTGTAATTTTCACATTTTAAATAAATAAAATAAAATATTTCAATTTAGCAAAAAATCTTTTTCTGCGTTCTCAAAATCTTTTTGAAGGAGGATTTAGACCACAAGCTCTATATCTGTGATGAACTGCGCTGTGGCTGTCAATGGGTTCAGTCCACCATACAGCGACAAATTAAAAATGAAATATTTTTATTTTAAAAAAACAGTAACAAGCATACTTGAATTTCACAGCTTTTGATTAGAAGTTAATTGTAGACTTTATATAGTCCTGAAAACTTCACTGAGCCCCCATCCCTGACCTCTGTCCCCACCATTGTTTGTCTTAAGTTCATCTTTTGAGGCCATTTAATATGTTCCTCTTCCCCTATACCTCTGATTCAAGTGATTTATTTATCTACAGTTTTCAATAAGCAATTAACTACTGGAAATAAATATAAGTAACAGAGGTGGTATTTTATGTGGAGTATGGGTTACAACAATTATTTCCTTCCAAAGCAAGTTATCGGATAGGCTCTTTTGAAGTTTTTTATATGCAGGTTTTACTTTTCTTCAAGAGCGGAGGAAGTAGGCGGGAAAATTAAAGCCTAGCACAATGTCTTGCGGTGCCACTGGTTCTTCCTGTTAACATACTTTCCAATTTATTTCCCCCAATGAAACTGTTATAACGGTGGTTGAGTGGCATGTGCATTTGGGTGGCGTACCGATGGTCGCGGGTTCAAATCCATGAGAAGGCAAGGATTTGTTCCCAGGGCCTAGGACGTCCACCCAGCTCTGAATGGGTACCTAACACTAGTCAGGGAAATAAAGGCAGCTGGGTAATGCATGGAACCCTCATAGCCGTGGCCTATGAACGCTGCATCACTTGCCAACAGACCGACATGGTCTGTGGACGCAATTATCCTCTGTATAGAAGGAGCGTCTGTATAGATAAAACAAGATAACAGGATTAAAAAGTAATTTTAATTTTTCAAATATCTATGCATGCTTCATAATATTGGTTATAAATGCAATGAAATAAAAATCCAATTAATTCAGAAAAAACAAAATATTATACCCAATGGGATTCCCAATTCTCCATGACTTGGCTTAGGAGCCGTGTTACAAGAGCCAACACTGGGTTGTGTTTGCTGTGGTTGTAGTTGCTGTTGTTGGGGTTGCTGTGGTTGTGTTTGTTGTTGTTGGGATTGCTGTACTTGTCCACCAAAAGTAAATTTGAAGCTTATGTTGCGAAGCTCATCATATATGCTACCAACAGATTGTACATCTATGCTTGTTTTATCATTTTTACTGCTTTCTTTCCCAGCACAGTGGCTGAAATATATCAATCCCAAAAAACATATAATTACTACCACTTTCAAGAAAATGATGTAGGCCAAATTATTCCACCTCTCATTATAGAGAAAATGATGAACACTCATGAATTTATGGCTATTAAATCATTTCAATAGCAATAAATAGTGCTGAGTGTTCATCTTTTTCTCTATAATGAGAGGTGGAATGATTGTAAAGGGAATTGCAAAGATGAATTTATGGTTATTAAATAATTTCAATAGCCATAAATTCATCTTTGCAATTCCCTTTAAAATCATTCTTTCCAAGTTATAAATCACACAAAATCAGATAAGCCAAGGATGCAATAATCTTAAGTATAAAAGGAGCGTCAATAATGTATAATAGAGGCAAAATTCTTGTGGGTTTGTGGCAGCAGTGGTTTCATTGTTGACAAGTTGGTTAGGATTTTATGTGCTCCATAAAACACACTCAAATATTCAGTCATCACAGCATCAGCTTTAGATTAAAGAAGTGCTTGGTAGACAAGATCAATTCTGTTCATTTATATTTGTGTGCCCAGGCAAATAAATTAAGGGAAATCTGTGCAGAGATATTTAAAAAAACTAATGAAAATAAAACATATTATTCCTGACCCGAATCAAACTGAGATAAAAAGAAAAGTTATTAATTAATTTTGATAACATTTCATTAGAGTATGCATCCTCATAAAAAAATTGACATTTCAAACGCAGATATGATCGAGCAATCAAAAAAAGGGAGAGCTGACCCTTTCAGTGAAGATTCATTCCATGGTAATTACAGAAATAAAGAAAATTTTTAAATGTGATGATTAAGACTAAAATAGTCATACCTCATATTTTAAGTTAGGGTGCTTATCTAAGAAGTTGAACTTATGAATTATAAAATATCATCTAATTAGACTCATGTAGAAGGCATTAGATGAGTGGGAGAATACAGTAATAAATATGAATAAGGTCAAATCTATTACATCTTACGCTAACGTGTTACCAGTAATAATTGCTTCTCCAGTATTGATAATATCTACATTAAGATTAAACTGCTAAAAGATTAACTGACCCTAACAGCAAGTTAATAGAATGTTCGTCTGTACTTCTAATATACAAAATTTGAAATTGATACTCACAAGTCTTTGTGCACTAAAAATGTAACAAACACATTGGTTGCAATTATTTCTCTAGCCAAATCTTTTTTTAAAGTGTCTGTAAATTCCTCAGGCTTTACAAATTTCACCTGAATAATAAAATTTTGCCATTTTTTTGTATTTACAACAAAGAAAGTTGGGTGTGTTCAAAAGGAGCAACATGCAACACTTTTAACCCAGACCAAAAATAATTACATGGTTGATTTTTTTAAATTGTTATTGTTCACATTGATTTGCCTTCATTTGTTGATGAGAAAAGTTTCCACAGATCTCTGATTTAAAAAAAATAATTAATTACTTAGCATTTCAAAATGAAATTAGATCATGCAAAATTAATTAAAAATTATCATGAAATTAGTTAGTTTGAGATGCATCATTTGCTGTTAATGTATGTAAATATCCTTGCAATTTAGATATGAATTAAATAACTGCGACATAAACTCAAAGTGGGTAACCACAAATATAAAAAAATAAAATAAAAGGTTTTATTAAATGTCTGTATAATTTGAAGAAAATGAAAACAGATGTTAACTTACAGAGCCACCTGTTTCTCTAGGCAGTTGCTCCAAAATGTTTAATTGACACTCATTAAAAGATATGATGGAAACTGATGCTCTGAAAAAGGTGTTTAGTTAAAAGTTAAATCTATGGGTATCACCTAGCTAATCTAAAAAAAAACACAAGAAAAATATTATCTTGTTATCTGCCAGTTGTTTCTGTATTTTATGATTTTTTAATAAAATTAATGATACATTACCATCTCCCCTAAACGAATAGTAGGCTACCAATAGACTGTTATTCTCTTTTAAAAAAGAGGTCACAAAGTGCTACTTAATTATATTTTAACGTGGCCAAAATAATTTAAAGGCAGGAAAAAAAATTGATTTTAATCTATAAGGTTAAGGAACACATATGATTAAGTTGTTTAAAAAATTATCAGTGAGGCTAAACAATAAACAATGGCTTACTCTGCAACTTTTACTTTGTTAGTCAGTTTAGCATAAAATTTCCTATCATCTTCAGTTGGTTTATCCAAATTTCCCAAACCAACATTAGCAGCACCGTCAGTGCAGACAATAATTTTTGATCCTCTTGAATTTTTGGTCATTCCCAAAGCCACCAACACGGCAGGACCCAGAGCTGTGCGACCGCCATCTTTCAAACTTAAGATTGTAAATAGTAACATTTTTTGTGTATTCCTTAAATAGCACATAAGAGTATCACACTAAAAATATAACAACAAATGAGCAGGGAATGAATGAGAGGTATGATACTTAAATAATTGTAAACAATGGTTCGTAAACAAAAGATAAAAATATGATTTTATCAATCACTTATTTAATTTACAAGGTTAAGGAAACCTGTTATTGTAACTATATGACTATTTTTTTTATTGTTGCACCAATCAACCAAATTTAACTCTAACAGTTGCAATATTAAACATTACATATCATTCAATATATTACAGAAAATAACAAACAATACAGTCTCAGATAAGAGTAAGGGTTAAATATAGTTTTGGCAGTAATTGTTGGATTTATTAAGGAGGGTTGTGTTTATTTTCCACTGGCGTTTTGTGCTGAGTTGTATGATAGTTAGACCAGATGATTAAAATAAAAATGATTAAATATCAGTGTTCTTATGACTAAGAATAGTTGTTGATAGAAACTACTTTTACAATGTTTAGAATTTTTCTAACAAATTTCATCTTTCATATTCACTTTTCTTAGGGGATTTTTATTATTATTTTACTTCTCTTAAACTAATTAAGGAGAGGATACAAAATATAACAAGACATAATTGATTGTATTTGATGCTAACTATCTACAATTGCTTGATGGTGACATCTTGCATTGCAATCATATATTCACTATATTTTATGTCAGTCATTTAGACCAATGTGACCATACAATCATGTTCATGAAAATGTTAGAGCAATATTGTGCTACCTACTTCTTTAACTTGTCTATGAATGTGCCTGCTACATTTGAAATGGGTTGTAAGGTTGAGTGGGTTTCTCCAATATCAATCAATCTCCTTTCATTGTCCACTTCAGCAAATGTATTATCTTGCCCACCATTATGCATGTGTACCTGAATGACAAATGCACATTGCAAGAAATTATAATATTATATACACGCGATAAACTAATTTCAGTTAACAAATATGATCCTAAATCATGAAAGATGAGTCAGAGAATGTGGTGATGTGGAGAAGACAGTTGAGCGCTTGTTGGCTGAATGCACTGTGTGGGCAAGGGGTTTGAGCAGGTCAATTCCAATAACTGTGAAACAGTATTGTGGAGTACATGGGGTGGAATATTTGAGAGGGGGTGCTGGGTGGAGCGTAGAGCAAGTGGGGCAAGATTAAATAAGATAAGTGATCAAAGAACTCAACATAGGAGGCGTGAATATAGGACAGTAAGGGACCTGGGGATGCTACTGGACTACAATTTTTATGGCCCACAATTACAGGCAAGACTCAATGCCAAATTCAATAGATAAAAAGACAATGCACGTCTTTGTGTGGCCAACACCCGATAAGCGGTGTAGGATTGCAAAGACACTTTCGGGAGTTGTGTCAGGGGAACGTTATGAGTATTTTGGACTGGACGTTTGAAGGGCACGGGACACACTCATAATTATAGAATTGTGGGATATTAGTTAGTTCTTACACAGTACTACTTTAACTTACTTTGGATCAAAGATGGAATCTTAATGAGAGCAAAGAAGCCAAAAAATCCAACAAAGTAGCTTTGAAAATATAAACACTCTCATTTGTGAAAGATGGATTTGAGTGCATGAGTAGAGGGTAGTGTTAGTATGGAATCAATTAAAAGAAGAATTTTAAAAATCAATGATTATGTTTAAATATTTATGCAATATGCACCTCAAATTTCAATCAGCAAAATACACTTCAAATTTTTATTGATAGCAAGAATATGCTTATACTTATATGGTCATAAATTAAATACTAAATTAAATTTGCCTCACAAAGAAAAAAGATACACTTTACCTGTTAGAAATTCATTCATTTGTTCATTAGAAGAAGTATTTGAAAGGGGGAATCTATATTCTGAAGCAAATTGTTAACCAATCGAATTATGGTAGAAATTGGGACAATATTGACAGCTTTCTAACCCAAGTAAGAGACAAGTAAACTCTTTATCTGTAGGTGGATGGACTGTCATATTTTGACCAATGTGTTTACCCAGTTTATGTTTTATTACTTCTCCTTCTAAAAAACACAGAGTAACCATGAAATCACCCAGTTTGGATTGAGACACAAGGAAGTGGAACTAAATCTACTTAACCTACCAAATCACTGAAAAGCACAAGACCAATCTCTTGCTTTGGTTTTTTGACTTTCAATTCTTCTATCTGATCAATGATGGCAGCTTGCACATACTGTAGCCATGAAATTTCCTTGTAAGTCTCACTGTCCACTGGGGCTGCTGGCTGCCCTTGATCTTGTGTAGTTAGGTCTTGTAAGGTTTTTGTCAGCTTTTTAAAGTTATCTTCAGAGAGCTGAGACAAAGGTGATTCAAATAAAAATAATTAGACTCAATTTAAAATCAAAAATAAATTTTAAACTATTTTCAATGCACAATTTGAGGGAATTTTATAAAATATTATAATTACTTTTTTTTTTTTAAAGAAAAGCTTTTTGGATAATTAAATTCATCACATTGTAGGGGTATCCAATCCAGTTTTTAAGTAAAGTTTGCATCATCCAATGTGTCATTTACATAATTTTCACAATTTTGTCTATGGGCCCATTCACTCCTCACCTTGCCAACTATATAAAAAAAATCTCCTTTGTTGTGGGAAGTGGGTTACAATTCCTTTTTTCAAACCTTAGTTGTAACATTTTCAAATTAATTACAATATATTTACAAATTTACAATCATTTTATGATATTCTATTTAGAAATGCCTTTTGAGGTCAAAGTTTATTTCTCTTAAGATACCAGGCTGAAAATGAAAGTCTTGCATAAAATCTCATGAAAGCAATTATCTTAACAGGCTGTTATGCCAATATTTCCTATGACTCACTCAACTGAACTTTACATTTTAGGGGACAATAGTTATCTATCAAAGGTTTTCTTCACGAATATTAAAACAAATAAACCAATTTCTTGTTTTTAAGTGGCTGGTATTTATTTAATGAATGTTTCGTCAAAGCCTTGTTTATCACACGTCAGCTTTAAAAAGATCCTTGAAGGCTACAAGACATAAACTTTTACTTATGAAATTTTTTGGAAAACATTTCAAATGACAATAAGTTTAAGACAGTCCTGTGAAAGCTTTTGTGCTTATGGAACTCAACAGATATTTACTGTAGCAGTATCTGTAAGCCTAATCCAATGTCAAAACTGTTTTAATTCCCAGAATCTACATGGTAGCTTCATTGTGATTTCTGCCTACATTACAGTGAAACACTAGTATTCATCTCAGTGCTGGATTTACTTATTTGCTAAACAAGTTATAGCTAAGGGCCCCCGACTTCTCGAGGGCCCCCTGGAACTTTTCATTTCATATTTGGTACTGACTTAGAACATCTGGACTTCAAAAGAGCCCCCATATCTCAAATACCATAGGGCCCCATCAAGTCTAAATCTGGCCCTGATTTCTCTAATACTTTAATTTTTAGCAAATTGTATCACATTTGAAAACAGTTAAAAGATTTGTACCTTAAATTTCCTGCCCATACTTCCGGATATGTCAATGACAAATATGATCTTGTGGTCATCAGTGGATAAAGGTTTATCATTTCCAGTGCCCTGTGGTGCTAGCTCATAACAAACATCTTTTCTGTCTTCATTTAAAGTTTCAGGCAAGCTTATTAAATCAGTCACTTGCCCACAGAATTTGCAAGTCCACTTCTAAATCATCAAAATAAATAATAGATATTTTTAAAACCCACACCTTTATTCTTTTATCACTGCATTTTATGGTTAATTGTATTGCTGCTAAGTCTACTAAATTATTTCTTTTTTGTAGTTTATGTGACCTGAATTGAGAGCAAGCAACTCATACATTAAACACAATTAAGAATACTTTCTGGTGAATATTCCCAACTGACATAATTAACACTATTTGTTAATTAAATCACTAAACCTAGAAACACAAGAGGATAGAAGAACAAAGAGCAAAGTAGTAATAATACATAAAACAATTAACTCTAACTTAGTAATAGAAAACCAATACACTATCAACATTTAAAACTCTAATAAAAATGCAATACTAGACCAAAAGCAGGGATAAGCACAGGAAGCAATAATCTGTGTAGAAGGAAATAAGATTACCACAGAGAGCTTAACTGCCACCATCCAGCCTGACCTCAAAAACATTTATGTGCCCTGAACTCCACATTGTCAGAGAGGTCAGGATGGCATGAGAGATCTGTGCTCAGAAAATGTGTTAGCCTCCCTTAATAGGAGAATGCTTTCAAGGAACTTATGTCCAGGGCATTAATAGAATAAGCTTCAGCCCAAAAGTTAGTATGTAAGTAGATATTGTGAAATGACACTGGCAAATATTTATCATCAAACAACAGTAGCTGATGGGTGCGTTCATTTCTCAAAGGTCAATTTTTAGAATGACAGGGGAGGTAAACCATACTTTAATTAATTTGTTAATGTTGGTGACGAGGGGGGGGGTATAAAAACAACATCCAAATTATTATGTGCTAATTTTTTTTCAGTCTTCTGTGCAGTACCATACCAATAGTGGTGCAAGCAAAGTAAAAGTACTGAAAGCAAATGTAAAAAGCAAGGCACAGATTTTAATTATTTATCTCAGAGCTCATGAAATTAAATTTATGTTAATGAAACTTTCTGCCTGTTAAAATAGTTCATGTATGACATTTGGATTTATAAACAATTCAGGATTATGGTGGATTATTAGGTTTAAAATTTAACTTCAAGTACACTATGTTAGGTATTACGAAAATTAAGTATCTTTAATTCTATAGAATTGTTTTATGCCATTAGCTTTTCACAGTAAACAAAGCTTAAAACAAATTTTAAAAATGACCTTGTCTTTAACTGTGTCAATGAATGAAAAAAATGCTCCACACTTTGGATTGCTGCATTGAGCTGATGCATCTGATGACAGATTGAGATCTGGATTTTCTTTCAGCTTAGAAAGGTCAAGTTTGACCACATTTGTGCTTGGTTTTTTCCCCTTTCCAGTCTAAAAATATAATATATATAATATGAATAAAAAAATTTAATTAAATTTTTATTATTATTTAAATAAAAATGTAACTACTTAATTACTATTGGATTTTTTTTAGGATTGATTTTTTTTCCCCCTTAATCCAAAGAAATATAATGTTTACAATGTAAATTTATCTCAGCCATGAGCAATGACTGGTTTCTATTTCTTGGTGTATGGTGTAATTTTTGTAAACCAGATTCAAATGTCTTGAAATTATTTTTTTTTAGATGTTTAGCTTTAAATTTGTGGATACTAATTTAAACAAATGATACTGTATTTACTACTTACAATTATATAAACAGCAATGTGAAAATTATTTCTTAAATAAATAAATCTAAAATATAATGAAAAAAAAAAGAAGTATACCGCAGTGACCCCATTGTTTTGCTGTGGTTCTTGATCGTCATCACCAAATTCCATAATTTCACATTCAAATCCTGAAAAATCTTCCATTGGCTGTTCTTCATCTGAAACGATAAATAAGAGAAATAAATAATTAAATAAAAGCAAACACAAAATTTAAACTGATGATGCCATTAAAACATGTATTTAAAAAGAATTTTCTGATTAAAACTAAACATTTTTGTGGAATTTAATGTTAATGTTTTTTATTTAAAATTTAATTCTTGTGTTTTGCTTTACTTTAAAAAGCACAAAGTTTGGTTATATTTGATAAATAAAAATTTTCAAAATTTACTCTTCTTAGAAATCTACAGCATTAAATAACAAATTTATGAAATTTCCAGACTTTTTTAAATTCAAAAACAGACCACAGACATTGTGAAAAAACAAATATAAAAATAAAATGTACCTTCAGATAACACCTCCTCCTCATCATCATTAGCCAGAACATACTTAGAACCAAAATCCATTGCAAGTGCAAGCTACAAATTGTCAAGTATTCTTTGCCTTTACTTTTCCGATCTACAGCTGAATTTTTTGTTTGAATAAAATGATAACAAAATTAACAATGCTTGTCAATTAGCTTAGTGTTCAAAGAAGTAGTAGCGTATACAATTACTTTAGTTAATTAGGATAATAATAACTTAAAATAACAAATAGTAATAGAAATATAGTCCATAGGAATCTTAAAAATAGTAATAAGCTATTAAAAATATTAGTACATGTAATTAGTCTAATTTATATATCATTTAATTAACATGTTTTATGGTCCAAGTCCAAACCAAGGCCAAGGATGTAAAAATTTTACATCATGTTTTAAAAATGTTAAGGCCATTGTCCAATATTTAAAATATTTGTGAGTTTTCGACAGGAAGTTAGACAACCGTACTCTATTTTAAAGCTGTGGTATTAACAAGGTCAAAGTACATTGACAATAGTAATTGGCCTTGTGGGGCGTCCATAAAGTAAGTCACGCTCCAAGGGGGGAGGGGGTGTAAGAAAGTGGGACGGGGGGGGGGCAGGTTCCAGCCATGTATAATGTCAAACATTTTTTTTTTAAAAAATAATTCTTTAAAAAAAATTTAAGTAAAAGCTATCGGCGTATAACATGCACAGCCGTATAACATGCACCTTCATTTTAAGAGAAAAATTTCAGGAAAAAGATTTAACATTACATCAGCGTATAACACGCATGCATCATTTGCCCCCTATTTTCAGGGGGGGGTGCGTGTTATATGCCAATAAATACGGTAGCTTTAAAAATAATTTTCATAAAATTTTGTGAAAGATTTGAATTAGTTTTATGTCAAAATAGCATGAAATGAGTAACTCCTGGTTAAGACAGAGGTGCGCCATTGAATGTCCAAATGGAACTGATTGAACAAAAAAATAAAGTCACTACTTGTGAAGAAATTTGAGGACAAACACGATCTACTGGAGACATGGAAAGTAGCTATGGATTATCCCAAGCATCGCGAAATAGCAAGAAATACTCTAGTGCTGTTTGCAAGCACTTACATGAGCGAAGCTTCATTTTCACGAAGGAATTATCTCAAGAAAAAATATTGAACTTGACTGGTTGAGACCAATATTGCGTCAAGAATACGACTGATGATCTCCAGCAAGTGCCGAGATTTTGCGTTACTCTCCAAGAGCAAGGCAGCCACTAATTTCTGGACTCTGGACAGCTAAGTTACATGGACAGTGTTACTGGAGCAGCTTATCACTTATTCATTTATTGTGTTCTCAGTGTATTTATGCCACTTAAAAATATCCTTATGTTGTATGTGTGTGACATGATGTTCGGACACTGTTAGGTTTATATGACAATGTTCAGTATATAGTAGAAATATAAGAAAATATCAATAGAAATTTTGTTTGTTTGTATTGAAGCACTGTGTATCCCTACAATACACTATGATGATGTCATTATTATCTCGCGTTGACTATTACGAGATGTCAATTTTTTGGAGTGATAGGTCCTTTTTCAGTGAGAATTTGTTTATGCGGCCGCCAATTGCCCAAAGGTTGCGCATCCCTGACTTAGAGCTTCAGAAAGAGCAGATGCAGATTCTCATAAATTTCCTTTCTGGTTTTCGGCACAAACTCTAAAATTTGATGAAAGTATGCCAAGGTCAACAGGAGTTTTCAAAGTACAACCATATGATCTTAATTTTCCATCTTTACAGACCAGCTTACTTGATCGAATTTGCAAAGCATGTCCCTTATATTTTGCCTCACAAATAATGTTGAAGAAGCATGCAGGACAACACAGAGCTTGGGCTTGGGAGAATGTGCACATACAAACTGTTCAGGGATCAACTCAGGTAAAATGCATAAGTCATAAGTCCTTTGAGAATAGCTGCTAGAAGGCAAAGAGAACTCATGACAATTATTGGCAGAAGGGAAAATGCACATTCAGAGGCTGTTGGGTGGCTAGATGAGGACGAGTTGATCAGCAATTATCCTTCCAGGAAATGATGATTGTGAAAGATTGATGCCAGTCATAACTATGGATGAAAACTTCACTTCACCATGGTAGGCTGATGTCCAGTGAATATTTTTGAATTAAACATAATTCAAAGCATCATAATAAACAGATTCAATATAGCAAAAGAGTTGGTCACATACTTTGTCAATCTAGTCTTTTTTTAAAGTCAAATTTTTGTTTCCTTTTTATTATCTAATCTAGTCAAGTTTCGCTAAACTCCTTCTTATCCTGTGTCAATGGATTGTATAATCGGAAGATTATCTAAAACTTGACATCACCCATTGTAAATGGAAAGGAAGCAGATAACTGATGTGTAATATAATTATCAAGTCTAATTTTTTTCAATTTTTGTTTTCAAATTTGATCTAGATTGAGATACTGTTTCTTTGAATAGCTTTGACAACTGTTGACAATTAAGTATTCTACTATTTAAGTCATTTTAATAATCTGACAGTTCTTTTAAGAAGTGGTGTGCTATATTTCGGCTCCAGCTCCGTCAAATCTATAATCTGGCAGGATTTCACTTCATAAATCCGGCTGGCCGGTAGAGCCCTAATTTACATACATGTATTTTCATGATGTCTCCTTCAAATCTGGAATCCAGCCATTTTAACAAATATGACTAATACTTTAACTGGATTTCATTTCATAAATCTGGCTGGATTTCAAAATTTTGAATCTGGTACATCCCTGCTTTAAAGTGGAAATTTTATATTTAAGTATTAAATTAAATATTTTAATTAGGTGTTAATTTTTTTTTTTAATTTTGAAAATGTGACGTTATTTGGGGGGGGGGGGGGGCACGGGGGTCCCGAGATTTGTGACAGTTTGTAAAGGGGGATGGGGAAAGACGTAAAAATTAACACTACTTACTTTATGGACAGCCCCTTACAACTCAACAAAGTCTTAGACTTTGAAGTATTTATCAGTTGAGGATTTTTTTTTTAATGTCCCATAACCTCTTTTTTTTTTTTTTTTGAAGTTGTAGGGGATTCTAATGTTTCCATTAGAACATTCTCGGGCTTGATAGACACTGGCGGCGCCCATCCTTCTCCAGGTCAGCGGAGGATTAGTATTGAGTTTGAGGATTTAAAATATATTTAGGACCTAGTTGAGGATCAGGGCCTAAATATATTTTAAATTATAAATCTAATTGAAATTGGATCAATTAGCCAATTTTTAAAATAATTATTTATAGTTGCCATTTTATTTTCTATAAATCCATGATAATCATGGAAAAATTAAACAAATTTTTAAAGAATCTTGAAATGTATTCATAACTACAATATAGTTTTAACAATTTATGTTATTTAATTTGTATTTTGGTCTCAAACATTGAATTTCATTATTGAATCATTGAACTAAAAAAAAGTTATTTTAGTTTTAGTCAGTGCTTTTTTTCAGGGGGTGAGTTCCCATGCCCATACATTTTTTGGCCAGATTCGTGTATATTTATATAAATAGTTGGCATTTTACTTACTGACATAGTATTAGTATACAGTATACTGTCAGTCCTTTTTAATTTTTTACAATTACAATGGCCATGGCAATTGAATGGGGACTCACGGGAACGACGTAAATTACAGTTTACAAATAAACAAACCAACTGGCAAACGCTGTTATTATACTCAATATGATTGATATCTATGTACCATAGATATCATATTAGTTATTATTAGTAGACTTAGTAGGATAAGAATCACAGCGTTTGCCATAAGTTAAAAAACAGATGTGGAATGTGAATGAGTTCCAAAACGTTTTTCGCTAGAAAAAAAAAGCACTGACAGTCTGACAGTGACAGCACTGAGCCACTGGTTTTCGTTAGTTAATAGTTAATAGAGTATAGTCTATAGTCTGATATATGATATAGTCAATATAGTAGACATTATTCTATAGTCTTATAGTGGTCCAACTTTATGTTAATTTATCTTTGATTTTTTCTAATCTATTAATATTAATTATGATTAAGTCAAAATTACAATTAATTTTCATAAATACTTACATAAAATCTTTTAGTGGATGGTGTCAGATCAGTAATTCCTGCTCTTGCCCTTGCTTGCACACAATTGTCAATGCGGGTAAATCCACAATCCCCAAATTAATATTGATGTTTTCCCATCAAGTTACTGAACAGAAATTCCCCAAAATACTCACTGGGAATATCCGTCACAGTTCACAACCACTCCCACTCGTCACAAAAATGTGTGACCTATGCTTATATTAATATTATGTATAGATCTAGTAGTATTAATAGCGATATTATAAAATAGTAACAATTGAATTTATCTTACAACTTTGGCAGTACAGAATTCAGAGAATTTTCGTTTTTAATTGTTATTTTGACCCCCCTTTCCCCCGCCCCCGTTCTTACACTTATAAATTATTATAAACATGACATACGCTTTACTTACAAAGTTATTATTTGAGTTGTAGCCAGTGGCGTCACTAGAAGTAGTAGTAGGACAGGGTTAGTGTCACCCAGAGCGGTAACTCCATTTCTATGCCATGGTGTCACCCAATCCCGACTTACCCCATAGGTTATGATAGATAGTATAGACCCCCTTCGTGGACTTCGAGCCTTCCAATGCCAAAGAACAGGAACATAAAAAGTGTACGTTTTGTATCACCCACTCACTACTTTGGTGATGATGTCACCCGGTGCGGTCACGCCATTCCAGTGACGCCTCTGCTTGTGACCATCCCTTTTTAAATGATTCCATGGCAATGGTCCATGCTTTTCTTCCTTTGGTTAGTTTTTAAATGGTAATTTATATCTTAATAAAATTATATTATCTTATGAAAATGTCGATTAATTTAAATTAAATTGTTAACTTTTGAAAAATTACCGATTAATTAATCGATAATATTGATTAAAGCTAAAAATGAAGATGTATGACGTCATAAATACGAACATTTCAAGGGAAGTAACAAAAACAGGCAATTGACATTTTTTGTTTAATTGAGGCTTAGGACTTAGGGGCATTTTATTAAATACAAATATTCTTAACAAAATTTTCTTTTTTAAAATTAAAACACAAAAATGAAATCAAAGTTATGCATATTTACAATGGAGTGTCATTTCTCAAGTGTTATTTCAAGGCATGTTACAGAAATGTCCCTTTAGTTGTAAAAAATTATATTTGAAAACTTATTACAATTACGATTATTTATTTTTAAAAAAAAATATTGTTTAAAAAGAATCAGGATTTGTAATTAACATATTACAAGTTTTATTACAATATTTTAGGGCTGTGGAAATTATCGATTAATTTCTCGATTAATCGGTAACATATTTTATCGATTAAAATTATTTTAATTGATAAAATAGCGATTAAAATGAAGGGTCATACTTTCAATACATGTACCGATTTATTAATTAATAATTAATAATAGTTTGCTTTTTTTACGTACAAACTTCTCCATTTAAAAAAAAAAAGATTTTGAAAGTGTAAACTACAAATAAGGTATTTTATAAGGAAAGAGATATAAAAATTTAAACATTGTTTTTACTTTATTAGCAATAGAAAAATTTAAATTCATTGACATTATATTGAACTACTTACTTATATTTAAATCAAAACATGTCAATTGCTTGTTTTTTATACTTCCCTGAAATTTTCAGTTGAATGACGTCATACATCATATTTTTAGCTTCAATCAAAATTATCTATTAATTATTCGGTAATTTTTCAAAAGTTAACGATTAAATTTAAATTAAACGATAACAGCCCTACAATATTTAAAAATCAGTTAAAATTTTTAAAACATAGTTTGAAATAAAAAAAAAAAAGTGAAATGACGCATTAAAATTTAGGCCCTTGAATGAAAATTTAAAATTAATTTTTAAAATAAACAAGTAATAGATTCTACATCTGTATAGAAATTGCTTGATGATTAACAAAAACATAAAGATCATATTTATATCCCAAGTGGTTCAAAAGTTATGATTTTTTTCTAAGACCTCATAATCACTTTTTTTCATTATGTTGTTTTCCTTCACATTTTGTGCCTTTTGTGGAATATTTAAAAAATGCCCATAGCTTAAGTATTTAATTTAAAAAATATTGTTAGGAGATATATTTCAATATCAGTAGTTCAATATAATGTAAGTGAATTTAAATATTGTTAATTGTTAATTTTAAAAAAAAAACGTTTTTAAATTTTTAAAAATTTTCCTTATAAAGCAGCTAATTTTCAAGTTAACACTTTACAAATCTTTTTTTTTTTTAAATGGAGAAGTTTGTACGTAAAAAACAAACTATTATTAATTATAAATCATTTATTATTTAATAATGAATTGATTTTTTTTAAAAAAAGTTTTCTTTAATTTTAATAGCTATTTAATCGATTATTTAATTATTTTAATCGATACATTTTTTACCGATTAATCAAGAAATTAATAGTTAATTTTCGCAGCCCTAATTAAAACACCTTTGTTTAATTTCTATTTATGAAGGCATTTTCCGAAACGTCTAGCGGCCGTCCATAAAGTACGTCACGCTCCAAAAGGGTGGGGGTGGGGTGTAAGAAAGTGTGACAGTTTGTGACGGGGGGAGAGGGGTGAGGCCAAGTGTGACGTCACATTTTTATATATTTTTAACGTTATTTCTAATAAAATTTCATTTATTTTTAAAATAAAATTTAATCGTTTTAAAAATAATTTTCAAAAATTGCGTGAAACACTTGAATTAGTTTTATGTCAAAATAGCATGAAATGCGTAGCTTTTCAATGTGTTGTCACAATGTAATTAAGAAGATCATATTTCAAAGTTTTACCTTCGAAATTCTTTGCTCCTCCAATCCCAATCAACCAAACAACTGATGGACTCAGAGCCTCAGAAAGAGCAGATGCAGATGCTCAAAAATTTCCTTCATTGTTTGTGATACAAACTCTCAAATTTTATGACATTATGACATGATCAACAGGAGTTTTTAAAGTGCAACCATATGATCTTTATTGTCCATCTTTGCTGACCAGCTTACTTGATCAAATTTGCAAAGTGTGTCACGTATACTTTGCCTCACCAACAATGTTGAAGAAACATACAGGACAACACTGAGCTCGGGCGCAGGAGAATGTGCAAACCCAAAATTTTCCAGAATCAACTCAGATAAAATGCATCTGTCCTTTGAGAATCGCTGCTAGATGGCAAAGAAAACTCACGACAATTATTGGCAGAAGGGAAAATGCACATTCAGAGGATGTAGAGTACTATATGAGGATGAATTTGATCTGTCTGCAATTATCCTTCCAGAAAACGATGATGGGAAAAGATTTATGTCAGTCGTAACTATGGATGAACACTTCAGTTCACCATGGATAAATGATGTCTAGTGAATATTTTTTAAATTAAAAATAATTTATAGACCCACTATAAACGTATTCGATATAGCACAAGAGCTGCTCACATAATTTGTCAATCTAGTCCATTTTTAGTCACATTGCTTATTATCTTATCTTATATGTTACAAACGCTCCTTCTGTACAGAAGATTATTGCGTCCTACGTATTTCTATGGTTTGTGTTTAGTCCTGTATTCTTACTAGAGTTTTAAAAGATGATAAAGTGGTGGCTTTCCTGGTTTCTTCAGGCAACACATTCCACGCCCGAATACCGGACGGAAAGAAAGAAAACTTGTATGTGTTTGTTCTTGCATATATGGAATAAGAAAGGTGTTTTTAACTTTATGTCTATTTGAGGGTTGTATTAGAATATCTTTGTGTTGTATTTCTAAATTAGAATTAATTGCCTTATGTATAATTACTAATTTACTCTTGGTTCTTCTATCCTCTAGTGTTTCAAGGTTTAATGATTTAACTAACGGTGTTACTCTTGTCAGTTTTGAATATTCTCCAGTAATGAATCTGGCAGCTCTTTTTTGGATTTGTTCTAACTTATCAATATTTTCTTTGGTGGATGGGTCCCATACAGAAGATGCATATTCTAGTATAGGTCTCACCAGGGTGAGGTAGCATTTTAGTTTTATATCTTTGTTACATTTGTAAAAGTTTCTTTTTATAAAGCCTAAGGTTTTGTTTGATTTTTTAATAACTTCATTGACATGGGGATTCCAAGATAGTTTCTCATTTATTATGACTCCTAAGTATTTCGCATCTTTAGTTTGGGTTAGTTCTTTTCCATGAATGAAATATTTTGAATTTATTTGTTTCTTTTTCTTTGTTACTCTTAGCAGTTGACATTTTTCTGGGTGGAAGGACATACTCCAGTTAGTTTCCCATTTTATTAATTCATCTAAGTCTTTTTGTAAAATTTTGCTATCTTGTTCTGACTTGATTGTTCTATAGATTATACAATCATCAGCAAATAACCTAACTTTAGTTCCTGTTGAGATATTGTTGGGTAAGTCATTTATATAAATTAAAAATAGTAAGGGACCTAGGACAGTTCCTTGTGGAACTCCTGAGTTAACCCTTATTGGTGTAGATTTAGAACCATTAATTATTATAGTTTGCTCCCTACCCAATAGGAAATCTTGGATCCAGTGATGTAAAGGACCTGAGATTCCAAAGTATTTAAGTTTTTTGAGTAAACTAAGGTGGTGAACTTTGTCGAATGCTTTTGAGAAGTCTAGTAATATTGTATCTATTTGATCATTATTATCTAAGCCTTTTGATAGATCATCTATTAGGCTTATCAATTGTGTTTCACATGATCTGTTCTTTCTAAAGCCATGTTGGTGTGGGCATAGGGCATTATATTTGTCAAGGTGGTTAACTATTCTGCTATATATTATGTGTTCCAGTAATTTACATGTGATACTAGTAAGTGATACAGGTCTGTAATTACCAGGGTCGGACTTATCATCTTTCTTAAAGAGTGGCGTTACATAGGCTAATTTCCAATCCTGGGGTACTTTACCCTGGTTTATAGAGGCTTGAAAAAGAACTACAAGGATTTCCATTTTTATTATGTAATCACTGGTTGTGGTCAAGTATCGCTAATCTACTTCTTATCCTGTGTCAATAGACTGCATAAACTGAAGATTATATAAAAGTTGACCTCACACATTGTAAATGAAAACGTAGCAGATAATTGATGTTTATTACATAATTGTCAAGTCTGCAATTAGCCATTTTTTTCAAAATCAATTTATTGAGTTACTGTTTCAAAGAATAACTGTGACAGTTGTTGACAATTAGTTATTCTACTATTAAAGTAATTTAATAATCTGATAGTTATTTTAATATTTATATTTTAAGGCATTTTAATAGTGAAGTGTGTTTTAAGTTTTCGATTAAATTTTAATTAGTTGTTAATTTAATGTTGTTGTTTTTTTTAAAAGTGTGACGTACTTTGGGGGGGGGGGGGGTAATGAGATTTGTGACACTTTGAGACATGGGGAGCGGCTTTATGGACGGCCCCCCAGAGGCGTTACTAAGTTGGTGTCACTCGGGGCGGTAGCTCATGGTGCCCCCCTCACGATTTAACGCATAGCACTCCTCCGAGTTTTCCAGTGCCTAATAACGGGAATATATAGAATTTTAAGGTCTGGTGGGACCCCCTGATGGTGTCACCCGGGGCGGCCCCCCCCACCGCACCCCTAGCGACGCCACTGCGGCCCCCTACACTTGCATTTGTATTTTCTATATTGATAAATAATAAATAAAAAAATATACTAATTAACTAATTGTTAGCCTAATTTAATAAAGTTAAAGTTTCAAATTTACGAGCTATTTAACTCAAACAAATTATAACAAATCGTTTGTCACTTTTTATTATTTTAAAACGCACTTAGTATCAGAATTTCATATCGATCGAATTGAACCGTAATAAAATAATTTATTTTTTAAAAATTGTTTATCTCTATTTATCTCTAGACTATCATTATGTTACTATGTAAAACTATGTTATTTAGCATGAACGTTTTTGTGCTAGATTTCACGTTGTGCGTATTATATTAAACAGACTTTAAAGATATATATTTTCCTTTTAAAATTTTTTCCCGATCTGTAGTAGACTGTAGATGTTTATAAATTATATTAATATAGTTATAGATTATAGTTATATAGTTAGTATAGTAATAGTATTAGTATAGTTCACTTATGATTTATGACTTATTATAAGTTATAGTTTGTCGCATGCCGCATGTTGCGTATTGTATTAGGATGTGGCTAGCGCTACGACAATTTTGTCGTAGCGGCAGACGACCCGGTCGGATGTTGCTAGCGTTACGACATGTCGTAGCGCTAGTCAGGAAACTAGTGCTACGACAT
>MUZC01000065.1:571085-583191 GCA_002072015.1 Radix auricularia
CCCCCCAGCCCCCGCTTGTGTTCAGCACTTTTTCGCGATGCCTTCAATTCAGAGAATTTTTCAAAAATATCTTTCAAAAAATTTAGTAACAGTTATAGTTTATAGTCATTTTTTTAAACTCTTGTCTCACCTTTTTCGTTGGTGATGCCGACTGACTGTCAACTCACGAATCAAAAAGAAAAAAAATAATATTAGCATAATTAAATACAGTTTTAGTCGTAACTGTAAGTAAACACATAACACATTTTTACGACTGTCGTAGCAGCAGACGACCTGACCGGTTGTCGTAACTCTAGCCAAGCATATGTGGATTGGCTAGTGTTACGACTAGTCGAAAATCTAAATATTTTTTATTTTAACAGAATTAGTCAACGTATCTGCTTTTCAGAATAATAACAAAAATTATTTGCATACTCATTATGATGTTTAAAAAAAAAATTATGAAATAAAAAAAAAAAACAAAAACATGACGTCGGCGGGATTCGTTCCCGCTATCACTAGTGAAATAGCATTGCGAGGCAACCGGCTTGTCACTTGATCTAGCGAAGCTGATGAGAATGAGTAATTTTTTAAATTTATAAATGTTTTTCATTTAATGACTCAATCTAGATTTTCTTTTAAACCTTTAAAATTCATTAATAAGCTTATCTAGTGATTATGATATTTCATTATGAGAATTATGGTTTAGTATTTAAGTATTAGTAATAGCATATTTGAAAGGTAGTGAGTATCGCCTCGTGAGGACGACCCAATATGCGGCTGCATACGCGCTCGTCCACTTCCGGTTATTGCTATTCTTAGTAACATTGTTTATAAAATGATGTTTATAAAATTGAAGAGTTACAAGTATTCACTGCGCCTTTCATTGAACCTCCGATTNTCACTAAACCTAACCCAAACCCTAAAAACTATCACTAAACCTAGCCCAAACCCTAATAAAAATATTTAAAAACAAGTTTTAAAGATACCACGTTTTGTGAACTAAAAAGAAGAAAATAAACTAAAAACGTCAGGCGCATTCGGCTGAAATTTGGTCTATTAATGCTTTTACATTAAACTTTTCAGTTTCAAATTCCTCCACAGTCTATATATGATACTTCATTTAATTTCAGCCGAATGCGCCCCACGTTTTTAGTTTATTTTCTTCTTTTTAGTTCACAAAACGTGGTATCTTTAAAACTTGTTTTTAAATATTTTTATTTTATACTTTTTAGTTTTCATTTAAGTAGAATTGAGTACTATAATTAATGAAATATTAAATTGTCATGTGAATCAAGTATGCATGCAAAATTTCATCAAAACATCCAGACAAGAAAGACATCCAGACAAGAAAGCAAACTAAGAAAAACTTCCCTTTCTTGTTGTATTTCCTTGGTTGTCTCCCTCACACACAAGAAATCAAAGACATTTTGATTAGTAATTAATTAATTAATTAAGTAGAATTGAGTACTATAATTAATGAAATATTAAATTGTCATGTGAATCAAGTATGCATGCAAAATTTCATCAAAATTGGATGATCAGAAGTGGTTCAAAAAAGGAATTCAATTTTTGCCCCGGAAATCCAGACAAGACAGCAAACTAATAGAAACGTGGTAAAAACTATCATTATTACTTAAGGTAACCCTAAAGTTAAAGTCTATCCCTAAACCTAACATCAAAACAAACCATTTTTTAAAAAAAAAATCCTATTCATTATCAATTCATGTAGTATTGTTTAAAAAGAAATAAAAAAAAAATATGCATCAATAAGGAATGGAACCACGGTCGTGCGATGGAGCATACCATCTTACTATCATTTCGACCACACAGCTTCACAAACATAATTGAAATTTTTAAGCTTATAAAAACATGTTACTAAAAATAGCCATAACCGGAAGTGGACGAGCGCGTATGCAGCCGCATATTGGGTCGTCCTCACGAGGCGATACTCACTACCTATTTGAAAATACAGAAAATTGTTTACTGCATGTCGTAACGGCAGACAACCCGGTCGGATGTTGCTGGCGTTACGACATGTCGTAGCACCAGCCACATCCGCGCGGGTTGTCTGTCGTTACTTTGTCGTAGCAGTAGACACTCCGATTGTATTATGTTGAACATAAATCAATACTTTAAGTTATGTCTCATATAAGGGAATAAAGTAAAAAACTTTGTTTTTACGGGTTGTTTAATTTAACTTTAATCTTTTTGTCATTTTTCTGGTTCGCTTGAAAAAGGCTAAGGGCAAAAAATACGTTTTCTTGGAATGACCACAAAATTATAAAAGATTCGTTTATGAAATTTTCGTCGTTGCGATCCATAATTTATATTTTTCGATTATAAACAGGAAAGAGTGTTTGATATAATAACAAAACAAAAAAGAAAATGGCCTCCAAGGTAAGGTTGTATTGTCTGTATAATGATTCATTTAATAAACTGTTGAATATTTTTTGACGTCAGACTGTATTATATTAAAAATATAATTTACCACTCAGTAGTCCACTGCTGTACTGAATTTTAACTTAGTAACTAGTAACACAAAACTAGATTATACGGCTGAAGCGAAGTATGTCGACCGTGACGTCACGTTGCTGGAAAAAAAAAATAATTCTAAAAGGATTATAAAAAATGGTAAATTATCGTTTAGTGGATCCAGCCGCCATCTTTGTTTATATGCAAACTTCTGAAGCACTACACTACAACTAAACCTAACCCTAAAGACGCCTATAGTACTAAAGTCTAAAGCCTAAAGTGCCTAAATTCTTTATTAGCCTACCTTCCATTTTTGAAACATTCACATATAAAAATGTTAAAACTTAACCAATTTCTCTTAAATTGGGCGGTGTATAGAGTTTCCAACCTAGCAATTTTACCGTCCTCGATGCGGCCACCATCTTGGATCCGTACAACGATAATTAGCCTAAAAAATGAAAGGTTTGGGGGTTTGGGTTAGGTATAAATTTAGAATTTTCAGAAAATTAAAGGTTTTAGGGTTTGGGTTAGGTATCAGTATAGCTATAGAATTTTAATTTTAAAGCTTTTTAAAGGACATGCTATAACAACAATGAAGGCCGCCATGACCGGGACGTCACGGTTGACATACTTTGCTTTTACCCTTTGTTGTTATTGCATGTCCTTAAAAAAACAACTAAAATTAAATCTTTTTTAGCTATACCTAACCCAAACCCTAAAACCTTCCATTTGAAAAACTCCTTTTAGAATTTATAGAACTCTGTTTCCAGCAACCGGTAGCGTCGTGACATCACGGTCGAGATTCTTTACTTCAACCACTATAACTTATAACTATAAATTATGCTAACTATACTTAATACTACTACTATACTATAATTTATAATTATAATCAGTAAAAGTAATAGTGGCTGAAGCGAAGTATGTCGACAGTAACGTTACGACGCTACCAGTTGCTGGTAAAGAACGTTCTATAAATTCTAAAAGGATTATAAAAAATGGAAGGTTTTAGGGTTTGGGCTTGGGTTAAGTAAAGCTATAGAAATTTAATTTTAAAGCTTTTTAAAGGACGTGCTATAACAACAAAGAAGGCGATCCATGACCGTGACGTCACGGTCGACATACTTTGGTTTTACCAAAATATATTAACTATTACTATTACCATAACTCATAACCATAACTTTCGGTAAACACGTAGTTGGTCGACCGTGACGTCATTACCAGGGGCCATCTTGTTGCTATGGCATGTGACTTTTAAAAAAGGCATAGTTCTGCATTTTTTTATTTTAGAATATATGAGGGGAGGGAGGGCCCTCCCCCAACCCCTCCCCTGTTATTCTTCATTAATTTTTAATTAAATTCACTAGTTTCCCCCACAAGGGGAGGTAATAAATAAATAAGAAAACAAACATGATTCAAAGGAAGGGTTCTCGTTTCAAGCAACCAGTAGCGTTGTGACATCACGGTCGACATACTTCGCTTCAGCCTAACTTTCTTTGTCTTAATTAAAGTCTCTACTTTATTATGAACTGATTTAACTCATACTCATAGTCATATTCATATTAACTGAAATCCAGATATCATTTGAATTATTTTGAATCATTTTCCTACCTCTCCCTTCTCCTACCTACAACTACATATGCATACTCATACTTAATTATACTACGACTACTAGTGACAGTATCACTACTACATTTACATCACAATTTTATCTTAACAAATATTACTAAATACTAATTATGTGTTAGTATCTTCCTTCTAAGTACTAAGACTTTAAACAAAAGCTGGGCATGAAGCTTACTAAGCATAAGTTAGTGATACATGTTTTAAGTTTAAATAGTTTCTAGTGTTTAACTTGAACAAATGGTTTGTCTCAAACTCAAGCAAAGGTCAAACATATTTTTCTTTTATCTGCTTGTAAATGTATAATGGAGGTTGTTCATCAACAGCGTCATCAAAAACAGTAGGTTTGGGGTCAGTTAAAAACTTTGTTTGACAACTTATTTCAATTTCCTTTAATTTAAAGTTTAAACAACACTAACTTTTGTTGTCTGAGTCATTAACTTGATGAATTATCTTAGATATACAGACGCTCCTTCTATGCAGAAGATAATTGCGTCCACAGACCATAACAGATGAACTGTTGGCAAGTGATGTAGCGGTCACAGGCCACGGCTTTAGGGGTTCCACGCATTACCCCAGCCATCTAACTATTGTCTAGTTAGGTACCCATTCGGAGCTGGGTGACTCGGGGACTCCTCAGGCCCGAGAACAAATACACACCTTCGTGTGGATTCGAACTCGTGACCATCGGCATGACAGTCGAGAGCGCTACCTCTCGACCACCACGTCCCACAATGTACAATACAGCCACACCTGTTTTTTTAAAAAAAGTATTTAGGTAAAGAACCATCTATGCATGCCTAGTAATTCACTTGATGCTAACCAACGTTGTTATTGCTGATTTTACAGATTACAGTTAGTCACATATAGACAGAGATCATACTTAAGCATACAATATCAAAATTTGTTGTCACTGATATATCAATGAAATCAGTGCTAGTATCATTTACTGATTTTTAGAGGGCTGCAAAAATTAACAATTGATTAATAGATTAATCGTTAGAATTTTTTTATATATTATAAATAATTTCATAGATTAAAATTTAAGAAAATATTTCTAATAGGGCTGTTATCGATTAATATAAATTTAATCGTTAACTTTTGAAAAATTACCGAATAATTAATCAATAATTTTGATTAAGCTAAAAATAAGATGTATGACGTCATTAAACTGAAAATTTCAAGGGAAGTAACAAAAACAGGCCATTAACATTTTTTAATTTAAATATAAGAGCTTATTTTAAAGGTTACACTTTTTAAAAAAATTTCTTAATGGAGACATTTTTACGTTAAAAAAAAAATCAAACGATTATTAATTATTTATAATTAAACATTGTTTAATAAATTGGAAAAATTATTTAAAACAACCGCTTCAATTTAATCACTATTTTATCTATTAAAATAATTTTATTCGATAAAATTTTTTTACCGATTAATCGAGGAATTAATCAGTAATTTCCGCAGCTCTAATTTCTAATATTTTATTTTCCAGTTGATCAATTTTTAAATATTTTTTATTACTTACATAATTTTACCTCATATTAAAAGTAAAGAAAAAGGTTTTTCTACCTTATTTCTTGCATAGCATAACAACTTTGCTGTGTTATGTCAACATATTTGGGAAACATGGAATTACTCTGACTTAACTGATTTCGCAAATTAATGAATGGCGACTTAACAGGATCTATATTAACGTTATATAAAATGTAATAAATATAAATTAATCAAATAAATTTTTCATAGAATCAACAAACTTAGAAGGGTAATTCTAGCTGCTTTAGCCATCTCACAAGTTCCCAACCAATTGGTGGTGACCCAGAAGGCGGTTGCTAAAGTTTTTCATTATCCTATTAAAATGCCTTTTTTAAATTATAAGGTTTTCTTTTCTTTTGTTTCTTAGGAACCATCCAGTTCAGGCAGTAATGGGTTAAAGGCATCTGGAAAATTTGCCAAAATGAATCGTTTTAGAGAATTAGAAATGAGGATGGCAAGTTCTTTTTACTTGATTTTATTATTTGTTAAAATAAGTATTAGTTTATGCAAAATATATTACTAATTTTATTCAATTTATTATTTATAATAATTTTAAAATGAAAATTTATAGTTTTTTTAGAAATTTGATATTGATTTAAAATGTAAAATTTCATTTGGAATTTTAAACCCTTAAACACTTAGAATGAAGCAAGAAAGATGAATCATGCAGAAGTAGTTGCTGAAGATGAAAGAAAAAAGAGGCCTCAAAATTTTGATGCTAAACGAAAAAGACTAGAGTGGGAGCAAGAGCAAGCTGAGAAGAAAAAGGTTGAATTCTACTTATTGGAAATTATTTATCTATATAATACAAGGTTGATTCATTTTATTAATTTTTTTGAGGTTGTTTATATGGGGACTTTGTTTTCTCTTTGGTGCACATTATTGAAATACCCTAAGAAGGTTTATTTTGAGGTTCAGAGGTACAATTAGCCACTAATGATGCAGTAATCATGTTAATATTATTGGGAGCCTTCAAAGCAATAATTAAGCTATCTGTAACCTACATATTTAGGATAGCCAAGATTTCTAAATATAAAAATACAGTGAAGTTTAACTATTTACCTCTTCCTCCTTTGGAAAATAATTGAATTTGCATTGCAAGATAAAGAAAAGAGCTCTTTTTTAAATAAAATGACATTGTGTTTTTAAACATTATACCAACTCTTCTCACCTGTTTGAAACTTAAACAAATTTTCTTTATCCACGAAATGTGGTGTCGTTTAGCAAAGATTTGTTTTCTTTAGTGGGTCGTAGACAAGACATTACTGTTGAAATTTTATGGTGGATTTTGAAGTGGGGAAATACATTTTTTAGGATGTTAATTTGTGATTTAACAACAAGTGCAGTCACTGGCTTACCAGCTCATCCTATGCTACTTTCAAAGGAACAAGTTAGGGAACAATTAAATTTATGGTTTAATTTCATTGTAACAATATTTAACCTTTGAACTGTCTGATTAGTTGTTCCTCTTTCTGTGATATTATGGCCAATTTAATTGGTGGCTAGAAATTTGCCATTAGAAATACAAATAATTACCATTAAATGTTGGTTAGGGAAAATAATTACATAGAAATGACATTACTTCCCATTGGTGACTTAATTTGTATGTAAACCTTTCTTTTATTTGTTAATTTATTAGTTATGTTTAAACATATTTTTAATATCTTAGCATAAAATTTTTCAAACAAACTACACTTAACTAGTTATAAACTGTACACTTTCCAAAAGATGGTTGCTTTCAGTATTTCAAAAACATAGTTCTGTAAAATTTTAAATGAACAAGGCAAGAAGTGAAATCCTACACAATTTGTAAGGAAGGTAAATAACGTTTATAACATTAAAAAAACATTTTGATAGCCTATCATAATCAGTTAAATAAAATAATGCATACTTCTTTTGATGTGAAAGTCCATTATCATGAGATTAGGTCATTTTTGACAGGCAAATGAAAAGGTTAAAAATTGCTTGTTTTTGGTATATGTTAATTTTCATGTATATTTAAGTATTTTTGCCCGTGCTTCTTAGATATACAGATTATTGTATGGTGGAGAGTGAATTGGGCAAAAAGTATGGATGCAACAGGGGCATGAAATTTAGCTTTTTAAAAAAAATTATCTGAAGGAACCTAAAAAAAAATTGTCTTCACCTCCACAGCAATGTGTCTCCAAAGGGGAAGACTTTGATCGTGTCAAACTGTTAGAAGTTGGTGCTGATGAAGCTGAAAAATGGGAACGGAAGAAGAAAAAGAAAAATCCTGACACAGGCTTTGCAGGTGATGTGAATTTAAAAATTTTTTTTTTTAAATTAAGAATTGTAGAATTATTTTAAAATGAAAATTTTTAATGTATTATTTTGAGAGATTTTTATCATTTTAAAAGATATTTTTTCTTTGTTCTTCAAGATTATGAGCAAGCCACATTTCGTCAGTACCAACGTCTGACCAAGCAAATAAAACCTGATGGCACAGAATATGAAAAAGAACATGAAAAACTGTAAGGGTGCTTTCTGTACATACTCGTTCTATAGCACGTTGTTCATAAGCCGAACCCCCTCTTTGGAAGAGAATAGTATAAAAAGTGTGTAACCCGTTCGTATGCCGACCCCAAAAAATAATAGGACAGCGTAAACAAAATGGTATACATTTTTAAAAAAACTACAAGTGAAATCTGTCATGATTGTTACTTTTGTTTAAGTTGAAGAACAAAGCAGATTTGAAAAACTAGAGACGGACGTCATTTTTAAAGCATTCCCTATGGGGCTTTTGAATGCATTAAAATGAAAAGAACATTTTGTTTTTTGTATTTCATATGTATAAAGTCAGTAAATAGAAGAAAAGTTCCATTAATATAGTTCGTTAATTAAAAAATTACCAGAGTATTTCAATAAAAATTAAAATCCTTCACAGTCCGACTCATCTGATTCTCAAATCATTTGGTTAAACTCTTCCTCCATTATGGCTTCATTATCCTCGTACATGTTGTCATTTACGTCATTGGTGACTTTAAATAGGTACTACCCACTCTTTAAATAATACTTTTCGTTGTAATACTTTCCTACTACTTTGTACTGTCTAACTTTGTTTTTCTGCTCTTTGTTAGAGTTACAAGTTTTTTTTCTTAAGTAGACAGTGGTGAAAGCGTATACATTATATGTTGTTGAAAACAAATTTTTTAAAACAATTTATTAAAACATTCACACAAATGAATAAATAAGGTAAGTGCAGATGTTTAATATTTTATAACTTCTGGTAGAGCAGTCAAATCTTGTAGTATTTAGACAAGGACCTTGATGATCTACAATAACACCTATATTCAATGTACATGCAGAAAAAACCTATGACCTGCTTGTAAGCTGACAACCCAATCTTTTCCCCTAGATTTTGTAAAAAGAGGTCTGCTTTAGAATGTGTATATACTGTAAAAGGGCCAATATGTTAAGTTCAATATAAACCAAAAACATCACACAAAACGAAACTGCTGCTCTATGTACCTTTATTTTGTTTTTTAATTATTTTTGAAGAAAAAGCCGGATGTTATGTTTGTTCTTGTTAGCTGAAGGTCAGCTCCAGTCAAGAAATATCAAATAGTCTTCATCTTTTTTACTCACTAATTCTACAGAGGTGATGATTTCTATGCCTCAGCTGATACACTTGGCCTACACCAACGCAAGGATTCTGAAGAGGCTATTGATAAAATGGTTGGAGATTTGGAGAAACAGTAAGTCTTACTACATGATTTCAAAACTGATAATTATGTTTTTTTTTAAATGTGGAGAATAAAATATTGGTCAAAAGAAATAATTTTATTTACAGATGAACACTAATTAATGTGTGCTGGTAACCCAATGGCCTCTTTATTTTTTTTTCATTATAATCAGATGCAATAGGCATGTCAAGGGGCTTAGTGCTCGATTATAAGTGAATAATTCTTATTCCTCAACTTTAAAAAAAAATTAACATAATTTATATAAATTGTAAAATACATGCCTTCAAATGTTGAGCTCATATTTGAAGTTTTATTTGAAATGCCAGGAATGTAGTACTGGATAGAGCATCATCTTACATCATATGTTATACAAACAACACTCCGTTCTAATTAGAGATAATTGGCTTTCTACTGTATTTATAACTTATTCAGTAAAATATTCATTAAGTTTAAAAATTTTATTTTACTTTATTCTCTAATTCCATTCCAGTTGCAGATTTTTTTCTCATCTGTGTTATTTTTTTTTAAAAGCTTTAGATTAAATATAATTACTTTAGAAAGCTATACCTGTCTTATTCTAAATACCATACCTTGTGAGGTTCAACAAGTTCCATCAAAATTTTAAATGAGCAATGTGCTAGAGAGTTTTTTTTAAAAAAATGCATAATGGGATAAAGAAAAAGAAAGTTTTAACCCTGTAAAAGTAAACAAGTGTCTAGAAACTTCATTTGGTCACAATCAGCTGTAATGGATATTATTTATATAAGTTGTTTTGTTTTATATTGATGAAGTAGCAGATCATTTCGTCTAATAAGTCATGCATCTGCTTCATTTTTCAGGATTGATAAGAGGTCCAAGTACAGTCGTCGTAGAACATTTGATGAAGAAGCTGATATTGACTACATCAATGAACGTAACATGAAATTCAACCAGAAGCTGGAGAGGTTCTATGGGAAGTACACAGCAGAGATCAAACAGAATTTGGAGAGAGGAACGGCTGTTTAGCGATGTCAGGACTGATGACACCAACAATTTCTGCATTTTTCTTAATGTACACTTTCCCCTTGTAAATAAATTATGTAATCGTAAACAAACAATATTTTGGTCTGTTTGCTGTGTTAGTATGATAGGGATGGCACAGGATAAAATCATTTTAGACAGTAAGAGCTGTCATGTTTTAAAATCACAGGGTAGAGCATGGGACTTTGCATAATGACCGCATTATGTGAAAATATGAAATATAATACATTCAATCAAGTATTAAGTTTACTGAGATTAAAATTTACATTCCAACATATAATTGTCATTTAAAGGATGGCGCAAAATGGTTCTTATTAGCATATAAAACATATTTCTAGTCAGCTAAGGAGAGTAATGTTTAATTACATATTGGTTGTAAAATTAATTTGCAATCAGTTTATTTATGTAGAAATTCACCAATATGCTAACAGGGTAGTGGAGGAAAGGTAAATGAGAGGTCATAAACATTAATTTGAATGATAGAAACTCAAATGCTTTGCAATTAAAGAAATTAAAAGGTTTTATCCTTAATCAATAGTAATTAATATTTTATAAATTGAACTAACCCTCTAACAGACAATAAATTAAATACATGCCCCATCCCCACCAAATAATGTGGTAACAGAAAAGAGAATGAAAAGAAGTGGATTCACATAGCAATTTATCAATTTTTGTGTGTGTAAAACTTAACTTTGAAGACCAATTTTTGGACTAAAAAAATATTTCCAAGATCAACTTTTAATTCATATTTGAGAAAAGTTTTAAACAGTTGCAAAGTACATTCAGATTTTTAGACTCAGGTCCCAAATTTCAAATAAATAATATAATAGTCCAAGTCACTGGATCTGTAAGCTGAGCAGCGATGTAGACAGTCTACAGCAGTTAGTTTAGTTGAAAAATCTGTGTGATGATGAGCGCTGTAAAAATATTTAATATGATGACATCATTGTTCGGTGTGCATCGGTGCGCAAAATACAACCCCTATTATTATTAAATACTTTGCGTACATTTCATAAAGTTTAATAATTCGTATTTATCAAAAAAGGACAAGTTAGTTGGTCTTTAAAAAAAAGGTTGGCGCCGTAGGTGCCCAAAAAAAGGGGGCGCCGCAGGCGCCCCGGCACAATCTAGTTCTTAAATAATAAAAGAACACTATAGGTTCTTTGTTTAAAAAAAATGTCAATGTGCCTAAGCATAAAGTCATGTCACCATCTACAAAACAGCTCAAAAACTGCCCACATCTAATCTTAGAATATGAAAGAAAGTTTGTGAAAAGGGTGTGGGTAAGACTGAAAAGATTCAAAAAGACAATGAACGTTATATTTATTTCAATGTAATCACTCCTGCAATATCAAAATTCAACTGCTAGTTTTAAAAAGTACTTTGTTTTGTAAAAGATTATTGAGAGTGTTGACCGCAATAGATCTTTTATTTTTAACATTTACAAATTGAAGCCATTGTATGTGCTACTTTTCGCATTTCTTATGTTATAGATAGTGGAGTAATAAAAAATACCCTGTAATAATTCTTATTTAAGAAAATCATTATTTAAAAGTCATAAGGACATGAAAAATGACAAATAATTCAAACTTATTAATTATTTCGATGTAACATATTCACGTCTGCATATATACATGCACACAATGTGCCACAACAACTGTAGTACTGATGGGTGTGAGGAATTTAACATTCAACACAAGCATTTTAACGTTCTTGATTGGCTCATTGTACACATTGTGTGGATCATTGGAAACACCCCAACCCCCCCCCCCCCC
>MUZC01000065.1:583453-628541 GCA_002072015.1 Radix auricularia
GGGGGGGGGGGGCTTGATTTATTGTTCTTTGTTGACCAAATAATATACCTTAACTTTTGTTATGCGACCTATTAGGTTGGGGAGGGGGGAAGGGGGATCTTCCACAATTCACATCTATAATGTAAGTTACACAAAACAAAGCGCAGATTCACCATGCAGGTGGTGTTTGCTTGAAAAAAAAATGTATTGAAAATCTTTTGGTTTATCTAACGGTAAGTGTGTATTACTTTTTATTTTGGAAAATAGCAATTGTATTTCATTGGAACAGAATAAAAAAAATATACGTTTTTAATTTAGTAAAAAGTATATTTTACTCATGTCAGTGGTTATAAAAAAACACTTTAAGAGTATCTTATAATGATAAAACTCAATAAGAAATGTCTCATCTGTCGCCCATGGCCTTGAATGTCAGTATGAGAATTATCAGTGACACCGCCTTTGGTGGTATCTACTCTCACGTGGCATCAGGTTGGCAATAAAATGATAGGGGCGTTAAAGAGTAGTCTGGGCAGCTCTCCTCTTATTGTATACAACATAGCATGAGCTTTTGATGGCAGTGTCAGCGGCGAGTAATGGTGTGGCTCCAATGAGGGGAAATGACGTATAAGGGGGTAGTATAATGAATGGGCAGTGGCGTATAAGGGGTGGTATAGTGGATTGGCAGTGGCGTATAAGGGGTGGTACAGTGGCGTAGCTAGGGGGGGTGGCACTCATCTAAAGGGCGGCATTGTGGGCAATTAAAAAATAAAGCCCTTTCCGAAAACCGCAAATTTTCTTTTGAAGGGGGAAAACCAAGGTGAAACTAAAATATTCCTTAATTTCGAGTCTTAATTAACGGATTCACGCAACATTTGTTTGATTACATAGTGGTTGTTATAACTAACGCAAATCTATTCAAAAATCAAAAGTCGCTTAAAAGAGGTATTGATTTGGTTGAAAATTGTAAGCAGTATGCGCAACAAAAGGCGCTTTGATAAGAAAACTGCAACAAAAAACACATCACCGCTGGGCCGAATAATGTGAACTATTAATATCCCTACGACAGTTTGTGTGTGGAATTTCGAAATGCGTAGAATGATGCGACCTACATGACATGGTGGTTCAAATATTGTGTAATTTATATTACTGTTTCAGTTTTAGATAATTATTTTAAGGTAGTTTAACTTGCTAGAAATTAAATTTATTTTGTTTTTATTGCATTAAAGTAGCACACTTATGTGCTTTTCATTAACATTCGGTTATTCTTTAAAAATGCTACGCCTTTCAAATTAAAGTAATGTGTAAATAATTTGAATTGGTCTATTTAATGAAAAATTATTAAGATTTAGCACAAGAGCCTGAAATTATTCAAATTTCTCCGTTAATAAATATCGCAATAGCTTACATAATTTCAAAAAGACATACTTAACAATTTCAAGGGTATTGGAAAAATTGACATCTGAAGAAGTAGCTAGTGAAACGAGATCAGATGCTGGAACTTTACTATTAACGATGCAATATTTTTCGTTTCAATAGAATCTCAATTTATGGAAAAACTTTTAAAAATAATAATACTTCAAGCCCATGTCATTGTACAATGTTAGGGGCCGTCCATAAAGTGCGTCACGCTATTTTTTGACAATAATAACTCCCCCTTCTACCCCTGTCACAAATCTCGGAACCCTCCCCCCCTAAAGTACGTCACACTTTCGTAAAAACTTTTTAAACAAAATTATTTAAATAATTGTCCGTAGAACATGATATTGCAGATAATTTAAATTTTGATAACATAATACACGATTTCTCTACTATGAAAGTTTGATAAGTAATTTTTTGATATGTTCACATACTAATGTATACAATTTCTTTGTTTATAAAAAAAGTATACATTTATAAATACTTTTTTTTTAAACCCGTAAAAAAACATTTTAAAAAACTCTAAATCCTTTAAAAGCGAAACACAGCTATGGGGATGTTCATTATAATACGCAGGGTAAAACAATCCGAAAATACGAATTTCTAGTTTTGTCTCGTATAAATATTCACCGATCGTGAATATATTTTAAAAATGTATTGACAATATAATGAGCACCTTNAATCCCGGACCCCCCCCCCCCTAAAGTACGTAACACTTTCGTAAAAACTTTAAAAAAAAATTATTTAAATAATTGTCCATAGAACATGATATTGCAGATAATTTAAATTTTGATAACATAATACACGATTTCTCTACTATGAAAGTTTGATAAGTAATTTTTTGATATGTTCACATACTAATGTATACAATTTCTTTGTTTATAAAAAAAAGTATACATTTATAAATACTTTTTTTTTTAACCCGTAAAAAAACATTTAAAAAAACTCTAAATCCTTTAAAAACGAAACATAGCTATGGGGATGTTCATTATAATACGCAGGGTAAAACAATCCGAAAATACGAATTTCTAGTTTTGTCTCGTATAAATATTCATCGATCGTGAATATATTTTAAAAATGTATTGACAATATAATGAGCACCTTATTGCGCGATAAGAAAGGTTGTTGAACATAATATGCACCACAACGCTATATCTAAAAAAATGATATAAGGAGATAAATAAAATAATTTTCAAATTCAATAATTCAATTTCTGTCTATTCGATCATTCTGAAATTTTGTCACATCATTTTTATCATCGACAAAAGTCTGCCTGCAAAATTTCAGCTCACTAGCTTACGAGAAAGTGGATTAAAAATCGATTCAAAGTTTTTTCAGCAAACAAGCACGCACGCTCGCACGGTCGGTCGCACGGGCTCAGACACCATAAGTTAATATAAAGGATTTAAAAATAAGAGCGTATTAAGTTGTAATGTTCTTTTGGCTGTAAGTTTGGATTATGTTTTGTATCATTGGGGGGTGGGGGCTGCAAACTCAAATACTTTCTTGTGGCCTTTTAAAAGAGAATTTTGNATGAATTCACGCAATTTTAGCTGATTTTCACCCCCTGCACTCTGGTCACACGTGGTCACAAAACCTTAGACCCCTTCTTCAACGTGACATCACAAATGTCGCCCCCACCCCCCGCCATAAAAGCCGTATTTTCTATTTGAAAATGAGCAGGTTTACACTCAATTTTTTTTGTCATTTAAATATTTTTAGTATAAGGCTGCACTCTAGTACCGTAACACCCGTGAAGCCATGCATATAAAATTTCATTAAATAAAGTGTCGGTAATCATATATGGAACTTTTATTTAAAGTTGCGCGTTTTAATGTGACTTCAAATGTGTGACACCTCTCTCTCTCCCCCAACCCCATGTGTGACGTCATTTATGGACGTCTCCTAAAAGGGCGGCAAATTGAAGACCGCCCGGGTGGCAAAAGCTCTAGCTACGCCACTGGGGTGGTATAATTGATGGGCACTGACAGTAATATTTAAAAGGGTGGTCCCATGTATGGACATTGACGCATAATGGGACGGTCCCAATATATTTGCTTTCAAATTTCTGTGGAAGGGGAAAATTTTTGGTAGCGATTTTGTGTAACGGGAGGAGAAGGGGCGGATCAAGATTGCATGTGGCACCTGGCTGCAATTCCACCCAGGGCATGGTTCAGCCACCTTTATTATACAATATAATAAATTTGGGGCCCTTAAATCATTGGGGCCCATGGCTTTAGTCCAATCAGCACCCCCCCCCATTTAATCCGCCATTGGGAAGGAGGTTCTCAAATAATAAACCCCGTAGGAAAGTAATGATACAAGCAACGCCACTGGATAGAAATCTTTTTAAAAATATTTATATATTCCGGACACTGTCTATTTCATTTATTAGAGAGTATCGGGTTGCAGCGGGGGGAGGGGGTGCTCGTTAAAAAATGCAGAAATTACACGAACGAAGATGCAAACGAATGATATGATATTATAGTTCAGTTAAAGCGACTTATATTAATCTCCTATAAGCTTCAAGTAAACTGAACTGGAGAATCATGGTCCCCAATCCTAACAACCATAATTTATTGTTTACTCACAAAAGCGTAGTTAAGGCCCGAACATAATTATGTACCGATTGTATCCAATGTCCACCATTCCTCACGCCCACCGCCTTAAATGTGTTCTTTGTGTGTATCATATCTGTTGTTGGGATACGTGAATCACCAGCGCAAAATATCATTAAAAGTACATTAATAATAATAATACTCGCATATCATGGGATTTACAGGTGCGCACGTGGACGTTATAAAGTGTTAAGTTTGGGGTCTTATGAATCTCAGCCCTTCGAAATCTTCGTTTTTTAAAAAAAATCAACAGCCAGCAATTATAAGATATTACACTTCCACTGCATTGGAGCACATTAGTAATTCTAGGAAATCATCGAATGTTTAATAGGAAAGCATCAACTGATCTAGGTAAGCATAATATTAATATTCTATTAAGATCGGATTGATCTTTGTATGTTCTAAGTAATAATTATTAATTTACTAGGTAGGCTAATAGCATGAGATTGAAATGGTGTATAAATGTATCAGATGTTTTTGGTGAGCACCAAATAAAATGTTCTAAGAAGACTTACGGTATACAGTATACAAATTATAAACATTATGCAGGTAAGCATCCATATTAAATTGTTTATGGTAAGCATTCGAGTTACTACTATGTAATGTAAACATCAGATCCAGATTGAATGCTTATTACCCAACAATAACGAACTCATATTTTTTAAAGTTCAACCAAGTTACAGGTTGGTATTTAATCCTGAAAAAAGTTCATATACTTTAATTGAACCATTCATCGCCTATTAGCAATTTTTAATTGTTACACATCTGGAAAATATTTGTTCAATATTACACTCAAAAAAGAATTGCGTTCTGGATAGGGTGTGTTACTGTGTACGTGTTTATGGCGGCCATTGGGACCAGATTTAGACTTGATGAGACCCTAAGCTATTTGAGACATAAGGGCCCTTTTGAAGTCCAGATATGCTATGTCAGTGCCAAATATGAAAAATAATCGGGGGAGTGGGGGACAAGATGGCGGGGGCCCTAAGCTATAGCTTGTTTAGCAAATAGGTAAATCTAGCTCTGCTAATTAACAATAATTACTTTTTATTTTAACAGATATAATTGAAGCTTAGATGATATAAGGAAACTATTGTTTGAGTATCATAATTTACTTGATGTTCTTAGATCTTTGTCCAGAGTTTTAAGTATAAATTAACAATTCAGAACTTTTCGTGTGTCCTTTTCACAGATCAAGTAATGAAGCCACAGCAGCTTGTATTAGTATTGTTATTGTTGGGGGCTGCACGTGCTTCCTTAAATTCAGATCCAAGTTCAGACCATTTCCCAGAATGTAGTTCAAGGGACAGTGTGCCAGACACTTTACCCGAGGGTATGCCACGGTGAACTTTGACACCATTTACAATTTTTAGATAAGTTATTAAGTTTACTTGCATTTAACCTCGGCTTTCATGTAAAATCTTCTCAATCAATCTTGTTCAGATTCCCTAAAGTTTTGAGAACTAACAATCGACAACAATATCCTGTGAGACTATTATTTCGGGTTTCACGAGAGAACTTCCCAAGTTATATTAAATTTTTAAAAAGCTGCCAAAAACGCAAAAAGAAGAAACTTCACATATTTAAGCAGCCTGATGTGGTTCCCCATTCGAAATGGTGACCCATCAAAATGGCCCCAACATAAAAACCCAACTCGAAACGGCCTCAGATAATTCGACCCTGGTCAAAATGGCCACCGTCAAAACAACCCCAGACATGTTAACATTTTTTAATTTACATTTTGTCACCGTTTGTCAACTTGTTCAACTTTTAAGAAAGTGGTCAAATTATTTTTTGTGATGTTATTATATTATTTCTTCTCAACAAATAATTGCTACTTGGTACCATATAGGATAACTGTATGGTAAATTTTTCTTGCGATGTTATTTTAATATTGGGCGCCTTCCAATAAGTATGACACGCTCCAGAAAAGTGGGGGAGAGGGTGTAAGAATGTGTGACAAGGGGGTGGGGTTGTCCTGCCATGTGTGACGTCATGGTGTTTTATATTAAATTTTATTATTTTGTTAATAAAAAACCCTCATTTTCGTTCAAAAGTGTGACGTACTTTCATTTATTAGAGAGTATCGGGTTGCAGCGGGGGGAGGGGGNGTTGTATTATATTTTATGTTTTATGTTTTTAAGTAAAAAAAGACTTTATTTTGTGAATGAGGGGTACGGTTGTGTGGGGGGGGGGGTCTGAGATTTGTGACAGTGTGTGAGAGGGGGGGGGGTAGAGCTAAAAAAGTCAAAAATAGCATGACGTACTTTATGGAAGGCCCTTTGTTTCTTGTAAACTAAAACTTACACTAAAACGATGAGTAAACATGCTCATATGAAATTTGATTTTTAAAAAAAAATCTATTAGCCCAGGGCCGTTTTGTCCTGGGCCATTTTTTCGGTTAAGCGTTCAAAATGCCTAAAAATTTTCTCCGTCTTGCCCGCTGTTAGCCTTGTTATACTTTGTTTATCATGGAAATGCAAATTCAGATTTAATGATTCAGCGATGTAAATATGATGACATTGAAATACAACCACGTTACAGGGGTGTAAAAACAATGAGCATAGGGCTCAGGGTTGCCAACTCAATAAAATAAAATTTACGGAAAATATAAGAATTTTCAACAAAATTTACGGACAAAATATTTTTTTTACGGACTCATTTAACATAAAATGATTTCCTTAAAACGAACGAATATGAAGCATAATCTAAGCATTGTAGCTGAACATGTAACGTCTCAATATGACCACGTCTCTATTGCCATGTTCATATTTTGTAACGTTAGTTTATTTATGACATTCATCATCATTGACAGTGTTTAATACTGTTTAATTCCTCCTGCTCATGATTATACATAGAAAGATTTACACTGTTGATCATTGTGTGAGTAATTTTTCCCGGTCCATTTCTCACAGTCAGTAAAGTTTCCAACATTGGAGCAGATAATTTGTTTCTCGAGTTTGTTTTTAATAAACTAACAGCAGAAAAAACGCGTTCTGATGTTCCATGTGGAAGCCTGGGTGTGGAGGGGGCGGGCCGCCCCGGGTGACACCAACAGGGGGGGGTGACACCAGACAGTAAAATTCTACATATTCCCGTTATTTGGCACTGGAAAACTCGGAGGAGTTCTATGGGTTAAATCATGACGGGGTGACACCAGGAGCTACTGCCCCGGGTGACACCATGAGCTACCGCCCCGACCATCGTTGGTAAAAACATTGCAATAACATTTTTAGGGGTTGGCAGGCCTACCTGGACCGATAGACTATAATTTGCCGTCGTAACGAACTTTTCATTGCTGGAAAGGGTATTTTAATCTGTACAACTTGATGAACCCTGCTGAATGGATACAACTTAAAATCTTCGCTGTTTTGTAAATTTTCAGATTTATTCATCATTCAAATAAAAAAAAAAATAAATAAAAATAAAAAATAATAAAATAAAAAAATAAAATTTACTTTAGTATATTTCTAATGAGTTGGTGTGTGCGTGTTCAGCTAAGGTCTAAATTTCATTTCTGGTTTATTTTTTCGGTATTGGAGCTTTACCGTTAATTAAAAAAAAAAAAACATCACAGTTTGGGCACTATTTAGAAGGTATAAAATATTGTTGACTGAGAAGGAAGTTCAATTATAATTTACATTCACCCTTGTAAAAGAAAGCCATGACATCTCATAATATAATTCAACTTGTCAGTACCGGTTAGTTATAATTATAATGTTGACAACTTTTATATTTCAGAGAGATGCTCAGAAACAGTACAAAAAGTCGCACAACGTCTTTGTGAAAAATTTGCACCAGGGATTTACTTCTGTCAAAACTTTGTGACAAACTTCCTTGAGCAGGGGTGCAAGTGACAGCAATGAAAGCTTGAACAGTGTCAAAACTTGTGTCCCCGTTAAGGAAAAACACATTTCAATGCAATAAAAAAATCTAACTTCGTGTGTCTTTTGATTTGTTATATTTTTTACTAAGACAAAAATTATGCCATGCTGTGTTTGTATAAATGCTTTTAAACTTAATTAATATTTGTTGTTCGTTGACATAAGTATTGCTAAGGTTGCCTTTGAACCAGTTATCTAACAATGTTTTTTTTTAAAATAGTGTAATTTTTACTTAAAAGCTATATCTTAATCAGTGTATATGTACCTAATCAGTTCACACCCGTCCACTTGGTGTGCAAAATCTAAATCCTTCCACTCACATGACAGACAGTCGTGAGTAATATATGGATACCTAATTATTTTTATAATTAGATTAATATTTAACAACAAAGCATGAATTATTAGGCATAATTTTAATTTTTTAAAAAGACAACGAAACAAATATTTCATACACTTCTTGGTGTAGATCTTCAAGTTCTTCACAAGTTGCTTACTTGGATTCCCAGTCACTGCATTTCCCATGCCAGAATGGTATTTATCAAAATCCCACTCCCCCCCCCCCCCCCCCCCAAATGGCAATTTGGAAGTTGCCTTCCCTCATGTTTCTCTTTATTACCAGCTGGAGGTTGTCTTACCATGTTTATGACAAGAACAAATATAATAAAAATTAAATATGTCAACGACTCAAGGGACTTTTATAAATTAACCGTATTTTAATGGAACATATCATATGTGGTGACAGAAAAGATTTACACCAACTGCATATTAAGTCAACACACTCACCATTAAATTAAGCCATCCATACCTTTACAACAGTTATACAACTACCTTAAAACATGTCATAATATTTTACAATTATGGAGTTCTATTTTTTAAAACTTTGACTATGGCACATAGGATTAAATCATTTGAAGACATCACTCTTTTGTTTTTGGCTTACATTTATTAATGAAACATGGCTTTCAAAGTTTTATAGAAAGGTATTTTTGCTTGACCACTAACAGGCCTCCAACACACACAATAACCAGAACTAGTCATGTGACACAAAAAAAACATTTTAAAGTTGACCACTTGGCAGATGTCCAGAATACTGTAAGAGGGTAGAGGTGTGTGAGTACAAGAATACCTGGCATGGCATAAAACTTAGAGGAACATTCCAAGTGGGAGTTGACCATTTGATCTGTTGGGAATCCCTTGGCTGGGTGACCCAGATGTGAGAGACTAAAGTTTTCAAGAATGACAGTACAATTTCTGGTACTAAAACAACTGCACTGAGTGAAACGTTTGCAGTTGGGTTATTATTGGCTTTGGGGAAAAGAATATAAATTTATAATGTGTTCTTTAAATGGAAACATTTTGGGAACTGCTAAACTTCACTACAAAATTATTTTTTTCAGAGGCAGTTAAATTGACAATAGGATAAACTGGTAGTGTAGAAATAAAAATCTGAATCCAATATTTATGTGAAACAATTTGTTTTGAAAAATTAAAAACTCTGTTTTGTTTTGGCATAAGAAAAAAAAATTAAGAGTGCCAAGAAAGAATATGAATAGAATTTTAAAGATCAGATCCCAATACAGGGTATAAGAAATACCATGCAACTAACAAAAATAAATAAACATGCAAGCTCTGTTGTCTTAAAATTATATGTATATACATGAAACACATGATACAATTATACATAATCTATAATGCCATTTGCAAACAGCCATTTGTATCATACAAATTAATTTTACAATTAATAATTATTTTAACCAATTATCTTTTTTTTAAAAATGTCAAACCAAGTTGGAGTTTTAAGAAGGGGAGTTGACCAGTGATATATTTCAGGGGGTAAAAACAGAGAGGTAACACAATTTTTATTTTATGAGTGCAACCTAAAATTGGAGATATATTGTAGGGGATATGGAAGGACGTGTATTTGGAAATATTAGTGGATGGATGTAAGGTGGAGTTACCATCAAATATGGACATGGTGTGTAGGACATTGTTGAGAAATTAAATACTTAAATTAAAGACCTAGGCTCAGTGGCTAAGGAAGGAGGTGATGGTTAGAGGAATTTGGAGGTGTTTAGGGGGCTGTACAGCAGTGCTACTCAACGTGGTGCCAACCCGTGGGCCGTCCGCCGCCAGTCGGCAGAAGTTATCAAGAAAGGACAGAAATATATAATTATGATCCTCCATAATACTCACCTTATAGAATATGTCAAATTTTCAACAATAGACATATAATGAAACAAATGAAATAAAAAAAATCATGTTAAGCCTGGTCCCTTTTGGAACTCAGGACGTGTTAGCGCATTTTCGTATTATGTATCAGTACTTATGTTAGATATCAGCATTATGTAGTTATCAGTAATTGTGTTTAGATTTTAGACATATTTTTATGAATTTTCTTGTGTAATGAATATACCTGACATTTTTTAAATTTAAAAGTCATTTCTTTACATTTAAAAAAAAATTATTTTCTCTTTAATCTAACTACAAGTCACCACAAATGATGACGTAAAACTCTCTAAACTTTTACACATATTCTAATGACGTCAACAAAAAAAAAAACAACAAAAAAAAGGAATTCTTTTGCACGCCTTCGCACCACTCTTGAATGCTTGAAACATGATGTATTCAACTTCCGGCAATGGCGGCCGTTCCCTGCGCCAGTGTTACCTCTCGATTCGCAAAGTTTTTTGGTAGTTTTAACGGGGTTTTTAAACGGATCGAGTAACTGAGTGTTGATGCACAAATGGCAGGTCAGGACATACAAAAAACATATATACATCATGGGTCTAGGACTTATGGATGCTGTGATCAAAGGGGATGACAGACTGACAAAACGGGTGCAATAGCGCATTCGACTTCTCGAAAATGCGCTAAAAATCCATTACATTTCTCTACCACGTCAGTACAGATAAAATAATGCACAGGTCAGTGGAGCAGTGGAAATCTCCCTGCCGGTCTGCCATACTAAAAAAGATTGCGAGGCACTGCTTTACAGCATTGAAAGAATGGATGTATAGGGTTAAGTTGGAAAAGTAGCAGGTGAGAGGTAAGGTATGTGAGTTAAAAATGTGACAAGGGGCCATCTATTTATTACATATATGAATTTTCATGCACCACCTCCCCTTCCCTTATCTAATGTATCCTTGTCCTCCTCAATGTCACAGGTTTGGCCTTGAAATGTCAGGTCACTTTAAATCCAAACAAATTTGTGTGAATATTCTCTGAACCCACTGCCTGTTACTGAGCAATTAATTGTTCTCAAATCTAATTGCTGTGATTAAAGCCATTCTTTAGTCTGGGTAGTTCTTGTCTGTCATTTCTGCGCAGACTGAAAATTGTTTGGAGCATATAAACATATTCAGTTCAGATGACTCCGAAGTAAGCAAAATCTCATTTATAGGCCAACTTTTCCCCCGCTAAGCACAAGTAATTTATGGATGGCTCTCATAGGACATGGGGAGAGAGAAAAAGTTGCAGGAGTACAGGAATAGAGATAAATGAGATTTGAGGTTTGTGGTGTGAGAGGAGATCATGATAAATGTTTGAGTAATTCCAGTACTTATTTCTCTTTATGACTGGATGTAAGGGGTTAATTACTGTGAGAAAAGCTCGGTGTGCAAAGATATTCTTAAATATGGATGTCTTGACAATTTAAAAAATCCATTTCATGCTAATGAATTCGCTTATGCATAATATTATATTATGATCTGCCTAGCACACCAGTGAATTATTGTTGAAAAAAAAAATAACAACAGCAAACATTTGGAACAGTTGATACAATCTTAAATATATCTCTTTAGTAATATCTTCTTAGTAACACAACTACAGAGTTTTGATTCTCTGATGATATCAATGTACATTAATTTACATAGTCTACAAATTGATACAGTTATGCTATGTCATTTTGTATAATTATAAACATTAATAAAAACAGATTTTACAGTATTTCCTTGTAACTTCAAGTCAACAAACAGCTATCTCTGATCTTGGGTTGTCCTGGAGGTAAAGAGGTGTCTTATGGCCTGTATCTCAGCTGGTGACATAGGCCTGGCGTCAGATGCCAGTTTGATCATGAGCTGCCTGTTGCCGAGGGGGGCGGAGGTCAGGGCGCCTTTCACCTGCTGGCTTGTAGGGACACAGCACTCAAGAGCACTGAAAGCCTGGTCAGTCTGGGTTATCTTTTCATTATCGCTCTGCTCGTATTCAATCTCAACCCCTAGAGGAATGTCTGGAACAACCTGATCTGTCTCACAGGCCATCGTGGCTTTCCTGAAAAATTATTTTAAATGTTCACACATAACATGATCTTTTTTATCATTAAAAAAACTGAATTTAATGTTGGTAACTAGGAGTGAATAGTATGCATTGTATTATGTTAATGTAATGTTCGTAACTAGGAGTGAATAGTATACATTGGATTATGTTAATGTAATGGTAACTATGTGTGATTGGTATGCATTGGATTATATTAACTTGATTTTTTAAATGCTTGAATAGCACAAGAAAAGTAGACTTTCTCTCATCCAGAGGTAAAGTTAACATTTGAATTTTATAGAAAGCAGACATTTTTCCAATGTAGAGACGAATGTAATATAAAAATTTATTCTTTGGAGGGGTTTATTTTCATATTATCCAGTGGAATGCATCAAGTATCATTCATTAAACTGTTTATATTTTTAAGTACAATTAATTGAATTATATTTTAATAAAAATAATCTAGCAACAATAGATTTTTTAAAATCTGATTTTTGAGAGATGTGTTTGTGTGTATGAATTATTCCTCTGATACAATTATAGAAGTGTATGCGCAAGATTGAATATTCATTCATGTGACAAAATCAATAACCATCTATGATAAAGAAAACGATCCTTTTTGTTATTGTTGTTAACAATTATTCTTCAGTCAGCTCATGTAATATGTAAAATTTTACACACAGGGTCCTGCTACATTTTTATAGTTACAACCTGAGAGGACCGAAAACTCTATAAAAGAAAATAGAAAAGTTTGAAGAAAAAGAGAGTAATTTATGGCTTTCTCATAATTTAATTATTAATTTTATGAATGCATTTCAACTTTGTTTTCTTAATGGGCAACTTTTTCATGACTTACCCTCGGCTGAAAATGTATTTTAGTTTAATTAACAGGGATAAAGTGCACCTTTTAAATCTTACTTTTGACAGATTTTACATATTGTTTACATTGCTTAATGGCTATTTAATTTTAAATTGACTTGGATGATTTTGATTAACATTGTAGTGATTAACATTCCTGTTTAAAATTAATTAACCTTTAAGAAATTTTGTTTATATGTCATGTTGGTTTTAATATGTTACTTTAGGCTCTAGGTGACTGACTAAAAAGTGTTACTTAGTGGTTATAAGAATAACAAAAACTGATTTATAATAACAGCTAACAACTCAAACCAGTCACTTGTTAAACCATGCTGTGGTACCATGAATGATAACAAACCAGTGCTCAGTTTTTAGTACCTATCTCAGTCTAAGTCAATTTAAACTGATACAATCAGAATCCTGCAGACCATATTATAGTACTGCCAATAATGATTTCAATTGTGTAAAATTTCTTTCACATACAAAAATATTTCATTTTGTAATCCAGTGACGAACAGTAGAAACTAAGCAAAGCCAAATAATTTTCATTTCAGAGGGCTTTAAAAAGTAATAGGTGTATTTTTCATTAACACTTTAAATTTTACCTTTCAGAAAAGTAAAAGAATCAGTTGCTTCATTAAAATTAGTTATTTTAAATTCTACAATATCAGTTTACCCTTGGCATGGAGGGCTCAAAACCTAAATGTTTTCGGACAAAATCACTTTGTTTAAGTGAATCAATTAAAAACAATGGAGAAAGAAAAAAAAGAAGAAAATCATATCTAATTTAGATTTAGGCAGAAATTATCTTGAGAAGAAAAAATTGAAATAAATGATCACCATTTTCCTATGATGGTCTCTAAGGCATCCACAACTTGTCCTGCAGTCATTCGAGTCTGAGCATCTAACGTCAGCAACTGATGAATCAACTGTTTGGTGTCCTCTGTAACTCTTCCATCACTAAATAAAAGTTCAAATTATTCTTGCATTCAGAAGATGAATGATTTCACAATTTTTAAGTCCAACGATAAAAAGAATAAATATTAATGAAGTTTCTTATTTAAATAAAACAATTACAGCTAAAGCAGAAATAATTTGAGACATTTTCCAAGATTAATTATATTTTAAATTAAAATTATTGTTGGTGGGAATAACAGATGTCAACCGAAACTGAAAGAGGCAGATATATTATTATGTAGTTTATATTCATGTAAATATAATTATTAACAATTAATACGTGATGAAAAAAATTATAATGATTAATTATTCTTACTTTGGAATTGTAAACTCAGCTGACTTAATTTTTCTGAAGAGTTCTTGTGGCATGCAGTCATAGAAAGGGAACTGTCCGTACAGCATAGTGAAAAGCACAACGCCAAGTGCCCACATGTCACTAGGTTTTCCATAGTAAGGTTTACCTAAAGAGAAAACAATTAATGAAATCTTTAATAATTGGATCAACAATTTTTAATGGCATTAAGTACAGGCAACATTCCATAGATCTAATGGAAATAAAAGTAATTTTAATTTTTTTAAATTACAAAAAATGAAATTACAGAACTGCTTAAATTATCAACTTACCACTTAAAACATCAGGACTGATATAGGCAGGGCTACCACGTTGGTCTCTGAGTTTGTCTTTTTCTGAACTCAGGTGTTTCCCCAAACAAAAATTAGTGATTGTCACCCTCAAAGAACGTCTATCAACAATCATGTTTCCCAGTTTGAGGTCACGGTGAACAATGTTTTTCTGTTTTCATAAATCACATTTAATGTACTATTCATTAACTCAACAGTGGAAATCAAATTTCCTGCCAAGTGAAAAAACTTTCTATTGTCAAGGAGATTCATAAACCTTAAAACAATTATCCATCAATAAGCATAAACAAATTTAAAATGCTAGAGACCTTTCACATGTTATCACTGACAAGTCACAAAGAATAACAATTTTAAAAAATCATGTTAAGCCTGGTACCTATTGGAATTCAGGACGTGATAGCGCATTTTCGTATTATGTATCAGTACTTATGTTAGATATCAGAATTATGTAGTTATCAGTAATTGTGTTTAGATTTTAGACATATTTTTATGAATTTTCTTGTGTAATGAATATACCTGACATTTTTTTATTTAAAAGTCATTTCTTTACATTTTAAAAAAAAATTATTTTCTCTTTAATCCAACTACAAGTCACCACAAATGATGACGTAAAACTCTCTAAACTTTTACACATATTCTAATGACGTCAACTAAAAAAAAACAACTAATTCTTTTGCACCCTTTCGCACCACTCTTCAATGCTTGAAGAATTATGTATTCGACTTCCGGCAATGGCGGCCGTTCCCTGCGCTAGTGTTACCTCTCGATTCGAAATATTTTTTGGTAGTTTTAAAGGGGTTTTTAAACGGATCGAGTAACTGAGTGTTGATGCACAAATGGCAGTTCAGGGCATACAAAAAACATATATACATCATGGGTCTAGGACTTATGGATGCTGTGATCAAGGGTGATGACGGACGGACGGACGGACAAAACGGGTGCAATAGCGATTTCGACATCTCGAAAATGCGCTAAAAATATATTGTGTAGGTCCTCTGGGAGCTTTAATCTACTTATATTTTAAGCTTTGTTTTCCGTAAACAAAAACATTCCAGGAAATTTTCCCATTTCTGGAAATTCAGAACACACTGATGAGTGAATAATATAATATTGTTTAAAAAAAATATTTTTAGTGATTGATTACAATGACAAGCTAGATTTTAATGAATGGTAACGAATGCAAAACATATACAAATTTAAAAGTGTTTAATTCAAATTCTTTATTGTTTTCCCAGGTTAAGAAAAAACCTAGGAAATGAAATCAAATTATAAATTCTAGAATATATAATAAGTGCCTCCTATGTACTTACCTTGTGCAGCTGCTCCACTATATGAGCAATATCCCAGAATATGATGAGGGCTTCCTTCTCACTCAGTTTTTTCTCATGTATCACATGATGCTGAAGATTGACTAGAAAATGAGATTCAGGATCATAATCATGTGGCATCAGACAGTCAACAACAAGGCACAGTCTATTTATTTCACATTTTTCTCTTGTGTCCCAAGCCTTGTCCTGTGAAACAGAAGGAAACTTATATTTTAAAAAAATGTTGTCAATTAAAAATAACTACATAGGATTTGATAGTTTATAAATTTCATGCAACATTTCTTCATCTAGATTTCATAATTGAAAGCCCTCTGAATGCCCTAAAAAATAACTTTACAAAATGATAATGTGGCCCACAGGGCAAATTTTCTAACATGAAGTCTTAAAATGTTCTTATGGATAATAAAAAAATCTAGGTCACTATATCTTATCTATTAAAAACACTCCTAAACTGAAGATTATTGCGCCCTATGCTTATCCATGGCTTATGTCCAGTCTCGCATTTTATTAGTGTTGGTTTTCCTGCTTTGATCAGGCAACCCATTTAAATTTCAAATTCCAATTGGGAAGAAAGAATTCGTACATGTTTGTTCATGCATACTAAATACGGAAAATGTTTTTAATACCTATTTCTATTAGAGGGTTGTATCAGATTATCTTTGTGTTGTATATAATGCATAAAAAGAATTAATTTCCCATCGATATCATAATTTTAGAAAGTTAATAACTTAGAACAGAGTTACAGAATCAATTGAACAACTTTGAAATTTGGTGAATAATAATAATAGTCGAGCTGACCTTGAAGAAATCTATACAGTGGACCACACCCTTGGCATCTTTGAGCTGTGACAGCAAGGAGAACTCTGTCAACATCAACATTTTCCCTTGTCTGTCATCCATAGTCTCTTTGGCTGAGTCAGCCAACGTCAGAATCTGGGGAGGAAAGAGATGAGTAGAACTTTGAGCACAAACAAGGGATTTCTTTGATCTACTTGAAGAAATCTGGGCTATTGTATTTTGAACAGCAGCCGATTCGTAAAATAAAAAAGGTTTTGATAAGGTGATAATTAAATTAGGGACCAGCCGGAAATCGCCCCAGACTTTTGCCCTGGCCGAATATCGGGTTTTTCAGAACTATTCTCCTCGGCTAATAGTCAAATATCTTAAAATACCCCCCCCCCAAAAAAAAAATAAAAATTTTGGAATTTAACAAATATCAAGACTAGTGTACTTAGAAATTGTTAAAAATATAACAAATGTAACCTAATTTTAGAATTATTCATTTGAAATTATAAAGATATAAAGTTAATAAACTAATTTTGTCTACCATATTTTTGTATTACTCCTAGCTAAAGTAGAGCTTTCTAAAACATTTAAACTGTTAAATATCGAATAAAATAATAAAATATATTATAATTTAAGTAAATATATTAACTAAAATTAGCAGCGACTAACAGTTACAAAGTAAGTAAGTAAGTAACATTAACAAGAGAAACCAAATTTACAAGAAATATATAATAAATGTATTGATTTAAATTTTAATAAATTAATAATCCATTCTTCTGACCATAATATCATTGCATGAAGAGTGTAGACGGTGGTAAAGTAAACAATAAAAAATACAGTGAATAATAATTTAATAAACCAAATTGAAAGCCTGAAATTAAATTGTATTGGTAGAAAACATGAAAGTTAAATACAAGGTGGTTATGGTTTTGTGAAATAAAGCAACCGCCTTTTTTTTTAAAAAACAAAATTAATTCAGATTTCCGATTTTTGTTTAACAACTCTAGTACTCGGATTCGTACTTGGATCGGCAAATGGTACATCAAACTATTTGGATATGGTACCCGCTAGAAAATGTCTACCCGGTTGGTCTCTAGTGTTAATAATGATACATAACAGGATATTTAAAAGGAAGAGTGACAAAGATGTGGTATGAGTTACTTGCTCTTCATCTCTCTGGAACAGCTCCCCAGATGTGTCTCTGAAGACATTGTGAGTAAGCATACAGCTTCTGAAAATTTTCATGGACAATGGAGAAGACATAATGACATTTAATCAAGTGTTACCAGATTTAGCAGTGAATATTACTTATTCATGTCAATGGGAGGATTTTTGGGCGATAGTAAGGCCATGTTTTTGAATATTTTCAAATCAGCAATTTTTCTCCCTTTGCCAATTCTGATGTTTGCGGGTGTTGGGCTATTGAGAACTGTTTAATTGTTATATTGGATGTTGCCTGCTATTCTTGGCAAGTCTGATACACATTCAAAAGTTTGCTTGAGGGCTTCTCTGGGGTGGGAACATTCTATCTCCCTCTTTCATTAGTTTAGATGTTTGTTATTAGCAAGTATTTCACATGCTGAAATTTTTTAAAAAACATTCTGAGATTATGTGACATTCCATAACTTTTCATGACATTCCTGCCATTTTTGCAAGCATTTGATCGCTTCATTTTGGCTACACTCCATTACTGAGCAGGGACATCTTATTGCCTGGTTCTTACAGATTATTTCTTTTATTAGACTGAGCTGTCTTTTTTTATTTTCTGATAAAAAAAAAAATTTGACTGGTTTGATTGAGTAGGAAGTCTTTCAAGGCCTTAAGAGATTAGATCTCAGGTCATAAGAATATGTGTTTAGTAGGCAAAACATTAAAAACAATGAACATCAAATTCCCTGAGTGAAAGTGATAGAGGGTGGGTAGTATTTAACAAAAGAAAGGAAAAAAAAAACTCCATTGCCTATTGAAAGCACAGTGATTGTTAGGATGTTACCTTTATTATGTAAAACTTGTTGGTTTTCTCCTTCCTCGCCAGACACTGTACAATGCTTCTCACAGGAGACGAGCCAATCCGGGGACCTACAATTTTGTATGTGCAAAGTACAAGTCATTAATGATTATAAACTAGCATGTACTATAGTAAGGGAAATATCTGAGTTAATAGAAAAATTATGATCTCAGGCATAAATAACATAAGAGAAGCAGCAAGCAATTGAGCTCAAAGCTCTTTATAATACCAAAAAGATGCTGCCCTAATCCTGATATACCTGACTATCTAGGCAAAGATAACCCCATACCAGCTGATGGCTAAGTTTTTAATGTGCTTTATTTTTGTGTATATACAATGCATATATCTTCAAAAGACAACAAATCCCTTGTTAACCCAATCTGAGTGAGAAGTAAGACATATCTAAAATGTAGGGACTTGAAATAATATTATATTGGCCATAAAACCTATCTAAAATGTAGGGACCTGCATTAATATTATATTGGTCTTAACCTACTTAAAATGTATGGACCTGCACTTATAATATATTGGCCATAAAACCTACCTAAAATGTAGGGACCTGCCCTTATATTATATTGGCTATAAACCTACCTAAAATGTAGGGGCCTGCTTTTTTAATCAAAGCTGCATAATTCTTTTTGTTTTCCACTAAGAGATTGGCCCCTTCTTCAACAAATTCATCATCGTTTGCAGGAAATATTTTAGCAGTGTCAGGTGAGATGAGCTCAGGCCTCTCTAACTGACCGGCCTGTTCCAGGGTACTCTGCCACCATGATGGAAGGCGTGAATCGTGAACCAAACCTCTCGGTAATAATGGTCGCTGCCCAGAATTCGAAAGACCAGAGGGCGCTCCTGAAAATAGATTTGAGCCAGATTAAATATTTTTTTTTTTATCACCAATGACAACAACGCCCACCATGATGTCTAGAGATCTTATAATTAGGATTGGCCTCGCACTACCTGGAGCTAACGGGTTGAGTGATGTGGCATCAAGATCACTTTGTTCTCCTGCAGCAACCACAGCAGCTGACCAGGAGTTGCAGATGTGTCGGGCCCGCGACCCAACTCTTTCATTCAGTCTTGGAGCCATAAACCGGGGTACTTCACTTGTGTGTTGTGAGGTGGATGGAACAGGTTCAGGATTTCTACTGCCGGAAGCAACAGGCAACATCTCATTTTCATCTGCAAGAGGAGCAGAAGTTGATGTTCCTGGCGACGGACTTAAAGATGGCTGATATCCAGAACTGAGGTCAGAAAATGTTGTCAGACCCCTACTTCTTGCCGAAGAACCTTCAATACCAACAAACCTGTAGAGAAATTAGATTTTGAATTTTAATCATAGAAAATGATTAGATATTAATTGGTTTCTTATTATTACTGTTTCATTTTTTTTAAAGGCATTTGGGATGGCTTAAGCAATTAAGACTAAACACCATATTTACACTGGAATCCTCTAGAATCAGTTCATAGATAATAATTTCAATTGGAAGACACACAAACTGAGATGAAGACAATAAATGTTACTGTAACTGTAAGCAGTACCTTGACAATGTTGACTCTGAGTTGGACTTTTTTCTAGGGAATAAGCTGATGCCATCTGGCCTGGAGCCAGAACTAAAAGTTGATTGTGATGCCGATGACGATGATGCTGACACTGAATGCAGCTTTCTGATGAGATTCCCTGAGCTTGTTTCATAAACAGAAAAAGGAGGCATAGAACTTGTTGAATGATTCCCACTAAAACTTGGGATGCTGTTTATCACTTGATGTGCTGCTGACGTGTTACCCGTGTTATTGTTTGGGAGATCTGGGGTGACATTTCTGTGGGTCTCTAAAGGTAAAGAACAACTGCCAGAGCTCAGCACGGAATGACTACGATCGTGACTTCTGCTGGCAGCTGTCAGTCCTGAGTGTTTTAAACTACTGGAACTTACAAACGGCAACAAATGTTGAGGCTGGACATCCCACATACTCAGGGCACTGGCTTGATGGCTGTGTAAATTTACTGATTTACCGTGCACAGAGTTTAAGTCTTTGTGTGAGCTGCTGTGTCTCTCATACCCGGGAATCTTTTGCAGTGTAACAGGGAGGGGCCCTTGTTTCAGAACAGCTGAGATATGCCTGAGATGACCTGCGCTGCCATCATGGACAGAGGACTGATGAGAATTGGTGGCAGGATGATTCGACTCTGATGCAGAAATGCTCCTCGTTCGCCCCTCACCTCGACTACGACCAATGGCCGTAAATGATGTTGGTTCTCTATTTAAAAGCATTGTAAACCTTGAATGTACTGCAGGTATCAAATCAGCCTTTGCTTCTGATCTGATTACTCCTGGCAGGTCGCCGATGGCTGTTGTCCTGGCAGCACCAGAATGACTGCTGCCAGACCCAGAACTTCCGCCTGTCGGACTTTCTGAGATCACGGGTGTTCTGCTTATACTGTTAGGGGGTTTAGATTGTTCCGCGCTGGGGGACTCGCTGGGGCTACCAGACCAAGTGCTTGATATGGTTGATGAACTGCTGTCACTTTCAGAGGATGATATTCTGGCAAACTTTTGAGGCCCCTGAGTTTTTTCTTGTGCTTCCCGCTTCATTTTCTAAACTGAATTATTTTGTTTTCAAATTGGGACCTGTAAATTTTATAAATGAAATACAAGTAAAAACAAGTTTGTTATAGTAGAGCTTACGAAAGTCTGCTTTTCTTTAGCTGAGTGAAATTAGTCACACTTGAGAACAACTTGAAAAGATCAAAAGGTAGAAAAACTGGTAGAGATCTGAAAGTCTAAAAAGAAAAGACTGATAAAAACTAACCAAAATGGGAGTGGGTGTCAAAGATTTCTTCAACCAAAATATACTTAACAAACAGACTACGTAAGTAAAAAATTGTTTAATAACATATTTATAAATTGCAAAACAATATCCAGCGTTTAAATGTTTTTAATAATACAGATACTTTTAAAAATTTCATTATGTCAGTAAATTTGCTATTAATATTAATGGATAGTGCTTTTTAAGGAATGTTGTTTTATTTGTAATTAAAAAGTATGGAATGGCCTTCCTCTATATTCACTTTATTAAGCATTTACAAAGAAATTATAATAGACCCTAAGTCTCTCATAAATTAAGGACAACCATTCACTCAAAGTCTGACAATGTTCATGAATTTTGTATAGTTTTATTAAATCTAAAGGACATCTAGAAATGACAGAGGAGCAAAGAGGGTACACCACCGAAATCCCAGGGGAAAACAGCTCAAGAGAATACCTAGTCTTAGACGTATTGATGATGTAGAGAAATATCTACAGTAATTTAAACAGGGCATCCAATCTCTGAGAATAAGGTCATACTTAGATATGAGTGAAAGGAAGTGGTGAAGCAGGCCAAAGCCTTGCATGAGCTGTAGCGACACAGGGATGGATAATGGTAAAATCTTGTTTCCTCTTCTGATCACACAGCATTATAAGAATGAGCCCCACCCCACCCAAACACTTTTTCTCCAAGACACACATTTGTGAACATGCCTTAAGTTTGAAAGTCTTATATCAAATTATAGATGAAAACATAAATAAATTTATTATAATATAAAAGATACTTAAGAAATTTTTGAAAGTATTTTTTAAAAAAATGTTTGTGTTAGCTAATACTAACAATTAGTCTGATAGCAATGAAGTATAGGCCTAATTATTTTAATTGCTATAAATATTACAGTAAATTTACGGCTGATGTTAATTATAGTTATAAGTTATTATTGAATAAAGTACAAGTATATATAAGGAATACCAGAGTATGAAAGTTACAACATTAAAATATATCAATTAATGTGAAAGACAATACACTATGACTATGGACTTTGATAAAGTATGGCCTATCCTACTTCCACAAGTCATTTTAATGATACAGACCTATTACTATTTCATACAACTATTACTAAATTAATATTAATATTTGACTGTACTATTACTAAATAATTAGTAAAAATACATTCGCCTAAGCAGCTGAACTAAGCTCAAGTTTAGTATCCACTTTCACTTTATTAAAAAAAGTTTGACAGTTCTTAATAAGTTTAAATAAGATAAATTATTATTAATAATAATAAATTAATTATAAAAATTAAATTCTTAGTCTTAGTCTTAGTTATTACTGTGTAAATTTAAGTATTGTTATTGGCATTGGCCCATCCTCTGGAGCCTGGTCTGAAGTATAGTACATCAAAGTACTTTATTTATTGATAGAACACAGCACATGTTATTTATTGTCTGATAACCTGTCATAAAAATAAAATACTGTAATTGTCATACTATACAACATTAGACTCAGTAGAAAATAGCTGCCAAATATGTTTTGTTGGTGACTTTGCGCCAGTTGCGCTAAGCGTAAAGGCTAACAATAGGAGTGTCGGGAGTAATGTTTATTGGAACAGCTCGTATACCTGCTGTCCTAGTTTAAAAAATGAGAAAATACCTGAAATATCTACCGTATATACTCGAGTATAAGCCGACTTTTTCAGCACATTTTTTGTGCTGAAAAAGCACCCCCTCGGCTTATACTCGAGTGAAAAAAAAAATGACCCCAGAATGCTGAATCTTGTATGTAATAAGGGAAATAACTCTTGATAGTCATTGTGAGAATTAATTAATAGAGTGAGGTTCTTGAATAAGACCGGAAGAAGAATAGAGATTAGCTAACAACAATATATATATATAGAGCTAATTTACTGTTACTCTTTGAAATAAATATTATGTGTTTTAATGTAATTTTATTGGTATCTATTATTTTTTAAATTTACCAGTAGCTGCTGCATTTCGCATTTCCCACCCTCGGCTTATACTCGAGTCAATACTTTTTCCCAGTTTTTTGTGGTAAAATTAGGGGTCTCGGCTTATACTCAGGTCGGCTTATACTCGAGTATATACGGTATGTAATGATTAACAAATAGTGGTTCATAAAAAATATGGGGAGCGTCTATTCGCAATCGATTGCGAATAGATTTCAAACCCTATTCGCAATCGGCGCGTGCTATAAATAGCCTAGGCAATCGAGAATCTCGCGGAATTGAGGTTGTCTTTCCTTTCCACGTTCATTGTTTATAAAATGATGTTTAAAAAATTGAAGAGTTACAAGTATTCACTGCGCCTTTCATTGAACCTCCGATTCTATATTCAAACAATCTCTAAAATCTATCACTAAACCTAACCCAAAACCCTAAATACTATCACGAAACCTAACCCAACCCTCAAAACTATCACTAAACCTAACCCAAACCCTAAAAGCTATCACTAAACCTAACCCTAAAAACTATCACTAAACCTAACCCAAACCCTAATAACTATCACTTAACGTAACCCTAAAGTCTATCCCTAAACCTAACATCAAAACAAACCATTTTTTAAAATAAAAAAAAAATCTTATTCATTATCAATTCATGTAGTATTGTTTGAAAAAAAAACAAAAAAAAAAAAATGGGGATCAATAAGAAATCGAACCCCGGACCTGCGATGTAGCGTACTATCTTACTATCAATATGACCACACAGCCACCGATGAAATTTTTAACACTATAAAAAAATGTTACCAAGAAGAGCAATAACCGGAGGTGAACGAGCGCGCCGATTGCGAATAGGGTTTAAAACCTATTCGCAATCGATTGCGAATAGTCACTTCGAAAAATATGCCATTATGATGTATGGCATGGATGTATGACGTGACGTATGTGTTTATAACCAAGTCGTTTCCATAAAAGTAACTGAGCATTTTTATGTTATAATATAAACACACACAAAATTAAAATAATTTAAAAGTTAATAAAAGTTGGGACTGGGATTCAGAGTCAGAGGATTGATTGTCTTATTAGTGTCAATATTGTAAATTATAGTGCTTCTACTTCTAGTTCTAGTAATACTCTGCAAATCAATGAAATGAATATGATTACAATTGCCATTACTATTTACTATTACTAATTTAGTCATTACTACTATTACTATTACAGAACATTATTGAATTGTTACTTTTATTATATGAATATGAGTATGAGTAATATGACAAAAACTGAATGACTGAATGAATAATTAATAATACTGTACTGAAGTGTACTGACTACTGAGTGAGTACTGACTGAAGTAAGAGTAAGAGTACAACTACAGTAGACTACAGTTACAGTTAGTTCAGTCAGTTGGCAGAAGTGGAGGCAAGGCATATTCATATAATTCATTCATATATACGACATGATATCATATACTGTTTTACTAATATAATATAATAAATAATAATTACTTTGCCCCTTTAATTTTGTTTAAATGTTTAAATTATTTTAATAATAATTATTTTATTAATTAATTTAAATTAATTAGTATAGTATAGTATTATTAATTTGTAATTAGGCTTAACGGCTTAACTTTCTCCCCCCTAATACTAAACTGCTCTCAGTCTCACCTCTGCTAAATAACGAATAGGAAACAGATGAAATTTGTATCAAATCAATTTTGCACACGTATATCACTTAGATTAACACTAAAAATAAAGGTAAGCCAAAATAAATAAACACAATTTACGCGACACACTATGAATGATGTAGTACTAGTATAACCCTTGGTTTGGTAGTTTCGCACAACACACTACACACTAGTACAAAAGGAAAAGTTGGTATCTCTAAATGCCGAGATTTCATGTGAGTTCCGAAGAGTTAACAAATTCGGGGAGGTGACACCAGACTGTAAAATTCTATATTTTCCCATTATTTGGCACTGGAAACCTTGGAGGAGTTCTGTGGGTTAAATCATGAGGGGAAGACACCATGAGCTTCCGCTCCGGGTGACACCAACCCTTTTGACGCCCCTGTTTCCCAGAAATTAAGAGAGTATTGCAAAGAACAAAAGTTTCATTGAACTGAGTAACGCTCAAGCATCTGATCTCGTTTTACTAGTAACTTCTTCAGATGTCAATTTTCCCAAGATGCTTAAAATTGTTAAGTGTGTCTTTTTCGAAATTATTTATGTTATTGTGGTGTATATTAACGGAGAAATGAGAATATTTTCATTTTATTGCCCTAAATCTTTATATTTTTTTCCATAAAATATACGAATTCAAATTATTTACACATTACTTTAATTGGATGTGCATAACATTTTTAATGAAAAAACTTGTTATCTGTGCTACTTTAATGCAATAAAACAAAATACTTTTAATTTTTAGTAAGTTACCTCACAATAATTTTCTAAAACTGAACCAGTTAGGCTATATAAACTGTATCTACTTGCAAGTTAAAAACACTATTTGAACCACCTTGTCCTGTAGGCATCATTTTTCGCATGTCGAAATTCCATGCAAAAACTGTCGCGGCGATATCAATAGAACATATTCGGCTCAGCGGTAATACATTTTTTTGTATGTGCAGTTTTCTTGTAAAAGCGCTGTTTGTAACGCATACGGCTTAATTTTTCAAACAAATCAATACGTTTTTTTAGCGAGTTTTAATTATTTTTTTTCCTGGTTCGCGTTAGTTATAACAACCACTATGTAATGAAACAAATTTTGCGGGAATCCGTTAATCAAGAATATTTTTGTTTCAACTGCTTTTTCCACATTCAAAAGAAAAAGGGTGGTTGTCGGAAATGGCTTTATTTTTCAAATGCCCACAAATGCCTCCCTCTAGATGAGTGCAGCCCGGGGCGGACCGCCCCCACCACTCCTATGTACGCCACTGTTGAGGTAGCATATACCTTATTAAATTGGTGACCAATTTGTGTTGTTACATAATTTTTCGGATCAATGGATCATACTTCCCAAGCAATAGTCCCTCTAAGAGTAGTTGGTCTGTGTGCAAAACAGCACACTCGTGTGCGAATATACACATCTTCTTTTTACACCCCATAAACAAAGATGTTAAATTGTACTGTTCAAAATGTTATGTCCTGTAATTCTCAACCGCTGCTCGGCATCAGATATCTTTGCGGGCCGCTCAGCTGCGCAGTAGGGAAAATTGATCACTAGTAGAGGCATATATTTGATATATTCCAAAATATTGCCTAAATTACCCCCAGCCCCTAGTATTATCCTCCCTGTTGTCGCAGAAAAAGTCAAATTCTGTTTGGCCAGAAATTTATTAGAGACAAACATTATATATATATATATAATAAACTACTTGCAACTTTTTTTCTCCCATTCGATAAAGTACACGTATTGATATCCTTTTTAAATCCGGTTTTAAATCCTTTCATTTGCACTAATTGTGCTTGTGTTGAGAAGCTGATTCATGATTGGTTGCTTTGGCATTTTTTTTGTTTTTTTTTTGGGCAGTTATTAAATCCACTAGATGGGGAATATTATTATTAAGTCATTCTTTTTGTTATTGTTTAAAAAAAAATAATAAAAATAAATAAATAAATAAATAAATAAAATAAAAATTATGAGGGCTAGAACGAAAAATTTAGTCATATATGTACATTATTAAAAAAAAATTACACAAAAACGTTAAAATCAATCTCATAGTAGTTTGCAACATGTTAATTTTAAATTAGAAAATACTGTTTTTATGAGGGAGGGGGGCAAAGTTTTGTGACGTCATATTTGAGGAGGGTCTAAGTTTTTGTGACGAAGTGTGTGACGAAGGGGGAGGGGGCGTAACAATCGGATAAAATCGCGTGACGTCATTTATGGACTGCCCCTCACCTCTATTATGGTGTAAGGCCGTGTCTGGGAAAATGTCACTATTTATATATGGGACACTTACAAACACGCTTTACGAATAGTTCTTGACAGATTTCGTATATATCCATTAGATAATTCATTTATATCGTTTAAGACCCTTAACGATGTATTGGGTCTCGTTGGAATTTGATTGGATGTCGTAAGAATTTGATCGGATACGGTACAGCAATTTTCGCTTGTACAACAAGACTTAAGAATGTGTTACAGGTATCTTGCTAGAATATCAGTGTTACGCTCTTATATTATTCAAGCATCTTGGATTTTAATTTCAGCAGCATTTCTATCAGAAAGTTTACATTTCGAAGTTTTTGCAGTAGTAACTACGAGATATTTAAAGATAGTTCCTTCGTTTCTTTTATTAAAATTTACCTTGATTTTTCTTATATTTTTAAAAATAAAGGAGTCACATTTTCATTCGTATAAACTACCGTAATTAACACCGAGGAATTCGCAGTCCCTAATTTTAAAGATAAAGTTCATAACTTGAATGCTTGGTTTTTAGATGGGATGTTTACCAACTGCAAAAAGAGAGATTTGTAAAATTCTAACAATCATAATGCACCGGATTACTGTTATGGTAGCATCTGTCATTTTTCCTAGTTTCAAATGTGGCTTTTGTATTACCAGCACCTTGCCTTAATTTGCTTAATGAATATTTTTAAAAATCTCACGACGTTTTTGCATGCATTAAAAACAATTTAAAAAAAAGTTATTGTATTGAATAAAATATTGCTTTATTAATATGTAATGACAGTGAGAGTAAAACACGAATGAATGAACTATATAATTATTAACATTGATATAATTTTCCATGAACTATAGCATTAGAGTCAATCAAAGTTGCTTCAATGATGTCCTAAAATGTGCGAAAGGACCATTTATAAAGGACTCGAAATAAAAGCGACGAATATATGAGGTGAGAATTGTTAAAAAATGGATGGGGAGGCAGAGGCGTCACCAGGAGGTTTGGAGGTGCGGGCTGCAACAGGTGACACCATCTTAAAGGGTGCCACCAAAGGGCAAACATTCTTTATGTTCCCATTACTTGGCACCGACAGACTCTAAGGAGGCATATAGGGCATGTAGTGAGGGGGCGAATCCATTATACAAAGCATTTAGTGACACCATCCTAGTGAGGCCTCTGTGGGGAGGGGCTACATTCTGATTTTAGCCCACTGCGAGAATGATTTTAACATTAAAAAAAATGTAACTCCGGTTAAAAAAGAAGAAAGTTTTCATTTCACGACCAAAAATTAAGAAAAAAGATACCGGAATTCTATCTATATATTCATTCCGATGTATAAACAATTTTCGCTATTTAGAGATTTTTTAAACTAAAAAATAATCGTTTTTAAAATTCTTTTTGTGGAGACATCTGAAATTGTGCTGGTTGAAAAAGTGCGCGCGTGTGTGTGTGGGGAGTGGGGGTTGCGGGGGTTAATCCATGATGCAGGCATTCGAGGACGAAGGGAACATTACCAAAAGAGGCATTGATGTCCTTTATAAACAATCCGTTCATGGAAGACATATTATTTGTCACGGCAAGATTTACATTTTGAGTGCATGTCTCAAACCAAACATTTATGACATCCACACAAATCGAACTGAATGTAAACACATTTCTGGCTAATATTCTCAAGGGTGAAAATCGTTGATTAAAACAACATAAAATACCAATTTAACGAAGTAATAACCACGAGGATAAGAATGTTTAGAGCAAGGAAATAATTGTTAAGTCTGTGGGCACGTGACGTTTCCATTTGCCTGGTATCATGTGAGTGAGTTAACGTTTCTGTGGCATATTTGTTGTTAGGGAATAGGAAACATTTTCGGATCCACTTATCCCAGCGTCTGCAAGAGGTTTTTGTTTCCTGTAGCGTAGTCACGGTCGTCATAGGAGTGCTGTTTTTAACCACGGATGACGTTTGGTGTTTCATGTCAAGGTTGTTGACGATCAGCACAAAGGCATTGCAGGCCACGCCCAAAAACGACTGGATAAACAGTAACGTCATGTATATCACTGAAACACAAATAGAATCGAAAAAAAACAACAACAATGTTTTTGACTATAAATCCCTTACATATGAGACAGAACTGAAAAATCCTACATGTGGAAGAAAATCAGCAATCCTGAGCCTGCGCTCTTCATGGGGCTTCCCGGAAAACCTCCTCAGCCCTCTGGGCCCCTAAGGGACGTAAAGACTGAGAAGCCTCCCCCCCCCCCCCCCCCCGGAACGGTCGCTGCTACAAGCGGCCGCCTGGGCGTCCAGGACACTAGAAAATGCCTCCCACTAAAGTATGCCTTCCGATGGAGGGGTGGAATTCCCTATTATGACTCGCTATCAACATAGTATCACTTTAGTGCCACCCCGGCAAAGCATACGAGTCTCAATGGTTAGGATCGCCGCAAAGCGGGAGATCATCACTGACCTACCTAGGGTTTAACCCCCACCGGAAGGTCTCCTCAGAGCTGGCGTCCAATAGCGTTTCCTAGCGGTACCTTTTGCTATTCCGTACTGGCGCTCCTGGCCCTAAACCGGCCCCACTCAGCAGCGTTGCTAGTTTGAGGGGGACGAAACGGTCGCTTCGGAGTAGCCAGACCCTCAACGGGTACTTTGGTTTTCATCATGGGCATTGCATCTAAATGCTCTGCCTAAGATCCGTACAGCGACTGTAATCATACATGACTAGCACCTAACACCTAACAACGGTCTTCGGCTGTCCAAGCCAGGGGTTTGTCGGTTTCAGGTCGTGGTCTGCTCCACGACCCTACTCGTCTGTCGAACCACGTAGAGGTCACCCCTTCTCGACAGGAGACAGAACTAAAAGTATTGATTATAATCAAAATAATATTCACCACACCACAAACAAACATTTACAGACTGAACGTGACTAAACTCTCTTGGTGTAAAAAGGGGACGGGTAAGGTTGGGGGTGTGGTCACTGATGGTTAGAATGAACTCCAGCAAACACGTGGATGTCAACAATAACAACAGGCGGCTACCATACATTTATATAGAGATAAACTAAAAGTGCATTTATCTTATTTATTAAAGTACATTCGATCGATCTTAAATTTTGAGACAATGCTTTGATAGGTGACGCGAGTCTATGTGCAAAATTTCAGCTCGATAGCATGACTGAAAGTGGGTCATTTTTTACTTTTGTTTTTCCGCCGGTTGGACGAAGTGACGTCGGTGAAGTTAATAAGAGGGATTTAAAAACAAAAGGTCATCTTTATTGCTCACAACAGGATATATAATTCGGGCTTAAAGGAAATTAAATTTATTACCTTTTTTTTTCGTGGTAAAGTAAGAGAAGAAAATGGTATTGGACGCCATAAAAAATAACAGTCAATCAAAAGTTTAGATGAGGTGAAGTTCGTGCTAATAAACTCCCGTGGTTCTGTACCTCTACGTTTCTTATTCGGTGTTTATACTTTTTGTTTCCAATATATTTTATTTTAAAACCTTGGTTTTCGATAAAAATGTTATGTCCTTTCCGTTGAATATTATAACACTCTAAATAAAGAATTAGCAAACAAATCTGTATAGTTCTCAGCACTTTAAGAATTTGAAAACAATATTAAAAAAAAATTACCAATAAATGATTATTTAAAAAAATTAAAATATATACTTGTCTTTAAAATGAATTATGAAGTGTGTAGGCTTGTGCAGCAGAAGAGTTTTGCTCTAGCATCTAGGAAAGTAATTATTAGATCTTTTATACATTATAAAATAATAAGACACCCACATAAAAAGTAGGATTACTTGCACACCCAAACTGCTTCAACTATGCCTTTCTTCAAATAATATACGATACTCTCAACCCCACGGAATTATCTTGTGATAACATTATGTAGTTTTTATTAAAAAAGATTATGTGCCCCTACCTAACATGGAGAACTTTTCCGACGTCTGCGGCAGTTTCCTGGACACGAAGTCAATCATGACGGTGAAGGACAGCAGCAACGTGATGGACACCATCAACTTCTCTGGCTCGTCGGGCGACAGGAAAAACGGCACAACACACATCAGCGACAACATCGTGAAGGGAACCATCAGTCTGAGGGGAGATTATCAGTCGTGTTTATTGGAGGAATACTTGGAAGTCGGTACATTTAATGAGTGTAAGCAGAGGCGTCACTGGGAGGTCGGTACATTTTAATATGTGTAAGCAGAGGCGTCACAGAGAGGTCGGTACATTTTAATGTGTGTAAGCAGAGGCGTCACTTGGGGTCGGGACCGCACCAAGTGACACTATGTGGGTGCGGGTGGTGCGAACCACACCGGGTGACACCACCACACCGGGTGACACCATCACAAGGGGGGACACCACCACACCGGGTGACACCATCACAAGGGGTGGGGGGTCTATGACGTAAGATGTGAGGATGTAACACCATGAGCTACCGCGCTGGGTGACACCAAACCTAGTGACAACTATGTCTTTCAAAGTAGTGTAACAATGGAGATCCGAACTCATTATTTCCTGTAGTCTCCACTTATTGTAATAAATTATTTAACGACAAATCCTTGACAGATATTTTTTGTTGGTAATCCAGTCCAAGAAATATTGTTTTATGCTGTGGTAAGATTGTCTCGCTTGTCATATATGAGAGTGTTAACCTGAGTTTTGTCATATATGAGAGTGTTAGCCGGAGTGTTGTCATATATGAGAGTGTTAACCTGAGTCATGTCATATGAGAGTGTTAGCCGGAGTGTTGTCATATATGAGAGTGTTAACCTGAGTCATGTCATATGAGAGTGTTAACCTGAGTGTTGTCATATATGAGAGTGTTAACCTTTAGAGTGTTGTCATATATATATGAGAGTGTTAACCTGAGTCATGTCATATGAGAGTGTTAACCTGAGTGTTGTCTTATGCGAGAGTGTTAGCTCGAGTCACACCATAAAAGAGAGTGCAACTTAGTTTCAAGTTATATAGGACACATTATGTTACCATGTTACACCGACATGTATCTTGTTAGATATATAATCCTTTTATAGGATACTGCAACAAAATGTCATGCCATATAATTAAGAGAATGCTGCGCTGCGTTGGGCCACTTAGGAGAGGCCTAATTTGTTTAATGTCATGTCGTTTAGGAGAGTGGTACTTTATATGTTTTCATGTAAGAGAGTGCTGCCTTATGTAATAATAAATAGGAGAAGTTAACAGTATGGCATGTCATACAGGAGATTTGCAACTTTATGCCATGTCATTAGGATAGCGATACTTTGTATCCCTTTATATAGACGAATGTTTAACGTTTGGATATAACATGTATCAAGATTTAATCATCATCGCATTTAAATGGACAGAAGCGATTTATTAGCGAGAGAATGTTGCTGATTAGTCCCAATCCGATCGTCCGATGACCTAGACTGGGATCAGATGGTAACTTTAAGGTCTATTACAGATAGAAAAGCTTACAGTGTTGGGCATCCGGAGACGCGACCGGAAAGGCTTATCCGGTCAAGCCGCGGCCGAGCAAGAGCGACCCCTAGTGGAAAATATCTGGTCATGCTCAAAACACTCATGCCACAGATGAGGACTGACCACTGCCCCACACTGAGTTACTAGCATGTTTTACGCGAGAAGAGATATCAGGTTTTGAGGCTTCGTGACGTGGAGGAAACGGTTGAACACCCTGATGGCCGAGTTCCCGGAGTCGGGTAGGTTCCCACAACAGAGAAAAGCTCAATGTCGATACTAGCTTGATGAGGCTTGCCAGTAAAATCAGGAGCTGGTCCTTTGAAAGTTTGAGCACACTCAACCCCAAGAGAGAATTTCAAATATTTAGTCGATCCCAACTTTTGAGGAACATTACTTTCTTTTTTCCTTCTCAAAACAACCGAAATTTTTTGTAATTTAAAAAAAAAAAAAAAAAAAAAAGGAGAAATTTCGAATTTTCTATTGAAGGGAAATCATTCTAGATTACATAAAAAGTCATTAAAAAAATTTAAATCGATATTTCTGAAAGTAAACAAAACATTTGTTATCTATGAATTGCTGCTAAAATTGTGGGAGTCGAACTAAAAGAGATTTTCATAAATCTCTTCTCCAAGTTCTTAATATGATTTGCTATCGTTTCGCGTTTGTTTCAATCCGATAAATGTTATGGTTGGCGAGAAATTGACAAAATACTGATTAAAAAATGATTTTTTTTTTCATTTTCCAGGAAATCCAGTAAACCTTTTCGATTTTCGGTAATTTGTTTGGTCCGTGCAAATAATGGGACCTCCTTAACATATTTGCAACACACCCGATCTCAGGGTCGGGAAACTTTTTGTCCAAGAGAACCATAAACACCACATATTTCAAAAAGTATTCTGTGAGAGCTATACATTATGTTTAAAACTAAACATTTAAGCAGATGTGTGCACTTTGTGTAATTTCAACACTAATAGTACAATAATTATATCTATAAATTCTTTTTAATAACATTGCTATGCTGTTTTTATATGCAATTAATATGTAGATCAAAGGAGTATGAATTTTTTTTTAAATAATCGAGCATTTCTCTGAGAGCCAGAGGCAACCATCAAAAGAGCCTCATCTGGCTCGCGAGCCATGTTTTCCCGACCCCTGCTATATATGGTATGGTCAGGAGTGGTTGCTTGTGCAAGCTGGAACAAACAGGACTGACATTTCAAACATATAAACACACTTTTCCCATGGGAACAAACAGGACTGACATTTCAAACATATAAACGCACTTTTCCCATGGGAACAAACAGGACTGACATTTCAAACATATAAACGCACTTTTCCCATGGGAAATTGCGTGAAAAAGTTTACATCTTAAATTCATTAGGTTCAATTATCCTGGAGGACTGCGTCATTTTCATGAGATTGTGGGAGTGGGGGTGGTGATGGTGGTGATGGTGGGGATGGTGGGGATGGTGGGTATGGCTCATATGAGGTATTCTATTTAATTTTTAAACTTGATTTTACAGTCAGATTGGATTTCAAAAGGACCATTGTAATAGTTCATTTTAAAAAATCTATATTGATATTGTTTTTTAAATTCAAATATTAATTATATTTTTAGGGTTCACAAAATGAGATGAACCCTAAAATGTAGAAACTATTTATTTCATTTATCACTTTTGCGTTTAATTTTGCCGTTCTGAGTTTAGTTAGATTGAATTCTAATCCATTAGATCGGGAATGATGATATTTCGACTGCGCGTAAGTGACGCCATGATTAGATTTGTGAAAATGCGCACATGAACACAATAAAACGGTCCACTAAAATTCATTCTTTAAACAAGCACACTATTAGTTACAGTGATTTACAGACTTATTGTGGTTTGATCTTAATGACATGTTTAACATTCAAATAATCAACAATGTTGTTGTTAATTTTAAAAGGTAAATTATTAGTATTCCTAATAAACATAATGAGAAACTGAAAAGACCAAGGGAGCTTACTTTCACCACATTGAAGAGGTAACGCCCCTGACCGAGGCATTTCTTAATTGAAAAAAAATCTCATTTATAATAATAATAATAATAAAAAAAAATAAAAGACAGAAAATGAAATGATTGGTGATAAATACGTTTATTTTGTCCCTTTCTTGTCTGAACGAAAGGTCAAAGAAATTAAAATATTTCTTTTAAAAAAAGGACTACATTTTGTAAAAGTAAGACAGAGAAGGTTGACATGGAAATTACATACTGACACGATGGACAAAGATGTAAAAAAATGATACAATAATTCTAGCATTTGACTGAATGAAAGGATAATGAGCGGGTAATTTTCAATGGAGAATCAAACATGTAATCGCGGTTACAACTACAATGAGGGCAACTGTGTTGAGCACAAATAAAAACCAGTTGAGCCTTTCTGCCCTTGTACGACTGGCAGTTTTGGTGGGTACAGTAGCGCCACAGAATGCCACGTGCGATGCATCGTTGTCCGCTGAACGGACAATTTGTTTTTTTCTATCGGGATCATGGTTCTGTCCATCAATTATAGTGTAGTGTTCCGATTCCATTTGTCCGTTTGCAGCAGATGGCTGGTGAATTTCGCCGACGGCAGGGGGCGCTTTGCGCTTCAAGTCACGTTTGTGGATGACGACGACTATGGCGTTTCCAGCCACACAAAAAAACGACAAGAGAAGCAGCAAGACTACGTAGAAAACTGAAAAGATAAAGGGTCAAAGATTTTGCAAAGGTTGGGCTAAAAACAAATTGTGTGTATATTAAATTCATGGTTCACAAATTGTAATGTCCAGTTACGGTTTAATGGAATTAATAAATGCACTAATGTCTTGCTTGTTTACTACTATTATTAGGTACATATGAAATATATTTTACCAGCTTAAGGCAACCGTGACCTATTAATAATGTATCTGTAGGTTATACGCCAGCGTCACCAAATCAGTTCTGGTTGAATATTATTTTTCTAAGTCAGTTTTCATCTATTTTTTCCATGCATTTATTTTTGTTATTTTTATTCACTCAATGTTTCTCTTCTTTAATCCACGATCTTCCTCAAATTCTGTTGTTCCGTTGATCTCCTCGCAGACGATTGTCTACCTTTGACTTAGCTAGGGTTATTTCACCTTAAATATTTGACGGCACTTCCTCAATTTTATTTTACTTAAAGATACCCAAAATGTCACCACTGACCAGTGCTGGATTTACCTATTTGCAAAACAAGTTATAGCTTAGAGCTCCCGCCTTCTTGGGGCCCCCGAACATTTTTAAAAATCATATTTGGCACTGACATAGAAAATCGTGACGTCAAAAGGGCCCACTTATCGCAAATTGCTTAGGCCCCCATCAAGTTTAAACCCGGCCCTGCCAGTGAAAGACTTGTCCACGTTCATTCAACATGGCACTGCAACCTAATAATGCTTGATAAAGGAATTCCCCAATGTCTGGCTGTTCCGTGCTCTTTTAACTGACCGTATTTCCAAATCCATGGTAACACTGTCTGACATTTCTCCTATTAAATAAATTGGTAAATTTTTGCATTTCCGGATCATTTTATAGCTCTTCGATCTATATCAAGTACATTTGATAAACTGTGGTAACATCTTTGTGTTGACATAGTCTTTAGTTTGTTTTTCTTCACTAACAAAATAAAATTTTTATCTTTGAATGTAGAATTTTTTTTAAAATTTAATTAACATGTCATTAGTCATCCTAATTCTATTTTTTAAAAATACAGATGAATGACCATTTCTTGGGACTAAAAAAAATTCTGGTTTCTCTTCAGATAGTGCCATCCATGTTACTTTTGGCGTCTCCAAGGCATGTGGACAATTTATCAAATGATATTTCTCTGGGATACTGAGAACCTTAATCATTTTAATTTTGATAATTTGGATTTTGCTGTTGCAAATAACATAAACATCAAATAGTTGTATCGTTTATCTGTTTATACACACCAAGGGGGTATTTTGCACCAGAGCCACCATATGCAATGTCCGTACCTTCAAAATCGCCGATAGTTTGAGGAACTATGTATTGTTTCCAAGTAGCAACACTTATTAAGCTTTATTCCTTGTGTAGGATTTTATTCATAAAAACATATAGGTCCAAAAAAACCACAAACAAACCCAAAACAATCTTAGTTTCGATAACAATTATTATTGAATGAGAACAATACTTGTTTTTAACAAAGTGAAGGCCTCGAAATCTGTCAAAATGTCTCTTTATTCATTTCACTCAACTTGTGCTACTTATGTTACTTAACTGAGATGATTTCAGCCTCCCCCTTTTCCTTTCTATATGCACAAATCTTTGTATTATTTTCCATTTACTATCAATTTTGGTTCAAGCGTTTTCGTTAAAACACAATTCAACTGATTTCACGCCATGCATTCAACATATCTCAAGCCATTCAACTCACCAACAATGGAAACGTTGTCCGATGTCTCAGGCAGGTCATTGTCGATGATGCCCAAGAAAACGGAGAAGGACAGGAGAACCGTGATGGACACTGAGACCTTCTCCGGCTCTTCCGGTGACAGGAGGTACGAAATGACGCCAAGGACAGCCAACATGGTCACCGGAAGTAGGAGGCTGGCATTGGGGGAGGGGGAGGGGTGCACGGTACGAAACTATTAGATATGGAGTTATATATTGATCACTTAAGTAATACGGAGTTATCTATTGATCACTTAAGTAATATGTAGTTATCTATTGATTGTTAAAGTAATATGGAGTTATCTATTGATTGTTAAAGTAATATGGAGTTATCTATTGAATGTTAAAGTAATATGGATTTATCTATTGATTATTAAAGTAATATGGAGTTATCTATTGATTGTTAAAGTAATATGGATTTATCTATTGATTGTTAAAGTAATATGGAGTTATCTATTGAATGTTAAAGTAATATGGATTTATCTATTGAATGTTAAAGTAATATGGATTTATCTATTGATTGTTAAAGTAATATGGATTTATCTATTGATTATTAAAGTAATATGGATTTATCTATTGATCACTTAAGTAATATGGATTTATCTATTGATGGTTAAAGTAATATGGATTTATCTATTGATTATTAAAGTAATATGGAGTTATCTATTGATCACTTAAGTAATATGGAATTATCTATTGATCACTTAAGTAATATGGAGTTATCTATTGATGGTTAAAGTAATATGGAGTTATCTATTGAATGTTAAAGAAATGTGGAGTTTATGAAGTAAAACGAGGGTGCCGACAGGTAAATTAAAAAAAAAAACAGAGACATAAATGTTCAGTATTTGTTCAGTTACAGTTAGAGTTACAGGGCGCTTAGTGAATATTAAATTTTAAAAGAAGTCCCAGAGGTTCTCAAACTAGTAATTTCACTCTTCAGACTACGTATAACTGTTCAAAAGATTGTCTATGACCACACTGTAGTGTCTAGGAATAAACATTTTTCAATATTTGTTTTCAATTCTTATTTGTCATGGGTCGGCAAACTGCGTCCTTTGATTCACATTCGGGTATAACGGGAGTTATGTAGTAATTAAGTTATTCAAAAGTCTGCGGTATATTAGAAAATAAATATTTTTAAAAGCTTGATATTAAAATCAAAATATGTGAGCTTACTACTTTTTTGTGTAAGGGTCGTGTGAACTCGTGCTTGTGTTGTGATATGAGTTCACTGTGAATATTTCTTTGAACAGCAAAGACCATTAAAGGTCAGTTGTTACAACAGACCACAGACTGGTGGCTTGATTCTTACAGTACAGTTAGACTGTTACATGGTCACAGGTGGCCCGACTCCGCACTCGCCACAGACACTGGAGATAAATGGAAATATTGATGATGACTGGAAGAGATTTAAGCAGTCCTTCAAGATATACAAGACAGCCAGTGCACCGAGTGCCAGCTCGAGGTGATGAACGAAGAAAATAATGCGCAAGATTGGAAGTCAAGTTCAGCAGTGAAAGCAAGTGCACATGTTAGATTGAGTAAACACATGTCAACAATTCCTTGTGCTAATACCAAGTGTAAATATTGTGGCAAGGAACATCAACCAAGAAAATGTCCTGCTTACGGTCTGCTTACGGTAAACTATAGCAGAACTGTGGCAAACCGAATCATTTTACCACGTATTGCTTTCGGTCCTCTTTGTCTTTTTGTCTGTCCGCAAAATTTCAGATTTTCCATCGTAAATTTAAACCACTTCTAATGGTCCTAGAGATATCCAAATTTTGCCACAGATAGATCCTGGATGACAATGAACTTATCAAAATTTGAGATCGATCGAATGTAAATAAATGCATTTTGTAGTTTATCTTAATATAGCATCTGTTAACGTCACTAACAACAAAATGTGCCACAAGATCACTCAACAGAACTATAAAGAAACAAACAAAATTCCAAGAACATATGTATGTATATATTTTGTATTAATTTATCGAATTATATATATTATCTGTATATAAAGGGGGGGGAATTAATTACAGAAACTTTACGAGGTATTTATTTGGTAGGAGAAACAGAAGAAGGCATAGATTAATTTATGCGGAATGGCTCTACAAATAGACATCAAACAAAAGTATAGCTAAGCAATAATTACTTCCTGGATATGATAAGCAATCGATGATAAGTGAAGGTAATGATCTGTCATATCTGGTACCTGATGATGATGTAGTTTGTGATAGGTAAGAGGTAATATTACATGCTCGGGTCAGAATTTAAAAAAAAAATTCCCTACGCCCTAGTAGTTGGCTTTTAGGTCAGATAAGCCTGACAAATTTCGATGAAATCATCTTGTTCGATATAATATTGTCATGAGTCATAGTCTGATATTGTATTGTAAAGTTTGTTTATAAAACTCTCCTCCTCAAAAGGAAGCTGCAAGAAGCACACTTAGAATAATTAAAATGGTATACTTTTTTCTTATCCATGTGCTAATGCTTTTTGTCATAGTTTAAAAAAAAGATTCCTATTATGTTTGAAACAACTTAGAAACTTAGAAAATAACAATTCATTGGAAAAAAATAATGGACAAAATAATAAAATTCTATCGATCTCAACGCCATAAAAACGACCTCGCACACACGCACAAAATATAGCGCACATGGACTTTTAAACATACACACCCGCATTTACATACACACAAGTTCAAATACAACCAAGCCCCCCTCCCCCAGTTCTGATACATGACGTATGCCTGGCGCCAAGTCACATAGCTTCCCGTCAAGCATTCTTGGCATGGCTGAGATACTCACGTCATTGAGAGGTACTCCGGCCTTCTCTGAAGCAGAAGTCTGAACCCCAGGATGGTGTAATATTTCCCTTTGTGTTTCAGGAATCGGGGGTCTGGCGTATAAGGGCGGACAATGTATTCGCCGTTGGTCATCATGGTGTCCAGCCTAACTGGATTGTCGCTGACTGCGAGCTGAAATTTGTTGATGGGAGAATTATTAGTTACAACTGGTCCATCGTGATTCTTTGGTCGGAGAAAAATAGGAATTCTGTTTACATAAGTTTTAGGAGATAAAGTACACCAAAATTCAAATCTTGGGTTTGAAAAAAGGACAGAAACTTATCAATTATTTATTGTAATTGACAGCAATCTAGATTATTCACTTAAGCCTAGTCGTGTGATGTGTAAGATAAATAAACAACAACAGAAGTTTAGAAGTTTGCTTAGAAATATAAATAAATTCATAAGCTACGCACAGAAAAACTGACAGAATTACTAGAGGATGTTTTGCTAAAGCTATGCGTGAAGAAATTATAATTTTAACGTAACCTTCAAGATGACGAAAAAAATAGTAATAATTTCGTTTTTTTTTTTTAGTCGACATAAGTGAAAATTCAACTTTAATATACAAATATGAGCTCAGAATAAATGTGTAATCTTCGTTTGAGTATTCATGCAAAATGAATGGAATACAAATTCTATATTTGTTTGAAAATGTAGACATTGATAACAACCCCAATTCAAATCTGCACGAAAATTAATTGATTAGAAAAATGTCCGACATACGAACATAAACTCCAACGAAATAGAAGACATTAGTAATTATATATATGGAGGTGGCGATTTTATTTTAAACACGGAGAATTTATTTTAAAACAAATTGTCCCCGGAGACGATATCTTAAAATAATATCAGGGGAGACCTTATTTCAAGACATCAGCGCCCTGAGTTTACGCATCATTCAAAATCATTGGTGTTTTATTGACCTCATATAATCAGATCGATCGCATATGCCAAAGTTTTGTTCACTGTTATCCTCATTTACTTAAACCTCAAAGAATAGGGGTTCAACTACGAACAGGATAACTGTACAAAGAGGGTTGATGTAAGGCAGTGACAGGTTGGCCCAGTAGACTGATCTTAAACGATAATTTAGCTTCTTAAAAATTTGGCTAACACTGTGTTCTAAATAATAATTTTAAAAAATTAAATATGCTGGTTATCAGGAAATGAGATTTACTCCAATGGAGAGTTCAAATTACCGGAAGTCTTTCATTAAATTTGTTTTGCTGGGTTAAAAGACAGAGCGTTTTTTCTTAAAAATAGAATTTACGATATGGATAGAATTTAACCACTCCGTAATGCTGTAATTTATTAGATATTAGCTATTTTATGGATTATCTTCTAATGCAGTTTTTGCACTTGTTACTTTCAGCTAGCTGTTGTTGACATTGCCAACTTACCTGAACAGTTTCGTTGTCATTCATCCACGAAGTGACGTTTAGTGTACAGATATTTTCATCGAACGGATACTTAGAGATGTCAACCTTTAGATTAGAAGATGATAATACAAGACGTCTTATATCAACCTTTAGATTTGAAGATGATTTTACAAGACGTCTTGTATCAACCTTTAGATTAGAAGATGATGATACAAGACGTCTTATATCAACCTTTAGATTTGAAGATGATTTTACAAGACGTCTTGTATCAACCTTTAGATTAGAAGGTTGGATATATGCGCGGCATCGCAGCGTACAGTTTGAAGAGAACATTGCAGGACACTTCACATAATCGTAATCTGCAGTTCACTTCAGAGGATAGTGAAAAGTATTGTTAAAATCTTTATCCTAAATTCTTTAGTCAGATATCTTTGCCATTCTTCCTACGCCATAGAATCACATATATTATATATTAAAAACATTATTTTATGTTCGGCTGCATTGAAGGACGGATACAATGCGCTGCTAATTTAATCGTATTACACCACTTCGTCATACTCTAATAGAGTAGGTGACTAGGATTGTTTTCTGTGTGAGGAAATGACAAGACTGGTCAGAATGATGAGAAAACATTTCTTTATGAAGGAAAACCCCTAAACTAGGGCGCCTTACCAAGTTATATTAGAAATAATGACATGACGGTTAATCCACATTTGATGCTGGGGGAATGAACTAATATTTCAATCAAAACAAAATCTGCAGTAATTTAAGTTTCAAAGGAACTTAAATTAAAGAAAATTAATTCAAACGCGATTACTGTTGCATTAAAAGAAGACACCATACCTTAGAATTTGAATGAAACCGTCTCTTTTAATTATTTATAAAATAATTTTTAATGTAAGTAATAATGTTTAACTTTAACTTGAATTTTGCCTCCTTCCGCCAGTTCGTAATAAAATTATAAATTATCCGTTTGGAATGTTACTTTTTTATATTTTTTTAGTGTAAATGTTTGCTTTGATCACAGATTATAAATTATATGCATATAAATTAATAAATAGGAGTTAATGAAGGTAAAAAAAATATTTCTTTTATTAAATACGGGTAACATATTAAAATATTTTGAAGAATGTCAACGATGAAATCAAAAGAAGAGAGGGAACAAAAAACACCAGAAAACCATCAATGTAATAGAATAAATCTTGTAACAAAAATATTGTTGTATTCTAGTAGGTGCCGTTGTTGCAAAATAAATCCTCCCCACTTACAGAGTACCCCAACCCATTTTTGGAGGATTTATTTTAAAATAAAATAATATCTCACATAAAATTAATCTGCTCCCATCCCTCCATCAATGAAACACAAAATAATCACTAAAAACCAAAGAACTTAAACGTCACACATGTCTACTTTAATACAGTTTATGGTAGTGGCGTAACTAGACACAGGAGGGTGGGGACTACTCCGATTGACACCCTCTTAGGGCCATGAGGGGCGTGACAATTTTGTTTAAAATGTATCTTTACCTGATTTTTCTCTAATATTAATAGTGTGTTCACCTAAAATATAAATCAATCGTTGTATCGTTCCTCATCACTTATTGAGTACAAAAGCACTTGTTTGGTGTATAAAGCGTCTTTTTTGGAGCATAAAGTATCTTGTTTGGTGTTTAAAGCCTTTTGTTTGGTGTTTAAAGCCGTTTGTTTGGTGTTTAAAGCCTTTGGTTTGGTGTTTAAAGCTTCTTGTTTGGTGTATAAAGCCTATTGTGTGGTGTATAAAGCTTCTTGTTTGGTGTATAAAGCCTATTGTTTGGTGTATAAAGCTTCTTGTTTGGTGTATAAAGGCTATTATTAGGTGTATAAAGCCTATTGTTAGTTGTATAAAGCTTCTTGTTTGGTGTATAAAGGCTATTATTAGGTGTATAAAGCTTCTTGTTTGGTGTATAAAGGCTATTATTAGGTGTATAAAGCCTATTGTTAGGTGTATAAAGCTTCTTGTTTGGTGTATAAAGGCTATTATTAGGTGTATAAAGCCTATTGTTAGGTGTATAAAGTTTCTTGTTTGGTGTATAAAGCATATTGTTTGGTGTATAAAGCCTATTGTTAGATGTATAAAGCCCCTTGTTTGGTGTATAAAGCCTATTGTTAGGTTTATAAAGCCTGTTGTTTGGTGTATAAAGCCTGTTGTTTGGTGTATAAAGGCCATTTTTAATGGAAAAAGCATGAGTTGTTGGTGATATTCTTAGATATGGTAGATGCAACTTAGTCTGCACGTGTTCAGCATAAATCCGCAATAGAAGTCAGGAATTGGGGCGAGGGGTTGTGCCAAAATTTAACGGGTCAGGTAACACCAACCCTAGCTACGTAACTGATTGTTTAAACGTGTGGCCTGATTTTTGTAAGTCTAGATGTGTGTGTGTTCTCAGAAAGCTACACTAAAAGAAATACCATTTAAAAGCCTTTGTACCAAATACTACTACCATATTTTAAAAGACAACTTAGAACTTATAAAATTTTACGAACCTTGTCTACTTTGTTGATTTTTTTAAAAACTTTAAATTTTGTGTAAGCTACCGGTAAAAGAAGGTAATAATATTTTTTTAATCATTCTATGCACGCATCGAAATCGCAAATTTTATTAAGCCCTTACCACAAGGTCTACTCACAAACGTAAAGAATGAATTACATGTTCCGAGTCATGGGCGTCATGTTCTCGTATTACTTGATTATCTTTGATTATCACTTCAGTTGTATGTAACTTTTTTATTATAACTCTGACAATAAGCCATCATTAAAAATATGTCTCTCGGGGCACGCACCCCGCTTGCCCCCAACTTGTCACGATCTCAATAAGCATTTTCAAGAATCATTAGCAATGCATGTAGAACAAATACAAAATAAGTCGTGTGTCACAAACGTTAATAAAGCACTTATTTATAATTTCAAATAATCAAGTGAAGGTTTTATTTCAAACCAGAAGCTTTCATCTTAAAAAGACTCAACCTACAGTAAAAATAGATATGGTTTGTAGTGTTTTGTTGTAACTCTACAATCCTCCGAAGCATTGAGTGATGACGCCTCGCTGTTGGAATCTGTTAATTTCAGTTTCAGTGTTTATTTCGTCGAGGAACAATTCACGCCTAAATCTGTTTCTATTTTGAGAATTGCGTGGTAGGCGTAATACAAAAACAACTAGATAACTGCAGAAAGAAAGATGGTTTCTTCAGACATGCTCAAGTTACCTTGCAGGTAACTCCAAGGTTTATCACAGGTTCCCATCTCACCAAACCGTCGTGACTCAAGGAGACCAGGGAACCGTCGTCACCAAGGTACACGTGATCCTCAATCCTGTAATGTCAAAATAAATGAATAAAAACATGGGACACAATTTGCAGACCTGCCAACCACATGCTGAAAAGAAAAAAAAATGGGTTACGCGTGCGGGGTTGCAGCATACCGGGGCGCTGAACTTCATACTAAATATATATATAACGTTTCCTCCTGTTGTCTTTTAAGCGTCTACGGAAGACCAACGAATA